>SJYQ01001129.1:143078-387364 GCA_006410935.1 Redunca redunca | reverse complement strand
ATATATAGAAAACTATAAAACACTGGTGAAAGAAATCAAAGAGGACACTAATAGATGGAGAAATATACCATGTTCATGGATTGGAAGAATCAATATAGTGAAAATGAGTATACTACTCAAAGCAATCTATAGATTCAATGCAATCCCTATCAAGCTACCAACGGTATTTTTCACAGAGCTAGAACAAATAATTTCACAATTTGTATGGAAATACGAAAAACCTCAAATAGCCAAAGCAATCTTGAGAAAGAAGAATGGAACTGGAGGAATCAACCTGCCTGACTTCAGGCTCTACTACAAAGCCACAGTCATCAGGACAGTATCACAAAGACAGAAATATAGATCAATGGAACAAAATAGAAAGCCCAGAGATAAATCCACACACCTATGGACACCTTATCTTTGACAAAGGAGGCAAGAATATACAATGGAGAAAAGACAATCTCTTTAACAAGTGGTGCCGGGAAAACTGGTCAACCACTTGTAAAAGAATGAAACTAGAACACTTTCTAACACCATACACAAAAATAAGCTCAAAATGGATTAAAGATCTAAACATAAGACCAGAAACTATAAAACTCCTAGAGGAGAACATAGGCAAAACACTCTCCGACATAAATCACAGCAGGATCCTCTATGGCACCCACCTCTCAGAATATTGGAATTAAAAGCAAAAATAAACAAATGGGACCTAATTAAACTTAAAAGCTTCTGCACAGCAAAGGAAACTATAAGCAAGGTGAAAAGACAGTCTTCAGAATGGGAGAAAATAATAGCAAATGAAGCAACTGACAAAGAGCTTATCTTAAAAATATACAAGCAACTCCTGCAGCTCAATTCCAGAAAAATAAATGACCCAATCAAAAAATGGGCAAAGAACTGAACAGACATTTCTCCAAAGAAGAGAACTGGTTGGATCTCCTTGTGGCTAACAAACACATGAAAAGATGTTCAACATCACTCATTATCAGAGAAATGCAAATCAAAACCACAATGAGGTACCATTTCACTCCAGTCAGAATGGCTGCAGTCCAAAAGTCTACAAGCTTAAATGCTGGATAGGGTGTGGAGAAAAGGGAACCCTCTTACACTGTTGGTGGGAATGCAAACTAGTACAGCCACTATGGAAAACAGTGTGGAGATTCCTTAAAAAACTGGAAATAGAACTGCCTTATGACCCAGCCATCCCACTGCTTGGCATACACATTGAGGAAACCAGAATTGAAAGAGACGTGTACCCCAATGTTCATTCCAGCACTGTTTATAATAGCCAGGACATGGAAACAGCCTAGATGTCCATCAGCAGATGAAAGGATAAGAAAGCTGTGGTACATATACACAATGGAGTATTACTCAGCCATTAAAAAGAATACATTTGAATCAGTTCCAATGAGGTGGATGGAACTAGAGCCTATTATACAGAGTGAAGTAAGCCAGAAAGAAAAACACCAATACAGTATACTAATGCATATATAACTTTGCCAACTAAGGTCCGTCTAGTCAAGGCTATGGTTTTTCCTGTGGTCATGTATGGATGTGAGAGTTGGACCATGAAGAAGGCTGAGCGCCAAAGAATTGATGCTTTTGAACTGTGGTGTTGGAGAAGACTCTTGAGAGTCCCTTGGACTGCAAGGAGATCCAACCAGTCCTTTCTGAAGGAGACCAACCCTGGGATTTCTTTGGCAGGAATGATGCTGAAGCTGAAACTCCAGTACTTTGGCCACCTCATGTGAAGAGTTGACTCACTGGAAAAGACTCTGATGCTGGGAGGGATTGGGGGCAAGAGGAGAAGGGGACGACCAAGGATGAGATGGCTGGATGGCATCACGGACTCGATGGACGTGAGTCTGAGTGAACTCTGGGAGTTGGTGATGAACAGGGAGGCCTGGCATGCTGCGATTCATGGGGTCGCAAAGAGTAGGACATGACTGAGCGACTGAACTGAACTGAACGCATATATATGGAATTTAGAGAGATGGTAACAATAACCCTGTATGTGAGACAGCAAAAGAGACACAGATGTATAGAACAGTCTTTTGGAGTCTGTGGGAGAGGGAGAGGGTGGGATGATTTGGGAGAATGGCATTGAAACAAGTAAAATAAAATATCATATATGAAGGGAATCGCCAGTCCAGGTTCGATGCATGATACAGGATGCTTGGGGCTGGTGCACTGGGATGACCCAGAGGGATGGAACAGGGAGGGAGGTGGGAGGAGAGTTCAGGATGGGGAGGGAACACGTGTACACCTGTGGCAGATTCATGTTGATGTATGGCAAAACCAATACAATATTGTAAAGTAGTTAGCCTCCAATTAAAATAAATAAATTTATATTAAGAGAAATAAATAAATCATATAAATCAATCTTCCTATTAAAACAAAAAATGAAGGGGACACCCAGGTGGTGCAGTGGTAAAGAATCTGCCTGCCAGTGCAGGAGGCACAAGAGATGTGTGTTTGATTTCTGGGGGAAGGAAGATCCCCTGGAGTAGGAAATGGCAACCCATTCCAGTATTCTTGCCTGGAAAATTCCATGGACAGGGGAGCTGGGTGGGTTACAGCCCATGGGCTTGTGAAGAGTTGGTCAGAACTGAACATGCAGGCATGCCACTTATTTTGCTGTGGACCTTTATTGTGCAATATCTAGCTTTTGTATCTTCTTTACTTCTGCCTACTGCCCCCACCCTCCAGCCTTAGGGGTACTGGGAACGAGGGGCCAGTCGTGGGCCTCCTGGAGGAATGCATGCACCTTGGAATGGCTGCCTTCTCTCCTGCTCTGGCAGGGACTTTAAGAAGACAAGGCCTTACTTCCTTCCAATAGTGTCAGACGCTGAAAAGGCCGCTGTGTACATGAGCTGACCATATGGGTGAGATGGAACCCAGCCAAGGGAAGGGAGCTTGTGTCTGTGGCCCAGCCACTCTCAGGTCAGGAAGTGCTTCCTTATCGATAACAGTTAGAGTGCTGTCCTCTGGCTTTGACCTCAGCGGAGCTGGAAATTGCCTTTCATCGTACGTGAGTCTATAATAACCCATCTCTGGCTGCAGATGGTTAAACTCAGATGCATCTCCCACCCCTGTCCTTGTCTTCTCCAGGCTACAGAGCCCAACTCTTCCCACATCTCTTTATGGAAGTTTGCAGTGCACACAGCCTTGCTCCTAGGCTTCTGCAGGGCAGCCCCTCTCCTCACAAACACCCAGACAGAACCTGAGCAAGGGAGGGAGGGCTGTGTTCACGTGGAGGTAATTAGGATGCTGTCCTTTACAGCAGTTTCTCTCCCCTTCTTTCTTCCCACTTACTCAATTCCTCTGTGGAGGCTCTTGCAAGGTCTCTCTGCTTTAAATGTGTTCCGGATGGCTCCACCACTTGGCTATTTTCTTTCAAAGCCTCAACTCACATGGTCTCTGCTAGGAGCTTGACTCCCCAGGGCCCATCCTGGTGGCTTCAGATAAATGCCAGGGATATTTTTCACCATCCAGAGCCAGTCTTGACCTCCACATCTGACCCGGGGATCCTCTTCCCATCTCTCACCGCTCACCTTGACTGGTGGGTGATTAATTCTCCATCTTCTCAGCTCTAACCACCTCCTTTGCCATAGAGAGGAGATTCAAATGCTGTGGCCTCCTCCCTTTTCTGTGAAGGATGCTCGGTCCAGAATGAGTTTCAGGAGGGCAGTTGGCTGTGGATGCAGAGCCTTGTCCTGGACTTTGGAGCAGAGAGAGACTGGGGGTGCCTAATGAGAGGGACTCACAGAAACACAGCAGATTCAAAGAGAAGGTGCTCCCAGCTTTCTAGCTGCATGGGCTCTCTGCCATCTGCGACACCCATGGCACAGCGCTCCACCAGCGCCTCACATGGGCTCCCTGCCATTTGCAACACCTATGGCGCAGCGCTCCACCAGTGCCTCGCGTGAGCTCCCTGCCATCTCCGACACCCATAGCACAGCGCTCCACCAGCGCCTCGCGTGGGCTCCCTGCCATCTGTAACACCTGTGGTGCAGCACTCCACCAGCGCCTCGCATGAGCTCCCTGCCATCTCCGACACCCGTGGCACAGTGCTCCACCAGCGCCTCGTGTGGGCTCCCTGCCATCTGCAACACCTATGGCGCAGCGCTCCACCAGTGCCTCGCGTGAACTCCCTGCCATCTCCGACACCCGTGGCACAGCGCTCCACCAGCGCCTCGCGTGGGCTCCCTGCCATCTGCAACACCTATGGTGCAGCACTCCACCAGCGCCTCGCGTGAGCTCCCTGCCATTTCCGACACCCATGGCGCAGCGCTCCGCCAGCGCCTCGTGTGGGCTCCCTGCCATCTGCGACACCCATGGCGCAGCGCTCCACCGGCACCGCTGGTGGGCTCCCTGCCATCTGTGACACCCATGGCTCAGCGCTCCACCAACACCGCTCATGGGCTCCCTGCCATCTGCGACACCCGTGGCGCAGTGCTCCACCAGAGCCTCTGGGTCTCCTCTGCTGTGTTGTTCCCTCTGTCGGGTTCCTCTCCTCCCTACTCACCCCTGTCCCCTTCAAAGAACCTGGCCAACTCAAGTCGTTTTATCCTTAGCAAGGCCTTCCCCTCTGGCCACATGAGCACCCCACCAAACACTCTGTAGTAGCCTCTACTTTCCCCTCACCATCTGTCATTATGGCATCTAGTTACCTAGATATGGATTAATATCTCCTCCCTAGACTGTAAGCTCCATCACGGCAGGAATTGGACACTGTCTACTTGAGAAAACTCTTGAGAGTCCCTTGGACTGCAAGGAGATCCAACCAGTCCATTCTGAAGGAGATCAGCCCTGGGATTTCTTTGAAAGAAATGATGCTAAAGCTGAAACTCCAGTACTTTGGCCACCTCATGCGAAGAGTTGAATCACTGGAAAAGACTCTGATGCTGGGAGAGGTTGGGGACAGGAGGAAAAGGGGATGACAGAGGCTGAGATGGCTGGATGGCATCACTGACTCGATGGACGTGAGTCCGAGTGAACTCCGGGAGTTGGTGATGGACAGGGAGGCCTGGCGTGCTGCGATTCATGGGGTCACAGAGTCGGACACGACTGAGCAACTGAACTGAACTGAACTGAACCACCCAGTAGGCACTCAGTAGAAATATTTGTTGAATGAATGAAGTATAAATCATGTAGTGGTATTAAGTCTAGTTTATGCTTGGGCTTCCTAGGTGGCGCTAGTAGTAAAGAACCAGCCTGCCAATGCAGGAGACGCAGGAAACGCTGGTTCAATCCCTGGATCAGGAAGATCCCCTGGAGGAGGGCACAGTAACCCACTCCAGTATTCTTGCCTGAGAAATCCCATGGACAGAGGAACCAGATACAGTCCATAGGGTTTCAAAGAGTCAGACTCAACTGAAACGACTCAGCATGCATGCTTTGGCCAGTCTAGTGTAAAGGAAAAACAAACACCAATTCTTTTTAGAAAGCACTTCACTCACTTACAACGTATTTCTCCGGCTATTATCTCCTTTGAGTCTCTTAGCAACCCCGAAGGGCAGATGGTGGGAGTGTAGTTTCCCCATTTCACCGAAGAAGAAATGGAGGCTCTGAGGGGTTAAGAGATGGGCCTGAGGTTGCACAGCTCTCCACCTCCAGCATCTGCGTTTTCTCCTGTGCCAGGCTGAGTCTGAGTGAGGAAGGAGGGCTGACTCTTCAGAGAAAGGTTCTGGGTGGGGCTGACTTGGAGCAGCATTTTGGAGCTGAGAGGGCTGTGGGTTAATCTTAGTACGAGGCGTGGGAGGTCGTCTCATTGGGAGAAGATGTGGCTGTGGTCCAGGGTGCCTTGGGTGGGATGAGGGAGGGACAGGAAGTTCACATTCACCGATTGCATCACACCTAAGATCTCTCGCAACAGCTTTTCAAGGGAGGCTTCGTGTCACCCATGGTTTATAGTTGTGGAAATGAAGCTCTTAGAGGTTAAGTAACCAGCTTAAGAAGCAAAGTGACAGCTGAGACTGGAAACCAGGGTTGTCAGCTCTTTGTTTAGAGCTTGATTGAATGCTTTGGTCTGAAATAGACACAGGAAGTGTTTTGGAGGGGAAGGCAAACTGGGGGTCCCCCCAGCTCACTCATTAGTGCCCAAGAATTGGGAACCGCTTCCAGAGTCATGTGTCCTGAGTGCTGGCAGACACCTCCAGGGGCCCTGCTCCCTGGATGGCCTCCCCTAAAGTCAGGCCCAGGCAGAACAGTCCTTCCACTTTAGTTTATCCTGGTGCGTCACACCTGGTCCAGCTGATGCCAAGTGTCCCTGGCTGGTGTGCCATATTGTAACTCATCACAAACTCCTGAGAGTGTCTCCTGATAGTAAATCCTAAGGGCTGAGGACATCTGGGCTGATGGTTTTGCCAAAGGATACTCCTAGACTCATTTCTGTGTTGCTGGCTCCCCCTGCCCCTGATTTGGCAAAGTGTGCAAATGGGCCCAGATCTATTTGCATTTCTCAGCTTCTTTAACATCATGATAATCACTATCATCACATTCTAACACTTCCTCAGGTACCACTGTGTGCCAGATTCTGGGGTACCTAGAGGAGGCAGGTATAGAGAGCAGTAGATGAGAATGGGGTGCTGGAACCATGGCCTGGTTCTTCCACTGACGAGCTGAGTGACCTTGGCAAGTCCCATCGACCCCTCCACCTTTGGGTTCTTTGTCTGCTGGGGATTGGAGGGAGGATGAGTGTCTGCCTCACAGAATTCTGAGGAGCATTAAATCTTAAATAGTACTTTGCACATAGAAAGCAAATGTACTTACATAAACATATTTATTTATTTTTGGCTACCCTGGGTCTTCGATGTTGTGCGTGGGCTTCTCATTGTGGTGGCTTCTCTTGTGGAACATGGGTGCTAGGTGCACAAGTTTAGTTGCCCCACAGCTTGTGGGATCTTCCTGGACCAAGGCTCAAACCTGTGTCTCATGCATTGGCAGGTGGATTCTCAACCACTGGACCACCAGGGAAGTTCAGAAAGCAAATATTTGGTAAATGTTACCTGTTCTAATAAAGTACAGTTCCTAGAACTGCAGAATCTCAGAGTTTAAAAGAACCTTAGAGATCATTGGTCTGATTCTCTTATTTTACAAAATGGAAAACTGAGGCTCAGACAGGCTCAGAGCTAGTGAACACCCAGGCCCCTGACTCCCAGGACAGGATCTGCATCCAAGCATCACGTACTTGTTGCCAGGGAGATGGGATGCTTAACACATGCTGCCCATGGTATCAGGTCACAGAGGTTGACTCCCCAATGAGGCCACATGGCCTGGGGTGCCACACCACTACCTGCACATCCCGTCCAAGTTTCTAGCTGCTCTCAGGAGTTTCTCTCTGTGGGAGGAGTCAGAAGAGCAGAGAATCACACGCCCATTTGTCTTGAGGAGGCTGGAGTATCATGAGAAGTAATCAAGATCTCGTTGCTTGGAGTCGAGAGCAAACCTGTAATTAATCTGGCTGCCCCTCTGATTTCCTTTGTCCTCCCACCACCAAACACTCTCTAGTGGCTGTCAGCCTTCTCTTGGACTCACCCCAGAAAATCAGGATTGATGGTGTAATAGCCTTATGGGGATGAGAGAGACCAGCAGAGAGACCGCTGACAAGTCAGGAGAGGAGAGGTCATTTAGCACAACTGGGTCAGGGAGTCTAGACACCATTTACCATGGAACATGAGGAGCTGTGGTTGGGCAGTGTCTGTCTGTGCCTGTTAACCAGTGTGGGTTGAGAGTCAGCACACATTCGTGGAGCTTCTATTCAGGATGAGCATCATAACAAGCATGTCGGGAAGATACATGCCAGAGAGATGATGCTCCCCTGCCTTCCAGGAATGCACAGTCTGGAACAGAGAGAGAGCATCGATACATGCAAGTTAAATAACCATTCATTTATTCACTCATTTCTTAATGTTTATTTATAGCGGCATTGCACTGGGTGCTGTTCTAGGTGCTGAAGGTATAACAGTGAAGAAGAAGTCTCTGCTTTCACGGAGTTTCATTCAAAAATACAAGCACCAGGGCTTCCCAGTGGCCTAGTGGCTAAGACTCTGGCTACCAATGCAGGGGGCCTGGGTTCAATCCCTGGTCAGAGAACTAGATCCCATATGCCACGACTAAGACCTAGCACAGCCAAAATAAATAAGTAAAAATAAATATTTAAAATCTTTAAAAAATAAAATACAAGCACCAGAGGGAGGATTAGAGACACAGGTCTGAAAGAGACAGGAGAGGATATTCTACCTTGAGGAAGCAGAGCAGTCTTGAGATGCTGCAACAATGGAAATTAGGTGCCCCCTTTGAATAAAAGTGGGGACCTCTAATCATTGTATTAAAAAGCAGAGACATCACTTTGCTGACAAAGCTCTGTAGAGTCAAAGCTGTGGTTTTCCAATAGTCATTTATGGATGTGAGAGTTGGACCACAAAGAATGCTGAGTGCTGAAGAATTGATGCTTTTGAGTTGTGGTGCTGGAGAAGACTCTTGAGAGTCTGTTGAACTGCAAGGAGATCCAACCAGTCCATCCTAAAGGAAATCAGTCCTGAATATTCATTGGAAGGGCTGGTGCTGAAGCTGAAACTCCACGGCTTGGCCACCTGATGCACCTTTTCCAGCCGATTCACTGGAAAAGGTGCTGATGCTGGGAAAGATTGAGGGCAAGAGGGGGAGCAGAAAATGAGATGGTTGGATGGCATCATCGACTCAATGGACATGAGTTTGAGCAAACTCTGGGAGATAGTGAAGGACAGGGAAGCCTGGTGTGCTGCAGTCCATGGGGTCACAAACAGTTGGACACGACTGAGTGACTGAACAGCAACTGATTTCTGGTGTTTGGGTCAGGAAACATCCTGGGCAGGTAAATGCTGAAGCAGAGATGAGACCACAAAAGCCTTAACTGCCAGTCTGATTCCACTGCACATCTCTCAAGTGCTCCCGGGGCAGGGTGCAATCAGTGTGTGGGGTGATACTTCCTGTGCTGTGCAGGTGAGGGCTGGAGGGCTGGGGCAGGAGAGCTGAGCGTGCTCAGTGGAGGAGCTGCACCCTAACACTACATTTTCTTTCTGGGCAAGGACTCTGAAAGTAACTCACTAGGAAATAATTCACGCCCACAGAGCCTTTTCCATGTCTATAACCTGATTGAATTATTTCATAATTTCAACAGATATTTTTGAGGCTTTCCTGGTGGCTCAGATGGTAAGGAATCAGCCTGTAATGCAGGAGACCCAGGTTTGATCCTTGGGTTGGGAAGATCCCCTGGAGGAGGAAATGGCAACTCACTCCAGTATTCTTGCCTGGAGAATTCCATGGAGAGAGGAGCCTGGCGGGACAGTCCATGGGGTCATAAAGAGTTGGAAACCAGTGAGCGTCTAACACTTTCACACTGTGGGCCAGCCTGTGCTAGGCACTGGGGATGCAGGTGGAAAATTCTTATGTGTTCCCTGCTCTCCTGGTGCCAGTCACCCCATGAGGAACACATTCATATCCCCATGTTACCAATGAGGAAACAGGCTCCCAGTGGTGGAGCTGCTCAGGAGGTTCCCTCCTTAAGGACCACAGCAGATCCGACCTGGCCTCCTTCCATGCTGGGCCCTAACTGTACACTTGTTAGGGTTGGCATGAGTGCTCTAGGGTGTCAAGAACAGCATTCTCAAATTGCCTGGGAAAGATCTATCAGAGCCCTTCAGAAATTAGAAGCCATATTTGTATCAGCCTGCTTTGGACTTAAATTCTGCCAGTGCCTTTGTATTCAACTCTAGTTGAATGAGGAGGCTGGGATCTGTGATTGCATGGGACTAGATGGTCTTGAATTTGAACTTCAGCACGACTGCTTTAGTTGCGTGACCTTGGATTAGTGAGTGATCCTCCTTGAGCCTCAGCTTCCACATCTGTGAAGTGGGTATGCAATATCATCTTATAGAGCCATGAACAGTTAATTACTCTGAGCAGTACAGTATAAGCATCTTAGCATCACTCCTCCTAATAATTCTGTGAGGGAACTTTTATCATTGGGCTTCCCTGGTGGCTCAGTGGTAAGTAATCCGCCTGCCAATGCAGGAGACTCAGGTTTGATCCTTGGGTTGGGAAGATCCCCTGGAGAAGGAAATGACAACCCACTCCAATGTTCTCACCTGGGAAATCCTATGAACCTGGCAGGCTACAGTCCATGGGGTTGTAAAGAGTCAAACATGACTTAGTGACTGAACACAGACACGTTTCTATCCTTCCCATGTTATGAATGAACAGGTTGAGTTTTAGAGAAGTTAACTCACTTGCTCATGGTGTACAGCTGCTACATGGCGGTGCAGGTCTCAGCCTGTGTAAGAACTGTGGCTGTCAGTCCAAGCCCCAGCCAGAGAAGTAAAGGGCAATAAATGTTTCCCTCCCCTTTCCTGTTCTTGCCTGGGAAATCCCATGGACAGAGGAGCCTGGCGGGCTACAGTCCATGAGGTGACAAAGAGTCAGACATGACTGAGAGGCTAACTTTTCACTTTCACTTTTCTCCTCTCAACATATATCGACATGATGATCCTATGCCTGGATCTAGAGCGTTCTGTCTGCTTAGATTGTTTGTATTATCTACAGTGAATGTACAAAACATAAAACAAGTCAGACTGAGAATTTATTTCATCTTGGTATAAACTCAGAAAATGCCTTTTGACGCCATCTGTTCACTGATTTCATTCAGCCAATACTAATAGAGCACCTACTGTGTGCCAGATAGTGTGTTGGTGCTGGCCACGGTCCCGGCGTCACAGCTGACAGTTCTGTGGGGAGACGGGAGGCATCATCATGAGCAGAGTATGTATCCTAATGAGCAATGTTCCAGATGTGGTAGCAGCAGATGGGAAAGGGATCCCAGAAAGCCTCAGAGGGGAAGTAATGCAGTGAGCCTGGAAGACACAGTTTGCAGGCCATCACGGGGTGAGACTGCAGCCTGTGCACAGGCAGAGGGTAGGTGCTGAGACAAGTCAGAGATTGAGCTCTGCTGAGGATCGGGTCGGGTGCAGTGGAGTTGGAGGTAGAGACAAGAAGACAGGAGCCAGGGCTTCCGGGTGGATCAGTGGTAAAGAATCCTTCAGCCAATCAGGAGACTCCAGTTCGATTTCTGGTCTGGGAAGATCCCACATCCCACGGAGCAACTAAGCCCAAGTGCCACAACTATTGAGCCTGTGCTCTAGAGCCTGGGAGCTGCAGCTACTGAAGCCCATTACCCTAGAGCCTGTGCTCTGCAACAAGCGAAGCCGCTGCAATGAGAAACTCTCGTGCCGCAACTAGAGTGGCGTCCGCTCACCGCAGCTAGAGAATGCCTGCAAAGCAATGAAGACCCGGCACAGTCAAAAGCATAAAGTAAAAAGAAAGAAAGAGGAACTAGATCTTGAAGGGTTTATCTGTTGGAGTTAAGTTTGCCTTTGATTCTTGATGCAGTGGAGAGCTGTGGTAGACTTTGGGGCTGGGGTGTGAACATTATCAAGTTCGCAGTTTGGTAAGAACTCCCGGCTGCTCATTCAGGTGGTCAGATGGTAAAGAATCCACTTGCAATGCAGGAGACCCGGGTTTGATCCCTGGTCAGAAAGATCCCCTGGAGAAGGAAATGGCAACCCACTTCAGTATTCTTGCCTGGAAAATTCCATGGACTGAGGAGCTGGGTGGGCTGTAGTTCATGGGGTCACAAAGAGTCGGACGCAACTGAGGGAATAACACTTTTATTTCACTTTTCCGGCCACTCACTGGAGACCCAATGGAGAGGGAAAGACCAGAGGGAGAGAGACCGAGAAAGCTGCTCTCGCAGAGTCCTGGCTGTTGCGGGTGGATGTCTGGACTGGAGCAGGTTGATGGTGATGGAGAGAAAGTGATGGAGCTGCTGGGACTTGGTGACTGAGTCGATGTGGGGTGTGGGGAAGTAGAGCTCTACAGTGACTCTCTGCTTTCTAACTTGGGTGACCAGTGGATCGTGGTGCCATCCCCTGAGAAGGAGAATGTAGGAGGAGAAACAGATGGTGGGGTCGGTGGAGAGGAGTCCTCCTCTTTAGGACGAGATATGTCTGGAGGGCTGGGCATCCAGGTGGAGATTTCAGGAGGCAGCCATCTCAGTACAGGTGTTCTGGGCTTGAGATTCTGATTTAGAAGCCACACCATGCCAGTGGTAATAACTTGTGGGTGGAGGTGGAATTCCCTAGGGATGATGTTAGTGGGAAGAGGGGCTGGATGCTCTGTTGCTAGAAAAAAATGTATCCTTAAATTATGAAAATATTTTCTGTTGACAAAGGCTATGCCATTAAGTTCTAAGACCAGATTCATATAAATTGAAAATAAGACCTCAACTTTCCTTGTGTTTTTGGATAAAGAATCCAGAAGCTTCATGATCTGCTCTCATACATAGACAGGTATGTGACGAACTACCCAGCGGAGTCTGAATCCTGGCTTACCCTAGTAACAGCTGTGTTACCTTGAACTAGGCACCTTTCTTGAGCTCAGCTTCCTTGTCAATAACAGAGCTTGTTTTGTGATTAAATAAGATAAAGATTATGGCAAAAATTTTGCAAACCCTTGCGCTTCACCAACTTGTGTCATGATGGTGCTTTTTATTCCTGTAAGGTTTTGGGGGAGATTATTTCTCATCACTTTGCCCAAGAGCAGCTGAGGACCTGAGCCATTGTCCTTACATGTGGTCTCCAGGATCAGCCAGCCTTTGGGGTCATGAATAATGGCCGTCAGGCCTTCATGGATTGAGTGTAGTTCTGTCATCAAATAAAATTTACACAGGCTAATCTGACACCTATTTAGTGGTCTGCATAATAATTATTGTGCAGTGGGCTGACCAGGCATAAATGGAAGGCATTTGACAGAAATGATTATATTTAGTATTACTTTTATATAGCCTAGCAAGATTTTTACGGTTCTTCCATCTTTGACAGCCTATTCATTTTCCACTTGATGCGAATTTATTGGGGCTGTAATATATGCCAGGCACAGTTCTGGGCCCTGAGATGACAGAGAAACAGAATTTCTGTTCCAGCCCCACCTCCACTGAGCTTGAATTCTAGTGGGGAGACAGTCACTCAATAATAGTCAACCTTACCCACAATGAGTAAGAATGCCAAACTTCCCTTGAGATCATGGTTGCTTTGATCTCTTCCTGCACTAACACCCATGAGTTAATATTTAATTGAATCTATTTATTGGGCTGCATCATTATTTGGTCTTAGCTGTGTCATGTGGAATCTAGTTCCCTGGCCAGGAATTGAACCCGAGGCCCCTGCATTTGTTGTTCAGTCACTCAGTTGTGTCCAGCTCTTTGTGACCCCATGGACTGCAGCACGCCAGGCTTCCTTGTCCTTCACATCTCCCGGAGCTTGCTCAAACTCATGTCCATTGAGTTGGTGATGCCATCTAAACATCTCATCTTCTGTCATCCCCTTCTCCTCCTGCCTTCAATTTTTCCCAGCATCAGGGTTTTTTCTCATGAGTCAGCTCTTCACATCAGGTGGCCAAAGTATTGGAACTTCAGCTTCAGCATCAGTCCTTCCAATGAATATTCAAGATTGATTTCCTTTAGGATTGACTGGTTGGATATCCTTGCAGTCCACGGGACTCTCAAGAGTCTTCTCCAGCACCACAGTTCTTCAGCACTCAGTCTTCTTTATGGTCCAACTCGGGCCTCCTGCATTATGAGCATAGAAGCTTAGCCAATAGAGCACCAGGGAAGTCCCAGCACCAGTGAACTAAAAGACAAAGATTCTGAGCCTGATTTGCCAACAGCAAAGTTGTCTTTGCTCCAATCTTTATCCTTTATCTCCCTCTGTCTCCTTCTATCAGGCAGTGGCTTGAGACCTTCCTTCCATTGAACAAACATGTCCTGTGCACCTATTGGTATAAGTAGCTTCGAGGGATACAGCAGTAAAACTGGGAGTGGTCTAGCCCTGGAGAAGCCCACACTGAGCCCAGAGAGACAGGGGCAATAGAGGGAAGCACGTTGCCATCAGAGCCACTGGAGGCTGCTCGGAGGGGATGGAGAGGCACCCGATTCTGGCACCTGGCAAGGTGCGGGGAGAGGAGCACACTCCAGGCAGAAGGTGGAGTTGTGTGCAGGAAGATGCAAGGTGCTGGGTCAGGCTGCAACATGAGCTGCTGTGAGAAGGGGGGATGTCATAAAACAAAACCTTTACCAAGTGTAACGCACATACACACATACAGAAAACTGAGCATTATCATTATATACAGCTCGACTGATTTCACAAACTGAGCACACTTTGCTTAGCATCTGGAATAAGAAACAGGACATCACCAGCATCCTCAGAAGAACCCCTGTGGCCCCTTTTGGTCACCACCCTCCTGCAGGGGTCATCACTAACTGGACTTCTTAAAGCACATGGTGGTTTTGTCTGCTTTTAGATAGAATCATGCGGTAAATGCTCTTTTGTACCTGGTTTCTTCTACTCAACCTTATGTCTATGAGATTCATCACGTAGGTGCATGGAGTTGTTGACTGTTCATCTTCATTTCCAAGTTGTATTCCCTTGTGTGACTGGACACTACATTCCTCCATCCTGCTGCTGGACATCTGGGTAGTTTCCAGTTTAGGGAAATCCAAAGAGTGCCACTGTGAACATTCTAGTATGTGTCTGAGTGTATCACACATTTCTATTAGAAATACCTATGGTGGAGTTGCTGGATATTAGCATATGTGTAAAGTTCTAATAGACCAGTTTTCCACAACAGCCACGTCAAGCTACATTCCCAGTGACACTGTAGGAGAGTTCTAGGTGCTCCACATCTTTGCCAACACTTTGTAGTATCATTTTTCTAAGGCATTCTGGTGAGTGTATATTGTTGTTGTTTAGTCACTAAATCATGTCTGACTTTTTTTGTGACTCCATGGACTAATCCTGCCAGGCTCCTCTATCCATAGGATTTCCCAAATGAGAATACTGGAATGGGTTGTCATTTCCTTCTCCAGGGGATCTTCTCAATTCAGGGACTGAACCCGCATCTCCTGCACTGCAGGCAGATTCTTTACCGCTGAGCCACCAGGAAAGTCCTGGTGAGTGTATAGGGATAACGTATTGAGATTTACAATTGCGTTTTCCCTAGTACTTTTCCAAGTGTGCTCCAAAACTTTTGGATATAGTTGTTAGTGAAATGTTTGTTCTAGTCTTTTGCCTATATTGGAGAAGGAAACAACAACCCACTCCAGTATTCTTGCCTAGAGAATCCTGTGGACAGAGGAGCTTGGTGGGCAACCGTCTATGGGGTCGCACAGTGTCAGACATGACTGAGCGACCTCGCTTTTCACTATGAATCATTTGGCCACAGTCACACTGCCTGCCCCTGATTTGATGGGGGTGAAGGTGGAGGATGGCTTTAGAACCTGAAGCTTCTGGGAGCCTGGGCAGAGAGGGGAAGGCAAAGGCCTGGAGCCGGTCTGGAGCTCCCCCACAGGCACAGGGGTTCGGGGAGGGAGCATCGGTCCTCCTCACTGAGGCTGTCCACTCGGGGAGGCCGCTGTGCTGGAGGGGTGGCTCCCAGCACGGGGACTCACGCACTTCTCCCCCTCCCCCACAGAGTTATGTCATGCCCAGACCAGCGGAGGGCTCCATGAGGATTTATAGAAGATGCCCCGCGTCTGGGCGCCTTTGGTGCTGCTTCCCACGTGGCTCGTGATGGTCGCCTGCAGTCCACACTCCCTGAGGATCGGTAAGCGCTGCCCCTGTGGCACCCTGGGGGCAGCCCAGCCCAGGGCGATGCCCCTCCTGCACCCGGCTGTCTGCCGGGCACATCTGACCCTGCACTGCCCTCCTGAATTTGGCTGGGGCAGGGGTGGCAATGGTGGGGCAGCCGACAGGCCCACAGCTATGATCTGCTTAAGCTGCCCAGCTCCTCTTGTGATGAAACTAAAGATTCTGATAAGTCTCTCTTGCAGCCTGTGATGGACTCAGGATGGGAATGGCTGGGGGGCTTCCAAATCCAGGGCTAGAGAGCAGAACACAGCTCATCTCTTCTGTCCTCTGATCAATCCCAGAAGTCTTCCTGGAGGCTGTGTTCAGATGAAGTGTTCTTGGTGCCCCTGACCTGGCTGCTTGGCTGGGCCTTGGTGTCTACTTGTCCTAGCCTGGTTCTGGGAAGGAAGAATGTGCCACTTCAGGGACGTATGTCCACCTGCTCTGTCCCTTGTCCTTGCTGCCTTGGGGGTGCTCCTTCTAGCTGTAGGCAGGCACTGCTATTGATGGCCCATCAGCACTCCTGTGCCTGGCAGAAGGCTTGGCTCATTCCAGGGTTCAGAAATGCCTGAAAAATCAACTGCCTCCCCTACTCCTCCACACCTCCAAGACTGAACAAAGCTGCTTAACTGCAGGCATTGCTGTTAAGCAGTGGGGCACTGGGGATCAGGGTATTGGGAACATGGTTCCAGCTGCAGAGACAGATAGGCCGGTCCAGCAGACACTGTGTGGTCAGCTGATGGCCTGGGACAGATGTGGGATGTTGGGGACTGGGTTGTATACTTGTATATGGGGAAGAGAGTCAGTGTGGACAGGTAGTTGGGGCACAGAAGTGAGGAATCCAGGCAGGTGTGTTGGTCACAAGAAGACCAGTGCAACAGCAGGACCCCTGGGCAAGGCCAGGCAACAGCCTTAGAAGCACCTAAACACCAGGTAGGTTGTCTAGGCAGGTGCCCACCCGAGGCCTCTCTGTCTAGACTGGGGTGCGGATGGCAAAAGTGGATACTATGCACAAGGCAGGATCTGAGATCCTAAACTTGAACCTGAAAGGGTTAGAGGCTGTTTTAGAATGAAGACCATGATACAGAATCCCAGGGACTTGGCCTGAAGCTCCTGAACTCCTCTAGTGCAGTTAGAACTGGTTCTAAGTTCCCAGAGGTTGGCATGATGGTGGTGATGGGTGGTCAGGAGGCCCTGGCCAGGCCAGGCATCACAGGTCAGAGCCTAAGTTGGAGGCCTCCAAGTTGCTCCGTGCTGTGTCGTGGGCACACAGACATATTTCTCTATGGATGTGCCAGAGACAGCTAATTGGAATCAGAAATGAGGACCAGTGACTCAGTCCTTCCCCTCATCCTGCCCTTGGCTTACCACCCTGCACACTTGAAAAAAGGAATTAAAAACAAACCCTTTCCTCCCTCTTCCCCATTCACTTCTACTGAAACTTCAAAACCTAATTTAATTCTGCTTAACAGCAATGCAAAACGGTTGATATCCTTAAGATGCTTAATTTATAAGATGCCTCCAGTTATTCAGCATTTGCTGTGAGGTTTTCTTCTCCTCTAAATGAGTGGATGAAGCGGTAACCCATCAATTTCCATTTGTCGCTAATGGGAAGCGGAAAGAGACTGAGACGGAATCAGTAGCGCCTCACGGCCTCAGCTCTCCTGACACTTGTTCCCTCGGAGGGAAGGCGGAAAGTGAAACTGGCAGATCCCTGTCTGGCCTGCTGTGCAACAGGGGAGGGCTTCCAAGGGACCCCTGTGCTCCCGTCCCCGCACTTGGAACGATGCTGGTCCAGTTCCATCAGCTCTGCTGGTACTGGTTGTGGTTCATGCCAGGCCACATCCAGCTGATTTCCAGCCCGGGGCCCTGCTGGTGGACAAGGTCAGACCGAGCCTGATCTCCTGCAGAGTCCAGGAAGCTGAGTGAAGTCAACAAAGAGAGAGAAAAGTAAAGAAAAACCAAAACAGCAATGCCCGGGCTTGTTTTGCTGTCTCCTTGGTTATCCTGGGAGCCGGGAGCTTTATGGATGAAAAGGTGCTAATTACTCAGACTCCGGAGGGGATCTGGAGTAGGGCAGGGATGAGGAGAGAAGTAGGTCAGGAAAACGCAAGTAGCTGAGCAGCAGGCAGCCTTCCGCACCGATGGGCTGGACCAGCGTTGATGGCACCGGGTCCCCCAAGGCCTCCAGAGCCTCTTGGAAAAGGGAGGGACTGCTGCTCCTTCCCCTTTCCCAGGGGTCACTCTCCCCATATTTGACTTTTCTGGGGTTCCGCCCAAGCCTCCAGCCTCAATGTAGATGGCTGTGAGAGCGAGACTGCATGAAGGGACCAGGGATCTCGGAGATAAATGGTCCCGCCTGCTCCATCTCCAGCCCCGCTTGATGGCTGGTGACAATATGGATGCTTGTAAAGAGGCGCCGAGCCCATTACCCTGCCTTGGGACTGCTGTTTTTCATTCAAGTGAGGCACGGGGCGGGAGATACAGCCAAATTGTCTATTACAGGGTCTAGTGTTTACCCCCCCTCCACCCAATGAGGTTTTGGGTAAGAGAAGGGGATTTTATTTATGATGGTGAAGCTGCCCGCATAAATTCCCCAAACTCTCACACATCTGTCAGCCCGCTTCAGTCATCTATCTTCTGGAAATGTCTTTTGATTTTGCTTCTGTCCCTCTGGGTCCTCTGAGTGATGACTGTGGGAGCCACAAGTTAATAAATGCCCTGAGAAGACCTCCCCTCCCCATCTCTAGAGCCCTCCATTACTTAAAGGGATCATCATTATATCTTAAAGCCACAAAGGATTCTGCAGATCCCATTTTCCAACTGCTCATTTCGCAGATGGGGAGGGAGACCCACAGGGATGGCGGTTTGGCCAAGGTCACAGGGCTCACGGGGGGTGGGGCTGGTGGCAGTCAGTCCCAGGGCCTGGTCTCCTGATTCCTCTTGCAATGCCCCCTCCATTGCCCACCAGTGGGCTCCCTAAGCCACTGGGGAAGCAGAGTCACCTTCAACAGCAGGTGGAGGTCATTGTCTCTTAGTTTCCTCCCATCCCGTTTCTGATATTAGCAAATCTTGCCCCCAAACTCATTAGGAACTCAGTATTTGTCAGCTGAATGAATGTGAGGCTTTCCCGCTAGCCATCTATTACTCCTTCCCTGGTCACTTATTTTAGGCACACGACTAAGTGCATATGCCATATACTAGGGAGGTTTACTCTGGGCTTTTCTCATTCCTCTTCTGGGGCTGAAGAGCTCTTCCTTGCATTCCATTTTCTCTGCCTGGAAAAAAAGAGCAACTTCTCCAGCTCCTCCTCTCCCCTCTCCTCCTCCTTTCCCCACCTTTTGCATCACCAATATCACTGGTGTAAATAGCCCTTCCTTCTCAGACTTCTTTCCCAATATTTTCCTGTCCTTCCTAGGGTCAGACCATCTTTGCCCAACCATTCTCCCATTCCCCTGTTCCATCACTCACTGAGTTGTACTCTGATTATTATGGCATTTTCCCTCCAGTTTGGCTTTCAAGGGAGATGGACTACATGACACGGGCCCTCACACTTGATGTATGCAAGTGTGTCACACAAGTTCAGTGAAGGGGTAGGTGGATGGGTCTGTGATCCTTGCAAGACGTGGTTCCCTTAAAACATGCTCCGCATCATTGTTTTAAAGTTTCTTCCAGTCTTTGTTGTTGTTCAGTTGCTAAGTCGTGTCCAGCTCTTCATGACCCCATGAACTGCAGCACACCAGGCTTCCCTGTCTTTCATTATCTCCCTGAGATTGCTCAAACTCATGTCCATTGAATCAGTGATGCCATCCAGCCAACTCATCCTCTATCGTCCCCTTCTCCTCTTGCCCTCAATCTTTCCCAGCATCAGGGTCTTTTCCAATGAGTCAGCTTTTCCCTGTGCTTAAAGAGGTAGACTTATTGGAGGAAGCAGAAGAAAAAGGAGAAACAGAAGAAAGAGAAAATGTCCATCTATCTGTCTTACTTAAAAGAGAGAAGAGGAATGGACTGGAGATCCTGATTCAGTTCTAAGGCAAGTGTTTGCTGTAATGGTAAAAACAGGGATTCACCCATTCATTCATGAGTCCACTCAACAAGTATTTATTGATTGCTGTGTGCCAAGGACTGAGGATATGGTGCTAAATAATAATAATCCCCATAATAATTCCCACTTGGAAAGACCTCACTTTCTTCCAGGTACTGTGCTGGGTGTTTCACATATTTCAGGCAATCTTCACGTCAGAATTAATGATCCAGTGTTATAGATGAAGAAACAGAGGCTCAGGGAGCTTAAATAACTTGTCTAAGGTCACACAGAGACTGAAATTCAAACCTGTCTGTCTCCAAAGCTTCTCTTTCCGCTTTGCTCTACTGCAGCTCTACAGCCCTGGAGACATTTGGGATATTCCATTATCACAGCAGTCACATGAAATATATTGTGTTCTATCTGGTAAAGGGATTGAAAGATGGAATCATTATTGCTTTTATAGGCTCTCACTCTTTTTTTTTGTTTTTAACTCCTAAATAATTTCCTAAAGGCCCAGACAAAGTCCATCAGACAGATGAGGAAACTGAGGCCTGGGGATCTGAGAGGCTCGATCAGCGTGGTGCAGAGTTCTGCTCAGTGTGGGTGGCGCTAGACATGAGCAGGTTATTGTAGCAGTTGAATCTCTTGTTTAAGGTTTCCCTGCGAGGTGAAGCAGCAAGAGCTTGTATTTATTCGACACTCTGTCTTACTAGGACCCCAAGCACTTTACAACTCCCATTTTTCACTGAGTTGGTTTCCCTCAATGAGCTCCAAGTCCTGCAGAGAGAATGTTTAACATAGAATATTCAAATGTTATGAAGATGAAGATAATAAGAGAGTTGGGGGAGGTAAGCGGGGGGAATAAAACGCACCGGTTTTCTTACCCTGTTCTGCTGTGTGTTAAATATATCTGACACTGCTGCTGCTGCTGCTAAGTCGCGTCAGTCGTGTCCGACTCTGTGAGACCCCATAGACGGCAGCCCACCAGGCTCCCCCGTCCCTGGGATTCTCCAGGCAAGAACACTGGAGTGGGTTGCCATTTCCTTCTCCAGTGCAGGAAAGTGAAAAGTGAAAGCGAAGTTGTGAAGCGTGAAAGTGAAGCATGTCCGACTCTTAGTGACCCACCAAGATCCAAATATATCAGTGGAATGCTGTGCCTTGCAGAGGACATACTGTGAGGCTCTTTGAGTGGTGGGCTTCCCTGCATAATGTGTGATGTGATCACGTGATTTGATTTATGAAATTTTGATCAGCGTGTAACTCTTCATCTCTTTTCCCAGTTGAGTCACCCATATAAGCAATCAGTTGGTCTTTCACAAAAGGGACAAATAGAAATTGATGCCTTTCTCCTTCATCTGTTATCTGGAAAGAGAATCCATGGACAAAGCTTTCTGGGACACACATCCCTCCTCTAATAACCACCTTAGGGGATCAGGGTCTTTGTTATTATGTCTGTGTTCCTGAGTCTAGCACAGTGCCTGGCCCATGAAAGGTGCTTAGGAACTGCTAGATGAATTATCTAACGATGAGTTTTGAATCTTGAACTGACCTGTCAGTTTTTTAATCTCTCTTCTCCCAGATGTTGGTCAGTGCTCAAAAATGTCAACCAATTTTATTTAACCGTAAGTGTCCAAAATATGTATTTAGGAGAGCAACTATTTTGCTGAAAGCAGTCCTTTAGAACATCTGCCCACATGCGTGCTCGCTTGGGGCTGTCTCTCCTCCTTCCTGCCCATCCCTGCCGCCTCTGCTTCTTCAGAGGGATGAGGGAGGCTTGGTTAGAAAGGTATTCCAGGCCAGAGTGCCATGCAGTGTCATCTGTCTTTGCTTGTGGCGTGGTCTTCCGCCAGGAGCACTGCATTGGATACTGTCAGGACGTGTATCCTCTCTCTGAAGCTTTCCAGAACCCATCGGTGAGCTGCAGCCTCTGGCCACAGTCTCTTGCACTGAGGAAGTGAGGGGTGAATTAGGCCTAGATGCTCCATTTTACAGATAAGACAAACTGGGGTCCCCATAAGGCGCAGCAAGTTGGCAAAGGCCACTGTGGCAGTGCCAGGACTCCCGACTCCCAACTGCCTGGTGACATCGATACCACGGTCTACGCTGTATAACATGGTCTTTGTTTTTGTTTAGTCACTAAGTTGTGTCCGGCTCTTTGTGAGCCATGGACTGCAGCACACCAGGCCCCCCCCCCCCGTCCCTTACCGTCTCCTGTGGTTTGCCCAAGTCCATGTCCTGAGTCAGTGATGCTATTCAACCGTCTTATCCTCTGTCACCTTCTTCTCCTTTTATCTTCAATCTTCCCCATCATCAGGGTCTTTTCCAATGAGTCGGCATTTCACATCAGGTGGCCGACACGTGTTAATTCAGTTTCCCCAACAACCTTCCAGGTAGATAGAAGTAGACACATCTCGTAGAAGAGGCGTCTGAGGCTCACGGAGTTTGTGGCTTGCCCAGCTCTCATGAAGCGGAGTGGTAGCCTCAAAAGGAAAGAGAGGGGAGGACATCTGGGTGGGGACCTCTTGAGTCAAGGTGGAGGTCAGCCGAGGTGGCAGAGTCCTGAATAACCTGTTGCTGTGTTCTCTCTCTTCCCTTTTTTTTTGATCGAGTGGAGTGTAGGATCTTAGTTCCCTGACCAAGGCTTGACCCTATGCCCCCTGCGGTGGAAGCTCGGAGTCCTAACCACTGAACCAGCAGGAAAGCCCCACAGTACATTTGTTTTTTAATCGGAGCATAATTATTTTACAAGGTTCTGTTCATTTCTACTGTACAACAAAGTGAACCAGCTGTATGTGCACATATATCTCCTCCCTCTTGAGCCTCCCTGCCACCCCGCTCCATCCCACCTCTTTAGGTCATCACACAGCACCAAGCTGAGCTCCCTGTGCTCTGCAGAAACTTCCCACTTGCTGTCTATTGTACACAAGGTAGTGATATATGTCAGTCGTACTCTCCCAATTTATCCCATCCTCCCCCCTGACTGTACATTCTCTATGGGTAAGACTGAAACACAAGGGTCAGCGTGCCACTGCCTAGGACCTTAAGAAATCAGACTGAGCTAAAGCAAACAGGCCCGTGATGGCAGGAAACATTGTGTTTTCTTAAACATATCATGGCGGATCTCCGGAAGGAAACTCGGAAAGACCCCGGTAGCCGTGGTATTAGAGACAAGGGAGGGGATTATTTTTTCCTAACTCAACGCCGTACATCATAGAGCTGATTTCCAAATAATTTTGATGCGTGACTTCCTGTGTTCACTGGTGCTTGAAGGGCCCGGTTTCCCCAGGCTCTCATATGGCCCCTCCACTCACATGATGACCCACACTATCTGCTGCTCTGCCAGAGGAAGTCCTACCTGGCAGAGACACACATGATTTGAGAGAACTGGCATGGTGATATTTTGTCAGAATTTCAAAAACCTGTCTCCAGCCCTGCAAAGTGGTTTACAAGAGTCTTGGGATGGGGACTGAGTCATTAGCTCTATTTTGGCGGGAGGTTGTGGGGGCAATGTGTTGTTTCAGGGGGAGGTAGAAATCATGGAGAGAGATTTGGGTTTAGTGTAGAAAAATGCTTATCCGACAGATGGGATGGGTTCTGATGCTGAGGTCCTCACAGCTGGAGATGGCCACAGCTGGGCTGGACAGAGATTTCAGCATCATGGGGGGCGGGGGCTGGACCTCTTACCTTCAGGGCCCCTTCCATGCTGGGATACTGTGCTAGAATACTGCAGCCTTTGGTCTGTTCTCATACTCTGAGGGAGACAGCCCATTATCATTGTGTTCTCATTATCAGCCACTCACCAGAGCTTAAAATGGAGGCAGCCATCTGCCCGATTTAAGCCATGACCCCATTCGGCCACAGTTGCTTGAGCAGGATAAGAAGGGAAGCCCTACAAGTTCTGCTTGCTCGGTTGGTGTAGCCCTGCCTGGGCGTTTCTGTTCTCCCCGTGGCCACTGCTGAGGAGTCAGAGATGCATGGGTGATGGCGGTAGCCGCTGCCAGCTCTCAACCAAGCGCCTGGGTGTGTGCGAGCCCGAGTGGGCAGGAGGCATGATCCCACTCACAGCCTCGCAGCTCAGCTGCAGGCGAGACAGCGGCCACACTTAGCTTTCATTAGTCTGGATGCGGGGGCACGCATTCCAGATCGGCTGGACGACGGCTGCAGGTGTGTTGGGTCACCCAGCAGCCCTTCTGTATCTTTTTGGTGTGTGTTTCTTCCCATCGAGCTGCGTTGGGGGCCGATAAGCTTGTGGCGGCTTTGGAACCCCTTTAGCCCACATTGATGAGGGGCATGGTCCAGAGGGAGGCGCCTGCTCATCAAGTCCGGCCTCAGCAGATGCGTGATGAAGGAGGACTTTATCCAACCCCCGGCCAGGAGGCATCACCAGCATGCTAGATTCAGGAGGAAAGCCAACCTGACCAGGGGTGGGTGAGCACCTGGTGCAGCCCTTGAGAGGCTCCCTTATATCCCTCTCCCCTCAGCCTCCTCTCTCCTGACTCACCGGGTGCCTTCCATGGCCATTCCAAGCTCATTGGACACCACGGAGTCTGCTGTGTTCCGTGTGGCGCTGGGGTTGGCCTGGGCAGCCTCCAGTGTAGAGTAGAGGTGGTTGCTAGAGCCTGACTCTAACAGTTTGGATGTGAGCACCACCTTTTACTAGTTGTGTGACTTTGGGAGACAACTTAATTTCTTGGTGTTTCAATTTCTTCAAGTATGGCATGGATGACAGTAGTTGCTTCCTCATCTGTTTATGAGAATTCAATGAGTTCCCTGGAGGCTCAGTTGGTAAAGAACCCACCTGCAATGCAGGAGATGTAGGATGATCCCCTGGAGAAGGAATTGGCAACCCACTCCAGTATTGTTGCCTGGGAAATCCCATAGACAGAAGAGCCTGGCAGGCTACAGTCCATGGGATCGTAAGAGTGGGACACGACTTAGTGACTAAACTACTACTACCAGTATCTACAGAGCACTTAGGAAAGTGTCAGGCGTGTATTAAGTGCTGGGAAAGTGATGCCTATTACTGGGAATGGCCCCGTTGGGCCACCCTGTGTCCACCTCTTGGCCTTCCCCTGCCTGGAGCATCCTTCTCCACTCCTCCATCAAGTGCTGCATCTGTATCTTCCCCTTTCCTAAATCCTGCTTTAAATTCCGTTATTTCTAAGAGCCGAGAATCTGCACCCAGTTTGGAAAGCTCTTCTAGCATTCTCAGAGCGCAAGAGGTATGCATGCTGACCGAATCATGCATGCCTTGCACTGATGTCATTGGTCCATCCTGCTTGTTTTCACAGACATTTTAAAAACCTTATTTGAATTCCATCTGTCCCACAAACTTCAGAGCATCCTGAGAGATTGGACTCTGTCTTCTTTACCTTTCCAGTGTCGTGGGCATTTTCCCCTGAGGTAATGGTCCCCACTACTGGCTAGTTGATCTGAGTGATTGCCCATCTTAAAAATCTCCCTTAGCCCCACATCCTTCTTCAGCAAAACTCCATTTCTCTTCTTCCCATTGCAAAGAAACTGCAAAAGAATTCTCATGCAAAGCTGTCTCCATTTCTTCTCCTCTCTTACCTAATCTGTAGGACTCTCTCCACATCAGATTTTCACTCCCACCCACGGTGCCTCCATGGCCTCATCCAGTCACCTGTCTCCAGGACTCATTTCACCGGCAGCATTCACTCCCTCTTCCTAGAAACGCTTCTTTCTCTTGGCTTCTGGGTCACACTCCTTCTTGGTTCTTACCCTCCCTCACTAGCTCCCGGTCTCTTTTGCTGTTTCCTTCTCCTGTCTCCAACCTCTGAATGCGTATGTGCCCCAGGGTTCTGTCCTTAGACCTCTTCTCTTTCCACACTCTGCCTAATGATCTCATCCAGCTTCATGGCTTTTGATGCTACAACTCTCCAGTGTCATCTCCAATTCTGACATCTCCCCATAACTCCAGACTTATATGCCTACTCCACATCCCTTCTTGGAGGTCTAAGAGAAACTCAAACTCGATGTGTCCAAACTTGAGCTGTTGACGTTCCCCTTCGAGCCTGTTTCTCGTACCATCTCCTCCATTTCATATATGGTGATGGCAGCCTATCTCTTTGGACTTAGGTCCCAACCCTTGGAGTCATGCCTGATTCCATCTTTCTCTGATATCGCCATATGCTCCCCTTCAGCAGATCCTGTCTGCTGCACCTTCCAGAACCCAGCCCCTTCTGGCCACCTCTGCTGTGGCTTTCCTGTTCCAAGATAGTAGTCTGTCTCCCTGGATCACTGCAAAGCTTTCCTACTGCTTTCTCTGCTTCTCTCTTGCCCTGTCACTTTTGTTTCTCAGGATGGCAGCATGGATGATTCTTTAAAAATATAAGCTGGATCATGTCAGCCCTCTGCTCAGCTCCTTCAATGCCTTCTCATCTCAAGTCAGAGGAAAAGGAAGAGTCCTTCTGGGGTCCCTCCCTTGATATCCTCCACGGTCTGCCCCCTTGTTCTATTACTTTTTTCCCTCATTCCTTACCCTCCATCTCTTGCTCACTCCATACCAGCCTCCACCCCCTGGCTTCCTTGGTGCCCTCTCTGCCTAGGACAGTCTTCACCTAGATATGTGTGTGTGGTTCGTGCTCTCATTTCCTATAGGTCATGCCCTGCCCACCATTTCTCTCTCTCTCTTCCTTGCTTTTTTTATAATAGCACTTGTCACCATCTGATAAACTGGGTCCTATTTGTTATTATGCATCTTCCCATCAACCAAAGCCCTTTGTTTTGTTCTCTGCTGTTTCTCTGGCATGTAAGGCAGTGCCTGGTACATAGACACTTGCCTAGCTCATGCTCAGTCTTGTCCAACTCTTTGCGACCCCATGAACTGTAGCCCACCAGGCTTCTCTGTCCATGGAATTTTCCAGGCAAGAATACTGAACTGGGTTGCCATTTCCTCCTCCAGGGTACACAGAAGGTGCTCACTAAATGTCTACTGAATGAGTGAGCAATGCAGACCCGAGGGAGGTCCCTGAGGAGGTTCAAATTTGAAAGCTGTTGGAAGGCAGATGTTCCCACTCGCAGAGCACTTCTAAACAAGTGTTCCTTTAAATGAGAACAGTGCAGTGACCCTGCTGGCTTCCTGTCCCCAGGTTCTCTGACCCCTGCAGCAAACCCTAGGTCCCGGGGCCAGTCTCCATCCCACTGAGGAAGTCCCAGCCAGCAGGCTAATGACTCAGCATCAAAACCAGTCTTGGCTACTGGTCCTACTTTGTCCCTCAGATCCAAACACAGAGCTGTTGACTAAGAATCCTCTCCCAGCTGTGCGGCTGCTGTAGGGCTCAAGTTTCTGACTCGTCATCAAGTCTGAAACCTCACTGTCATATTTTGACTGCGTCCGAGCTTCCCCTGGGGGCTCCAGCCAGGCCTTGCTTGCCTCAGTCTTCCTAGAGTCTGGGGACCTGAATCTGGACCCAGCCTCCCAGCTAGGACCCTGCCACCCGCTCCCAGCTCTTTCCTGAAGCTGCCAGTTTTGATCAGGGTACCTGCCTCTTGTCTGCCACGGATTCTTCCAGTGCTGGACCCAGCCTGTCTGCTTGTCCTCAGAGTCACAAGATCTTGATGGTGGCCAGGGAACCCCAGGGTAACCCATTCCACGTTTGAAGAGCTCAGACGATCAGTTTTCCTGTCTGTCGAGCCAGAGTCTGTCTCTGTGAGCTCCGCCTGTCTCTCAGGAGCTGGCAGGGCAGGCCTAGTGCCCTTCCCGCCGATGGCACCTCTCAGACCTGAAGCCCTGTCATTTCACAGCCCCTAGCAGCTCCTTTCTTTCAGAGATTCATCATGAGTGCCTCTGACGGTGGCTTCCGTTTCAGCATCTGGATTCTGCTCATCATCCTGGTCACTGCCCTCTGAATATGGGTTTTCTCTTTTCTCCTTTCCAGGTGGGATGTGGTCTCCAAATGAGAGACAGGCACTCCCCTCATCTACTCCCTGTCCACCACCCACATGTGCTCCAGCCTGATGGGGTCTCGTCTCCAGGTTCAGAGTCTCTGGTTGGACCCAAGCACTGACTGACCAGTGTTTAAGTTAAAAAAAAAAAAAAGCCTGTCTAGGTCTTCACCTATGTCTGTGCGAGGTGTGCCCCCTCCCCCGCCCTGGCTCCTCTCAGGCTGGCTTTGCTCTTGACCCCAGAGCCGATGCTCTTTGAAAGCCAGCGGCAGGTTGCCCCTGGTGTCTGAAGATATCTGTGTTAAGGAGGCAAGTGCTGGGAGGTTCCCCAAGTTGTGTCACCCCTGTGGTTTCTTCCAAAATGTGCTTTTCCGTCCTTTATAGAACATGGTCTTTCAAGCAGGGAGTGATACAGGCAGGGGAGGGAATGCCACTTTGCTGGCAACACTCATAAATTTCCCCCAGTGCCAGGGATCTAACAACATGAGACTTTGAGCTTTCAGCTCACAGATGAAAGAACAGGGATTTTCCCGGAGATGACAGGAAAGGGAGGCAGATAGCCCTGGGGCCTCCACAAGAAGCTCTGCTAAGGGCTTGCCAGCAAGGCACCAGCCCAAGCCTGCTGGGGAGCATAGTGGCGGTGGGTGGCCCCACACCTCTGGGCGGCCATCAGGAAGCCCCAGGCCAGGGGACAGGGAAGCAGGGCGCTTTCTGAAGGCCATCGTGGGGACACTCCCTGCTCTTCCTGGAGCCCTTGGGGTTTCTGAACATGAAGGGACCTTTATCTTTAATGTCAATTTCCCTTTTAGAGCCAGTTGGGAAAACCTTGAGTGCTAAAGAAATTTAAAATGGAAATGAGTGGAGTTGGTGGAGATGAAATAGCGTGTAAGTGAATATAAGTACCTGTGGATTCACCCCCATTGGACCTCTCCCTATACTTAGTCAACTTCTTCCTCGTCTGCCCAGGAATTATCTTACCAGCTGAGCCACAAGGGAAGCCCAGGAATTATCTACCAGAGAGTAATACTGGCCTCTGAGCAGGACCACTCCTGGGGGATGGGCAGGGGGCTGTTGCTGTCGGCTTGTGATGACAGCCTGGCGGGCTTCGTTTCGGATCTTGATTCCTGTCTTACCATGAAGTCATAAGTATGTTCACCTGGGGGAGCTTGGGGTTCACATTCACGCCTTCATATCCTCAGCATCATGGACAAGGCAGCCTCGAATTAAAAATCCATGGGTGTGACTCTCTGTTACTCGCCATGTTCCTTTAGGCAAATTAGTCAACCTTTTTCATGCTCAGTTTCTCATCTGTAAGCTAGAGATAATGCTTTGCCATAGGAGGAGGTTATCATGTTAATTGAAAGGAGATATGTAATATCATATGTACCATCCATGGTTTGTAGCATCTAGTAATATTTAGAAAATATTAATTCCCTTTCTTTTGTTTCTTTAAAAAAACAGTAGCTTGCCCAACATTATGGCAGGCGTAATTCTGGGCGGCATTGCAGGGCTGTTAAATGGAATTGGGCTTTATTGACATACAAACTTGAAAATGAATTAGCATGTGACTTTGGGCAAATTATTTAGCCTCTGTTTTCTACTAGATAATGGGGTAATTATACACACCCTATATACTGAGATTTATGTATGATAATGTATCCAAAACGGATAGCCCAGTGCCTGATAATTGGTAGTTCAATAAATAGTAGTTATTAAAAGTAGTTCTACCATAGTTATTATTACTATAGCTTTCTCCTGCTGCCATAACAAATTACCACAAACTCAGTGGCTTAATCCAGACAAATTTATTAATTTATGGTCAGAAGTCAGGCTGAGCTAAAACTAAGATGTCAGCAGGACTGTGATCCTTCTTGGAGGCTCTAGGGGAGAATTCATTTCCTGCTCATTTTGGTTGTTGGCAGAATTCAATTCCTTGCAGTCACAAAATCAAGGTTCTTGTTTTATTACTGGCTGTCAGCAGAGGCTGTTCCCAGCTTCCCGAGAGCTGCATGCCTTGGCTCATGGCCCCCTTCTTCCATTCTCAAAGTTCTGGGTCACTTCATTCTCACATCACAGCTCCCTGACCTCAGCCAAGGAAATGTTCTCCAGTTTTAAGAACTCACCAGATTATATTGAGCATGCTGAGATGATCCAGGATAATCTCCCCATCTCAAGGTCTGGAACCTTAATGACATCTGCAGAGTCCGTTCTGCTCTGGAAAGTAACACGGTGGCGGACTCCGGGGATTAGGACATGGACATCTTTGGGGGCCATTATTCTGTTCTGTTTGGATGGCTTCCAAGATAGGAGCCTGAGCCTCTTGAAAGCCTTCTCATGAGCAGAGCTGTGAGCAGGAGACCACATCTGTGTTTGGAAACTGGCCCCAGGCCAACCCTTGACCCGACTGCCTGACTCCTGTTACGGTCAACCATTCTGCATGAGAACCAGACAGCCCAGAGCCCTGAAGCGGATGCGTTTCCTCGATGGGCAGAGGGAACCCAGCAGGACAGCCACAAGACTGTGACTGAGACTGTGCCACAGGAGAGAGAGAGTCACAAAGGGCCTGTGTAACTCGAAGCTCTTCGTCACGGTGATTTAACGTGCCAGGGTTCCAAAGGAGTAACCTCCAAGTAGTGTTATCTGAGGCCGCGTCACGTGGGCTCTGCTGGGCTTGGCTTAGAGTGATGTGTTTATTTCCTGCCATGGGGCCAGGAAAGAATTATGTCCCCCCAGAGTCTCAGCAGACTGTCTCTTACTCTGCTTGTCATCCTTCCAGAAAGGGACAGATCCTCTGGTGTTTTAGGAAAGCATGTGATATTAGAAGATACTATCAGGAGTTAGGAAACCTGGGCTTTAAGGCTGATCCAGCTGGTTTTTCTTGGTTCTTATTTAATGCTGACAGTGCCCTGCAGTGGGCTGAGGCACTGTGGGAAATACTGGGAACAGGATATTTTGTTGTTAAGGTTCTAATGTGAAAAGGTAAGCCTCAGACATGAAGGAACTCCAGGGTAGCACAAAGCAGAAAGGCCTTGAGTGCTAATGGGCTAGTTCCAGAGTTAAGCAATGGTCATTGGCACTTCGGGCTTCTTTTTGCCTTCTTAATATGACACCTGTTTCCATCTAGTGAAAGGGCGGGGGCCCAGCACTTTCAAGGACTGTATCCAGGGGCTGGAATGACATTCATATGTACTGAGCATCTAATATGTGCCCATCACTGACTATAAATGATATAATTTAAGTTTTACAACAACCTTCAGAGGTGGGTTGGATGATGCCTGGTCTGTAGGTATAGAATCCAAGGCTTGGAGGGATTGAGGTCACCCATGCGGAACATAGAAGACCCTGGATTTGAACCCAGATTTCTTTGGCCCCAAACCTGTGCTCTGTCACACTAGGTACCTCTCATTCTTGCGCCCACTGTACTCCCTTTGAGGAACCCCTGGGAGGAGTGGGGAGAAGGCGACCATGAAGGAGGTCTACCCAAGACCCCTAGGACACTTTGATTTCTTTCTCTCTCTCTCTCTCTCTTTTTTGGCTACACTGGGTCTTCATTCCTATATGCAGGCTTTCTTTGTTTGAGGCAAGCAGCGGGGTACTGTCTCACTGCAACAGCTTCTTGTGTTGTGGAGCACAGGCTGTAGGCTCGAGGGCTTCAGTAGCTGTAGCACACAGGCTCAGTAGTTGCTGTACACAAGCTTGGTTGCCCCAGGGCATGTGAATTCTTCCCAGACCAGGGATTGAACCCGTCTACCCTGCATTGGCAGATGGGAGTTCCTTAATTTCTTTAGAGAAGCAGAAGGCAGACACCAAGGCTGAGCCCCCCTCATTACCCGCTCCTGCCCTTGCAGGTTTCCTCTGCAGACATTGGAGAGAGAGAAATTAACTTAAAACTAAACCACAGGAGTAGCACTGAAGGCACCTTTAGGCTAAAAATAAGAGCAGAGGCTGTGCTGCTCGGAGGGGACGAATCTGCTCGTTGCCTTTATTTGTAGCCGCCTATTTATTAGATTCCAAATGATGTTTAACCAGGAATCATATGGCAGTGATCTTTGATTACTTATGCAGCTAATGGCTGAACATATATTATTATTGCTATTTATCCTGCCCTGTTAAATGTATCTGGTGCTTCTTTCCCAGGAAGTTGTCAAGGAGAGGGGCCCAGAGGGGCCCTGCCTTGTAAGATCAGCACAGTGCCCCAGGGGAACGAGAGTGAAAGTGGCTTGACTGGTGACGAGGTGACAGGCTCTGCCAGGAGTACTTTAAGATTATTATTATTATTGTCCACACCGCATAGGATGCAGTATCTTGATTCCCTGACCAGGGATCAAACCCACACCCCCTGCAGTGGAATCACTGAGTCTTCACCACTGGACTACCAGGAAGTCCCAGGAGTATTTTTTTAAAAGAGGTGGGGGCAATCCTTTGAAATAGAGGGAGTGGAGATGGGAGTTGGAGAGGACACTCTAAAAGGGAAAGAAGAGTGTAAAGTAAGAGAGTAAGTTGGGACTTTTCGAGTCATAAATATCTAGCCTTATAATAATAGTATTATTAAATATTTGTTATGTACCAGGGACTATGCTTAGGGCTTCCCTGGTGGCTCAGAGGTTAAAGCGTCTGCCTCCAATGTGGGAAACCTGGGTTCAATCCGTGGGTCGGGAAGATCCCCTGGAGAAGGAAATGGCAACCCACTCCAGTATTCTTGCCTGGGGAATCCCATGGATGGAGGAGCCTGGTAGGCTACGGTCCGTGGGGTCGCAAAGCATCGGACGCGACAGAGCGACTTCATTTTAGGGACTATGCTGTTCACAATCACTTAATGCTGGCATCATGTCCATTTTACAGATGAGAAAGCTGAGGCTTAGAGAGTAAACAGGTTACCCAGGATCACACAGCTGGTGTGAGGCTGGAACCAGCATTAAAACCCACAGCCTGCCTGCCTCTGGAGACCATATACTCATTATTACTGCCCTGCCTTACTTCAAACCCAGTGTCCTCTCCTCTTTTACCTGCATATGTGCTCAGCCCCTCAGTCATGTCTGACCCTTTGCAACCCTTTGGACTATAATATCCTGCCAGGCTCCTCTGTCCATGGGCTTTTAGGCAAGAATACTGGAGTGGGTTGCCATTTCCTCCTCCAGGGGATCTTCCCAACCCAGGGATCAAATCCACGTCTCCTGTGTCTCCTGCATTGCAGGCGGATTCTTACCTGCTGACCCATGGGGGAAGTTCCCTCATTTGCTTAAGCTTGACTTTCTGAGTAAACAGTCCAGGAAGAAAATGGAAATTGTGACCCTGAGGCCTGGAAAGAGTACAGAGACTGGAGTTCTTGACTTCCCCTGTGCTCTCCTGGGGTGCTTAGGATGCACTGCCAGCAGTCTCCAGGGCACGTTGTGCCCAGGGCCACCTGGGACCACCTGGAGTGGGCCACTGGGTTGCGGCAGGGAGTGGGAGGTTCAGGATGTTGAGTAAAGCTTCCTCAGCTTCCTTGCTCAAGCCTCAGGGTGGGGCTGCCAGGGCATCTGAAGGTGGAGGTGGTGGGGGCCTGGGCACTTCTGGGCCCTGGTGCCCAAGGATCGGAAGCTGTAGCATCTCCACACCCCCACCTCCAACATCTAAGGAGGGCTCTAATGGGGAAGCTCAAGGAGCGCCTTTCCGGGGTATTTGAAGCCTTCGCAGGCAGTCTGCAGACCATCCAGACAGCCCCAGCCTTCATCATCACGCCCCCATTTCCATCCCTGCCCCGTGAACACTTGCCATCAGGCATCCTGCTCTCCAGACATACCGGGGCCCTGGAGCACCTCTGTGTCCCTCATCCCTGGGCCTTTGCTCCATCTGCTTTATCTCCTTATCTCCTCACCTCGACTCCTCCTGCAGAATTTTCTTCAAAAGAAAATTTCCGTGACTGTCCTTTCCTTCCCCATAACAGGGCTGTCTGCCCTTCCCTGCTCCACAGTGTGCTGCGGGAGGCCAGCTCCACCCCAGCCTTCGGCTCATAGTGATGAGAGTTGTTCAGGCGTTGGTTTCTCTGGAGGCCAAGACCACCCCTCTCAGCTTTGCTCATAGCAGGTGTTCAGTAAACACTGGTGGAATGAATGAATGACTCAGCTCTTACCCCCAGCTGCCATGAAGAAGGTGTTTGTGCCCCTTGGGACTGTATACCCTGTGACTTTGAAAATGGGGACCCTGGGGCAGGAAATGGGGGCTACCTGAGCTAAGTTACGCATCCTGGGACCGAACAGCAGGAAGCCTGGAACATTCTGGGGGGAGTGGAGGTGTTAGCCAGCTGAGTGTCTCAGAACTTAGAAAGTAGGAGAAAGAGACTCGGACCGGGAGCATACTCCCTGCACCCCTCCTCTCCCCATAACTCGACGTGCAGTCTCTGGCCTTTTCAATTCTAGCAGGCACACTGTTGGCGCATTTGACCTTTAGAAGGAGGACTGTGTGTTCAGGCTGGCATCACAGGGGCCCCCTGCCCGGCGTGACTCTGATGCCCGACTCCCACCTGGGGAGGCTCTGCCCCACAGTGGGATGGACTGGCCTCCAGCCCTTTCACCCCATCCCTCGGTGCCCTTCCCTTCATCTCTGCAGACAGCACCAGCGGCTGCCTGGGGTTTGGCCAGATGCCAGGGCGCTTGAAGAGAGGCTCCTTAGATAGGCTCAGGAAGGGATGTGGTTGGAGGAAGAGTCGAGAGGGATGGGGAAGATGCAGGTGGGGGCAGGACTGTGCTCGGAGAAGTGGGGCTCAGGCGGGAAGCCCGGGAGGAAAGTGAGACCCAGGCTGTGCGAACTGTGGGATGCTCCAGGATCGCGTTGCTGCTCTGGGCTCCCGTTTCTCCAGCCATGGTTCCCCGCCCCGTCCTGCCTGAGGTTCTGTGTTTCTGGGCAGCTCCTCTCTCTGGAGGCTGCAGCATATGCGAGTGTGCCTCCACCTCCTCCGTTGTTTTCCCTTCCCTCCCTCTCTTCCCTCTGCCCCGCTCAGTATTTACTGTCCACCTGGGTCTAGATTATCCCCTGATTAAGTGCCATTTAGCTGTTGGCTGCCTGTTCACTGAGTTTTATGGACACATTCAGTGAGGCACAGGGGCCAAGGCCTGATTTTGGAGAAGGGGGTAATGAAAACAGGGCAGCAGCGGCCCACTTAGATTGGATTTTAATAAAGTTTCCAGCTAGGCTAAATCATCGCATCACAGGCAGCCCAGCGATGGCTGAGCGTAACTGGTCAGCCCCCTACTGCTGCCTTCCCTGGCTGGGGCAGGCTGGAAAGTGCAGAGTTGGGGCTGGGGGTGGGGCATGGAGGAGGGGGTCTGCTGGAGGGGAAATACTCACCTCCAGCAGAGGACCCTCCTTGACAGCAAGGGTAGGGCTGTTGGAAAGCATGCTCAAGGTAAAGGGTCTCCGAGGGGAGGCAGGATGCCTGCTCTTTCAGCAGCTGTTAATTAGTTGCAGATGATGAGATAATTCATAAAAATTAGCAGTGATTTCCTTCATTGTGTTAATATTACCGGGCAATAAAACTGCTGTTAAGGATGACTTTTCTCTGCATCGAAGAGCAGGATGTCAAGGAAAAAAAAGAGCCCTCAGTGGGGTGGAGGGAGGAAAAAAGGAAAACAGAACTGGTGAGAGAATGACAGGGGGAGTGATTTCCAAGCTTTGGCTGGAATCATCGGAAAGAAGTCAAATTGAAATGCAAATCCTGTGTCTCTCTGAGCCCTGGCTGGGAAGAAATGCATTTGGTGGTGTCACCTTGGCAATCGATGGGCAGCCAGACGGACGGCGGGGAGGGCTTCCCCAGCTGCTCAGAGGAAGGGAAGATGGCCATGGCGTCAGCTTCCATCCCCATCAGGGAGTCAGCCTGGGCCCCTAGGAGAATTCTCCAGAGAAGCGTTATGCTTGCTTATGAGGCATGTAAAGCCCATGATCTGGCCTTGACCCCTTCATCCGCATCTCTTAGAGCTTTTCTCCTGTCTCACCCAGCTCTGCGCGCACTGGCCTAAGGTCAGTTTCTTGAATGTGGCCGCCGCCTTCCTGTCTTAGGGCCTCACACATACTTTGTCTAGACCATAATTTGGCCTCCTCTCCGTTTCTTTCATCTCTGTGTAGCTAAGCCTTCTTTGAGCTGTACTACTAGCTCCCAACACAGCTTCCACATTGATTATGGGGAGTGAGAGATGGATGAATAGAGTCCTTTCTTTAAAAAAAAAAAAGAATTACTTTTGGCTGCGCCGGGGCTTCGTTGCTGCAGGCAGGCTTTCTCTAGTTGCAGTGAGCAGGGGGCTATTCTCTGGTTGCGGTGTGCAGCCTTCTCACTGAGGTGGTTTCTCCTGTGATACGCTGGCTCTAGAGCCAGGGCTCAGTTGCTGTGGCATATGGGTTTAGATGCCCTGCGGCATGCGGGATCTTCCCAAACCGGGGATCAAACCCCTGTCCCCCACGTTGGCAGATGGGTTCTTAACCACTGGGCCACCAGGGAAGTCCCTGATGAAGAGTGCTTTCCCTGCTTAAACCCTTCCCCAGTCACTTGTTACCTCCAAGTTCAAACTCGAGTGCATAGTCATTTGCTAGGGCTTCTGTACCAAAATACTGAGTGGCTCAAACAACAGATAATTATTTTCTCACTGTTCTGGAGGCTGGAAATCCAAGGTCAAGGTGCTGGCCAGGCACGGTTTCTCTTGCGGCCATTCTCCTTGGCTTGCAAATAACCACCTTCTCATCCTTTTCTCACGTGGCATTTCCTCTCTGCACACGCCCTTCTGGGGTCTGTCTGTGTGTTCATATGTCCTTTTCTTGCCAGGACACTAGTCAGATTGAATTGAGACCTGCCCTCATGACCTCGCTGTAACTCAATGGTCTCTTTAAAAGATGTATCATGAAATACAGTTACAATCTGAGGTACGGAGGATTAGGTTTCAACATATGGATTTTAGGGGAACCCAGTTTGGCCCATAACAGCATCCCATGTGATCTAGTCCCTGCCCATCTCACCAGTCACATCTCCATCTATCCTCTTAACTCTGTTCTGCCGAATGCCCCCTAAACATGTCATACTTTACCTGTCACCATACGCAGAAGAATTTTGTCCATGTGTCGGGCTGATGTATCCCTACTCATTCTCTAAAACCCAGTTTAAATGTCATGTTTCCCAGGACGTGTGCCCTGGCGCCGTCTCTCCCTCCTTTTACTGCTCACACACTCCTAGGTCATCTTGCCCTATGAGCATCTGTGTTGTTACAGGGTTGCTTATGACTTATCATCATCTGGCCATGCTTAGTCGTATCCGATTCTTTGCGGCCCCATGGACTGTAGCCCGCCAGTCTTATCTGTCCGTGGAATTTTCCAGACAAAAATACTGGACTGGGTTGCCATTTCCTTCTCCAAGGGATTTTCCCTACCCAGGGCTCAAACCTGGGTCTCTTGCACTGGCAGATGGATTCTTTACTGTCTGAGCCACAAAGGACGTCTCCCCTGAACTTGCTGTGCTCTTTTGAGAGTATTGACTAATACAGAGAGGGTACTCTGTAAATTGTTGAGGGTACAAATGAATGCTCAAAACTTTTTTGAAAGCTCAGAAGATGATTTGGGTTTTAATAACCTAGGCCAGAGATGATGTTGGCTTATATTAGGTGGTGACTATGGGGATGGTGAGAAGTAAATGGATCTATTTGAAGTTGAATTGACCAGTCTTGGTAGTAGATAGATGTGGAGGTTGATTGGAGGGTTAGGAATGACCAGGTTTCCAGCTTGACCAGCTGAGTATCCAGAGGTGTTATGTATTAAGAAGGGGAAGAGTGGAATAGGAGCAGCCTCGGGATTGGCGGGGTAGGGGAGATCAGGAATTGTAAGATATTCAAGTCAGCATGTCAGGCAGTCAAATGGTTATAAGATAGTAGATCTCAGAAGAGAGGTCTTGGACAGACAGGTAATAGGGGGATCATTGGCATGTAAGTGTTATCCCCACCCATGAGATCAGGCCATCTTCTAGGGAGAGAACAGTGTGGAGAGTCTTAGGACTGAGCAGCCTAAAACGTTTACTCAAAAAAGAAAGATACCATTTTGCAAAGTAGGCATAGTCTAGTGAATCCACAGTAAATGACATGATTGAAGTACCTACAAGACTTAGCCAGCTGAAATATTTTAACTGTTAAGAAAAAATGGAAAACTGAAATTTAATATATACATATATATATATGTTATATATATTTGGCTGCGGTGGAGCTTAGTTGCAGCATGCAGGATCTTTAATTGCGACATGTGGGAACTAGTTCCCTGACCAGGTATTGAACCCAGGCCCCCGAATCAGGAACTCAGAGTCTTAGCCACTAGACAACCAGGGAAGTCCCTGGAAAACTGAATTTTATATCTGTGGGGCATATGGGCCAACAATGGTACCCTAGCCATAGAAAATGGGAGAATGGTTTTGAAAGGCTAGCATGTCTCTTGGTAGACCAGCTGACACCATATGAAACCATTGTGACCTCACACCCTGCTCTTGATAAACACTAGTCCTGAGCATCCATGTGCTAGGCTAGGAAAAGTGTTCCCTGGGGATGCATTGGAAGATTCTCAAGGGATAAATCATGAACACAAACTTTGCAAATAAGTGCAAAACTTTTCTATACCATTAACACTTTCTGGTAAGCCTTTTTTTTTTTTTTTTCTTTTTCTGAGAGAAAGAAAAGTGGAACAAATAGAATGTACATCTGATTTAATTAATGCCTGATCCATTCTCTCATTCATACTCAATATTGTGAACAAATAACTGTAAGTCAAGGTTAAGAAGAAAAAGGATTCTATTTGATTCCTGACCTCCAAGGGCTGGTGGAGACAGTACTGACACAGGTGGAAAAATGAATGACGGTGTAAGACAACTTAATAACTGTAAGAGGACAAAACATTTAAGTGCCTGATGAAGGGTGCAGACAACATGTGGTACAGGAGCCTAGGAGAAGGGGAACTCACTCACTCTGTACCCAGGTCATCTGGGAAGGCTGCTCTGTTCTTATCTGATCCAGTTGTTTATCTTGAGGAAGTGAACGAAGGATGCTCTTTAGCTTGTACAGGAAGGCAGATGGAATGGAATGGAATCTCCGAGCTTGCGCTTCTGTGGAAGATGACATTTAGATCTGCTGCCATCTGTTGGTGAGTGTGGAAAGGGGCCAGGAGCACAGACCGCAGGTGGTAAAACACGAAGGGTGCCAAGAAGAACCAGGTGCTGGCACCTACCTCTCTGGGATAAGGAAGCTTTTGTCCAGTCCATTGTCATTAAAAATATGATCCTCAGGCCTGCAGCATTGAAGTTACCTATTGTGGCTGTTCAGTCGCTCAGTTGTGCCCAACTCTTTGTGACCCCAGGGACTAGAACACGTCAGGCTTCCCTGTCCTTCACTATCTCCCGGAGTTTGCTCAAATTCATGTCCACTGAGTCGATGATGCCATCCAACCATCTCATCTTCCGTTGCCCCCTTCTCCTGCCCTCAATCTTTCCCAGCATCAGGGTCTTTTCTACTTAGTCGGCTCTTCACATCAGGTGGCCAAAGTGTTGGAGCTTCAGCTTCAGCATCAGTCCTTCCAGTGAATATTCAGGGTTAATTTCCTTTAGGATTGACTGCTTTGATCTTCCTGTCCAAGGGACTCTCAAGAGTCTTCTCTAGTACCACAGTGTGAAAGCATCAGTGCTTCAGTGCTGTCTTCTTTACTGTCCAACTCTCACATCTGTACATGAAATTACCTGGGATTATGTTAAAATGCATAATCTCAAACTCTGCCCTACACCTACAAAATCAGTATCTTTAAGTTAGGCCCCCGCAAGGGGATTCTCATGTTCATTAAAGTTTAAGAAACATTAATCTGGTCCTGGTGATTTAAGAAACTTCTGGGTCCCTTCCCAGGCCCTCCTCCCTGGAGATTCCAATTAGTGCGACTAGGATGATACCTGGAAATTCATATTTTTAGTATGTACCCCCAGACGATGACTTTCGTGCCATCAGGAAAGTTTTGTAAGTTCTACTCCAGCTGCAGTCCATGTCCCTGGGTCAGGTCAGCTATTCAGCATGCATAACCTGGACATATGCACTTCTCTTTCCATTGAAATCATTCTTTTCAAGACTGCCAGCCAAAGGGCATTTTCTTGGTCTTCATCCTCTCAACCTCCTTTACTTCTATGCAGCAGTTACAGTTTGGGTGACCTCTTCCTTTCTGAAGCTCTCTCTTGATCTTGGTTTCCATTAGCCTTTCCTATTTTTCTGCTCTGAACTACTTCTTTATCTTTTTCTCTGATTTTCCTTCTTCCCTGATCCCTTGACTCTCCCTTCAGCCTTTCTGGGCTGTCTTGTCTACTTTGTGGCTGTAGGTACCATCTCGATATGAACAACTTCCATATCAGCTGTGTGTGGGAGGTCCCCCATGTGGGACAGCACCATTCAGGCTGAGGGTCACTCATGCTGCTCTCAGACGCAGCAAGTATGTGGGCTTTAGACCTAAACCACCCTGAGGCTGAACCACGCTGTCCACTTGGCCGCTGATAGATCTTGAATAAATTAATTTACTTTTGAGTCTCAGTTTACCTCTAGAGTGAGATGAATAGTATCTATTAATACTTCAGAGGAACATTTTTGAGACCACTTGGTAAATGTATATAAGAAAATGACACATAAGAAATGCTTCATAAATGTCATTCTTTAAAAAAAATCTTCTTGATAGACACCTTCATCGAACTGAATTCGTGGTACCCATGCTGCATTTTTTCAGCTATGTCTTTGCTCATAATCTTCCCTCTGCTTGGATCATGGGTTTTGTTGCCTTTCAGGGTCAAATTCTATTGCCACCTTGGCACCAAAGTCTGTGATCAACTCAACACCGAATCAGCTTTTGCACAAATTTCTATTACTCTTTTAATACTTAAATCACTTATACATTGTGTTATAACTGGTTAGGCGTATGCCATCTTCCTTGCAAGAGTAAAAGCTCTGTTTGGACCAGGTTCCTGTCCTTCTAACAGTTTTATTCCCCCAAAGGCCTGCAGAGTGCCTGTCTTTTATGCCAGGGAAGCTCAGATGTCCCACTGGTCATGAATGGACTGCATCACCTTTGCGTGTGAAAGCCAAGACATTACTCTCCATTACATATGCTAATAGAAGAGCAGTGATGTGGAGAATCAAAATAACCAACTGTCCCAACATTATTGCCGTTGGCTTTGGAAGGCATTGTGATGTTTCTGCTTCAGATTTACCTTGTTGATTATGTTTCATCAGGCACACATCAGAATGAGTCTGCATTCCATGAGCGTGCACCATCTGGGAAACTGAAGGGTGTGATCCAAAACTGCATTGAGCAGTAGGAGAAGCTAGTTTAGGATCTCAGCTGTCCAGAGATAATCCACAAAGTGAATAATCAACCCTGATGTAACCGAGAGATGGCTACGTTATTTATTATTATCCTGCTCAGCTTTCTCTGGTCAAACCCCTTTATAACAATATGGTCATTAATTAGTCAAGGGCATGCTAATCATATGTCATTGACATAAAATACTTCTGGCGATAGAGCAGAAGCTCTGTATTTTGAATTGATGCCAGCCTATTATAATAATGATGCCTTACATTTGTATAATGATTTATAAAGAGCTTTCATGTATGCTATTTAATTTTATATTCTTGATGCCCTGAAGTAGATAGAGTAGGTCTCATTTTACTATTTGACAGATGTGGAAACCACGGCTCAGAGTTCAGTGACTTCCCTAGGCTCTCTTAGTTAGATCTAGGCAGAGTCAGGGATCCAGCTTTTGTATTTCTCCTCCATTAAGGAAACTGTCATTCTTTAAAATGTTTATTATGATTCTCTTGGAAGAGTGCCAGGTGATTCTTTTTATAGTTTCCAGTTTTCTGGTGAAATTCTATATTTTATTCTATTGATATAAATTTTCTTTCTGTTTTATGAACAACAAAAGTGTCACATTTAGAGTCCTTTTCTTTGAACTTGGATATCTGGATCGCCTGTGGGTCTGTTTCTATCGTCTGTTTTTTCCCCCTTCTTGGATTTTGGTTGTATGGTTCTAACTCTGGGTATACCTAATGTTTTTATTGAATGCTAGACACTGTAATAGGCTATAGGATGCTCTGATCTTCAAGAGAGGGTTTACTCTGCTAGACAGAGTGCGACCAATGATCTTAATCCAACTAAAGACTGAACCAAGTCCATGCAGGATTGTGTTTTGATAAAGGTTAGTCTGATCTGTCCCTCTCCTTTACAGCTAGCCCTAATAGAGAGCCTCGTGTGTTCACACAGTCCCTTTCTTTGATAGGCCCTAGATTCTAGTCTTGTCTTTTCAGTAAGTTAATACTTCAAGAAAACTCTCTGCTTCATAGAGACTTTCTGCTTAGTTTTTTTTTTTTCCCTCCTCCTATTACATTCAGCTTTCAGAATTTCATAAATGACCCCAGGGGAAAGCTGGCCATGCATTTGAGGCCCCTTATGCCTCTAATTTTCTCTTTCTAGTCCTAATACTGCTGGAAACTTTGCTGGCTTTTTTTGTCTCCTAGCAGCAACCCTGTGCCTATGTAAAATATCCTCAGCCTCTTGTCCTGCACTCAAAAATGGTGAATGCTTCCAGGTTGGAATTAACTCTAGAATATGAGTTTGCCTCTCCTCACTTTCCCTGCTGGGTAGTTATATCCTCGCTGATCCCCTTGCTCCAGGAGGTCTATGAGACCTTGCATGTGTATGTGTGTGCTCAGTCACTTCTGCTGCTGCTGCTAAGTCGCTTCAGTCGTGTCCGACTCTGTGCGACCCCATAGACGGCAGCCCACCAGGCTCCGCCATCCCTGGAATTCTCTAGGCAAGAACACTGGAGTGGGTTGCCATTTCCTTCTCCAATGCATGAAAGTGAAAAGTGAAAGTGAAGTCGCTCAGTCGTGTCCAGCTCTCAGCGACCCCATGGACTGCAGCCTACCAGGCTCCTCTGTCCATGGGATTTTCCAGGCAAGAGTACTGGAGTCGGGTGCCATTGCCTTCTCCACTCAGTCACTTCAGTCGTGTCCAACTTTTTGCAACCCCATGGACTGTTGCCCGCCAGGCTCCTCTGTCCATGAGATTCTTCAGGCAAGAATAGAATACTGAGGTGTGTTGCATGCCCTCCTCCTGGGGAGCTTCTGACCCATGATCAAACCTGGGTCTCCTACGTCTCCTGCACTACAGGCAGATTCTTTACCCACTGAGCCACGTGGGAAGCCCCTGCAAGACTTTAACACAAATGCATTTTGCATTTCATCTAGAATTTTTGGCTGTTCTCAGAGGAAGTATTGATCTGCCTCAGACTCTCCTCTCCTACTCAGAAGTAGAAATCAAATGTTTATTCTCTACACAAAAAAAGCCACAGCTTACATGGGCAGTTCTTAGCTGGAGGTCTTGGGAGGTGGCCTAGCCAGCTTGGGGAGAACCTTTCCCAAGGCATTAACAGGTGTCTCCAGGCGGCCCGGAAGACAGGGAAATGGATGGGTTGTAACTCTGTGGCCTGGGAGGAAGGCATTCATTAGGCTGAGGAATGAGCGTTCGGCAAGCTCAGGAGTCCTCACCACTCCATCAGGTTTCTAATGATTTTGTCAGAGTGTTAATCCCCTGGGTGAGCAGCAGCATTTTGATATCAGCAAACAGATTGTGTTTCAGCCCAGATCACCTAATATGGAGTGCTGCATGAGAGCTGAAAAAAATTCATCCTATTTTAATGGAGTTGAGAGAGGCTAGTTGGGATAACAAACATTGAGAATAGGGTGATGGGGCTCAGAGTGAGAATGGGTTGGAGAGGTAGGTGCTGGACATAGCACTGGCCCACGTGCATTCCAAGATGGATGTACTTATGTACCTGGATACGAAAGGAGGAGATGCGATGGTACACACAGGGTGCTTTAGGGATGATCTCTTCTGCGGCAAACCGTTTCTGAATGCCTAGTCTGGCCCAGCTCCTATGAATACAGAGATAAGGAGAACCCAAATCCGACCCCTCAGGTCCTCCCAGTCTGCTGGTAGAGGTTGACAAGCGGCCAAACAATTCATAATAGTAGTACTAGTAGTATTGGATGTAGGAATGTCCCAGGGTCACCGGGAGTACAGAGCAGGGACAGGGTTTAGGGGTGAGGGGAAAGCTTGACCTCATCTCTCCAGTGAGCCAGCTGGGCAGGGTGCAGGACATTCCAGGCAGAAGGAACCGGTTGAGGAAATGCTCTGCTGCAGTGCTGTGATAACGTGTGCGTGCACACGCGTGTGCTCAGTCTCTTCACTCGTGTCCGACTCTCTGTGACCCCATGCATTCTAGCCCACCAGGCTCCTCTGTCCCTGGGATTCTCCAGGCAAGAATACTGGAGCGGGTTGCCGTGCCTTCCTCCAGCGGAACTTTTCAACCCAGGGATCGAACCGCATCTCTTACGTCTCCTGCATTGGCAGGTGGCTTCTTTACCACTAGCGCCACCGGGGAAGTCCCAACATATATATGTGATCCTACAGAAATGCGGAGTTTTCATTTCTTCTGCCACTCCATGTCAGATCCATTTGTTTTTAATATTTATTTATTGATTTGTCTGTGCCGGGTTTTGGTTATGACACACAGGATTTTTGATCTTCATTGCGACATGCCGGATCCTTAGTTGCAGCGTGTGGGATCTAGTTTCCTGACCAGGGATCGAACATGGGCCCCCTGCATTGGAAGCTTGCAGTCTTAGCCACTGGACCACTAGGGAAGTCCCCCTGGTCAGATATTTAATGACACCTTGCTTAGTGAGAGCTTTTTGCCTGCATCCTCTCTCTCACTTCTTGAGTCTATCCTATATGTTGAACCATGTTTTTTCCCTAACATGCACACCTGGCCATTGTTGTTCACCACTCAAGAACTTCTTAGGGTTCCTCTTTTTTTTTATAAAATAAAGTACAGAGTCCTTGGGATACATTAGGCCATTTAGTGATATGACTGTAACCTACTGCCCTGCCACCATCAACACCTTCCCCAACCCTACCCTGGAGCCGTGTTCCCTAGCTTTGTGTGTGTGGCAAGTTGCTTCAATTGTGTCTGACTCTTTGCAACCCCATGGACTGTAGCTCACTAGGCTCCTCTGTTCATGGGATCTTCCAGGCAAAAATACTGGAGTGGGTTGCCGTGCCATCTTCCAGGGGATCTTCCTGACCAGGGATAGAACCCAAGGCCCAGGGATTAGACTCGAGTTTCTTATGTCTCCTGCACTGGCAGGCAGGTTCTTTACCACTAAGAAGAGACAACAGTAGTTGAGAGCCCAAACTTGGGGGCCAGGCTGGGAAACCCTTTCTCTACCTTTCCTGGGCCACTATTCCTGTAGACAACCAGTGTTTTCCTGCCCCCATGACTTTGTCCATGGTCTTCCCCGTGCCTGAAATGCCCTTCCCTGCCATCTTTGCCTGATAAAATTCCACTGTTTACTCCAGACACGGGTCACATGTCACCTCCTCTCTGAAAGCTTCCCTGATCCTCTCTGTCAGAGTGATTCATTTCTCCTCTGAGTCACTTAATAGTCTACCCCTCTGTTAAAATAAATCACCTTCAGCCTATCTTATAACTTTTGTGTCTTTGTCTATCGGTGACAGCCCCTGCCCCCACCAGGGAAACCTCCTTGAAGGTAGGGAGAATGCCTTATTCATCTCGTGGTCTCCATCACACCTCACGGTGCATTCCTGGAGCTCAATAAATATTTATTGATTGAATGAATAAATGAGTATTGAATGGGCTTTCCATGTGTTCTGCTCTTGGTGTCTCTTATTGTAATTAAAGCTTTTTTTCTTTTTTAGTCAATTTCAGGCAAAAAGCAAGATAAATTTTACGTGAGGTTTGAGAAGGACTGCAGAAGTGATTTATGGGTGGATAGGAGATCTGTGCAAACAGGTGGGAGAAATGTTCACAGTCAGCTCTGCCCGCTCCTTCCATTCCTCCCGACCCCAAAAGCAGAAGTACAGCTGCCTTCAGCCAAGGCCAGCGCCAAGCCCCGATGCCCGCAAGCCCAATGTCCCCTGCCCTCCTGGCAGGTGAGCAGCTTTAGTGTATGTCGTTGAAGTCCCGGGTAGAAATGCTCTCTCCTGAGAGTGTGTTTGGACATTTATGGCCAGTTTACACATAGTGGGCACTGTGGAGGCTCATGTTCTGGAATGGTCTTTTGGGGAGGAGCTTGTGCTATGGAGCACATTTGCACCAGTGGAGATAGCTGTTTACTTGTCCAGCCATATTCTGTCACGGCAAGCCTTGGCAAAGCCCACATGAGGCTCAAACTTGTGACCTTGGCTTCCTGGCCTCACGCTCCAATCGCCTGAGCCAAGCCCGCAGCAGGCACTGGCTGCACCTGTCTCTGTATTTCGAAGAGTGAGGTTGGGCCCAGATAGCAGACAGCCCAGCAGCCAGCACCAGGGCCCTGCCTGTCAGGAACTGGATGCCCACAAACCTCGGTTCAGCTCGGAGAGTCAGAACACCTCCCGGGTGGCCCAGACGGGTCCCAAAGTGGCCATTTCTCCCCAAACGGGGACAATAACCCTGGGACCTGTGGCTTTTCTTTTTTGATGACATTGCACCTACAAGCCAGGTGTCTTGGCCCCCACCCTCCCCATCAGCCAATGTTCCCAAGGCCCAGATTTAACTTTCTCTTATTTTAGTTTCAGGCCATTTCTTCTTTTAATGGTGTCCCTAGCTTCCTGAAATAATTCTTGCCCTTCTTTTATGTGGCTGTATCTCACATATTTATGGGAAGTTATCATGTCCTCATGGGTCCTGGTTCTCTGAGTCCCACATATTATGTTCCTTTAACCTCCCTTTATAGGTCAAGAATTCTGATTCCTTTAATCATTTTTACTACCTTTCTTGGTATTCACTCTCCCTCCTTGACTTCCATTAAGAGCAAGAAGGCCCAAACTTCAGAATGTGTTCCAAGAGTGGCCTAAACAGGGGTGGGGGCAGTCAAGACCCTGTTTTAGAGACTCATGGCTTCTGTCCCCCATGAAGCTCTTGCATGTTTCTCGTTTTACCTTGGTCTCATTGCTGCCAAATCACCTACCCTGAACTTTACCTTCCTGTGGAATGGGCTTATTCATTAAAAAAAAAATTTTTTTATCTGGATCATTTTTAAAGTCTTGATTGAATTTGCTATAATACTGCTTCTACAGCATATTAAAAAGCAGAGACATCACTTTGCCTAAATAGTCAAAGCTATGGTTTTTCATGTATGGAATGTGAGAGTTGGACCATAAAGAAGGCTGAGCACCAAAGAATGGATGCTTTTGAACTATGGTGCTGGAGAAGACACTTGAGAGTCCCTTGGACTGCAAGAAGATCAAACCAGTCAATCCTAAAGGAAATCAATGCTGAATATTCACTGGAAGGACTGATGCTGAAGCTGAAGCTCCAATACTCTGGCTACCTGATTTGAAGAGTTGACTCATTGGAAAAGACTCTGATGCTGGGAGGGATTGGGGGCAGGAGGAGAAGGGGATGATAGAGGATGAGATGGCTGGATGGCATCACGGACTCAATGGATGTTGAGTCTGAGTGAACTCAGGGAGATGGTGATGGACAGGGAGGCCTGGTGTGCTGCAGTCCATAGGGTCACAAAGAGTTGGACACAACTGAGTGACTGAACAACAACACTGCTTCTGTTGTTTATGTTCTGGGTTTTTGGCCACGAGGCATGTGGGATACCAGCTCCCCAACCAGGGATCAGACATGTACCCCCTGCACTGGAAGGCCAAGTCTTAATGACTGGACCACCAGGGAAATCCCTGGAATAGGCTTACTCTTACCGTGGCCAAATCCTCAGACTTGAGGTCGTGGCAAGGCATCCTAGGAAGATTTAGGGTAAAAGGAGAGAGCCAGCAGGTGCTGAGTGCCTGTGATGTTCAGGCACCACACGAGACTCCTCACCCATATTATCTCCATGAACTCTCACATAATCAGCTCACTCCCCTTTTCCTAGTTAAGGACTAAGGCTCAAAATTGTGCAATAACTTTCCGTTGAGCGTGTGGCTAATCAACTGCACATCTAGGATTTGAACACAGGCTGTGAGATGACCCCAAAAAGTCTTTTCTTCCCACTCTCTGCAGCCTCCTTTAAAAGAAGTAGGAAGAGAGCCTTTTGCAGAGGGAGCAATGGAACCCAGAGGTGCATTACGGGGAGGACTCTGTTTCCTTTATCCTCAGTGTGTCCACATCCTGGGGACCAGTCACTTCCTTCTGACATGTCCTGAAAGAAAAAAAAAACAAATAGACTTACTTACTTTGCTCTAAATGCCTCTCCCTTTATCCTGAATGCAGATTATTTCTTGCTTCTTGAGCAGTGGGACCTTTATGGCTCCAGAGGCCCTGCCACTGGCCTGAAGGGACATGTTGGGGTTGCTTGTGCACCTCACTTCTGAGCTGGAGGGAGAGCATTCTGCAGCCTGGAGCTTGGGAATTTTCCCCACTGGTTGATGCTATGCCCAGCCCTTTCCTGCTCCCATCGCGCTGCTGTAAGGGTACCCTCCTGTGATGCGTATCCATTGGAATGGGCTGACCATGGTCCCTCTGTGTGTGGCTCCCATGCTGTTCCCCTGTGAACCCAGCCAGGCAGCAGGGGGTGGACGGGGCAGCTCCACAAAGCAAGCTGATCAAGTTTCAGTGATGCCTGGGATGATGGGTGCCTTCCTTACCACTTGGCTGGAGGGCAGGAGAGGATCCACGACTGTGCTGTTGACCCCCTTGCACCTGCCTCCCCTGCCCACTTTGTAAGAGTAAACGAGAACAGTGCCCTGTCAGCAAGTATCTTGGAAAGGCTTGAGATAACCAGGTAATACTGGAGATAACCAGTGCCTGTGACGAACTTGGGTGGGGGACAAAAAAAAAAAAAAACTGGTTCGACCACTTCTTTTGGAGCACACTCAGCTGTAGGGAAGACTTCTGAGGCTTTGCTTCTTTGAATCAGCCCCACGGGGGCACAGTTACTCATTTCAGAACCCAATTATAGGACTTGCCTGGCAGTCCAGTGGTTAGAACTCTAGCCCTCCATGCAGGGGGCCAGGGTTTAATCCCTGGTTGGAAAATTAAGATCCCAGATGCCATGTGGCATGTCCAAAAACAGCAACAGAAAAACAACTATAGTCTTCATGCTGGTCTTCATACTGGGTGTTGGGGAGACAGATGAACACAGGGGACTTGTTTTCAAGCATTGAGCAGTCTAATGGGGGAGATGGCACATATAACAGATCCTTCAGCTCAGGGCAGCGATGGCCGGAATGGAGATTTACACTGTGGAATGGGAAGCAAGGCTCCCACCAGCCTAAAACAGGGGTGGTAGCGGCAGGAATTGGTTTTTAAGGGTGATGTCCTCTGAGCTGAGTTTAAAAGAAGAGTGAAAGTGGGCCAGATGAAGAAGGATACGCCAAAGGGGAATTGTAAGTAGGGCAGACAGGAAGCCGGGGAGATGAGACTGAAGAGGAATCGTGGACCCAGTTGTGGAGACCCTGTGTGCTGGAGAGGGAAGCTTCAGCTCAGGGAGGAACAAGAAACCAATACAGACGGGTTTTAAGTTAGGAGAGTGCCTTGGCAATTTACATCTTAGATGAATCTTCCCAGAAGCAAAATAGAGGGCATATTTGAAGAGGGTAAAACTTTAAAAAAGACCAGTTAAGAGACTGGTTGCAGTAGTCCAACCATTTGTTCATTCATCAATCTATCCTTTTCATGAATATTTACTGAGTGACAAGGATGTGTTAGGTGCTTGGTGAGTGTAGGTACAGAGAGGTAGACACAAAAGACGGAGCCCTGGTCTCCAAAGCTGACATACGAGAGGCCAGGAGGACTGGACCTTTCACATACAACTGATAGAGGACAGAAGATGAAGTACAATATTATTTCAGATGTCAGTTTAGTAGGACTTGGTTACTGATTAGATGGGGCAGGTGGGAAACGTGAAGACAGAGGCAAGGACGTCTCTGGATTTCCACTCGGGATGACTGCAGTGGCTGAGTCAGGAGGAGGTCTCCATTAGCATCCTTAGCACCCCAATTAAACAGCTAACCTAAGAAAGCCATGCAGACTCAGCTGTAGACAAGTTCGCTAGCACCATTCCCCCTTTCAGCCTGACTGCCTTTCATTCCCTCCTATAAAAATTCTGGAGCTGCCGCTGGGAGACTGGGAGGTTGACATCAACCAGGGGCAGAGGGAGCGTGGGAGATGTGATGGACTGCTGGTACTCAGGACCTTGGGTAAACAGCTGGACATACAGGTCTGAGGCACGAGCGCTGGGGTCTGGAATGGCAGTGTAGCTTTGGCACTGTCAGCAAGGAAACCGTGATAGCAGACAAAAGAACTGCAAGCAGAATGGTGCTGGGAAAGGAACAGTGGCCTAAACAAGGTGCCATGGCTCGGGCCTCAGGTTGGCTGTTCATTTGCAGCATGACCTGAAACTAGCTTTTCCTCCTTGGAGTGCCTCAGAGGCCCTGATCTGTAAAATGAGATGATCAGACCAGATCAGTGGCCTCCAAACTTATTTTTAGTGGTTACATCTCTCATTTACACACAGAATTGCAATAGGTAAAAACTGAGCTATTGGGACCGAAGCAGGATGTCGGGGCCTTGGAGGTTGGCGTCCCTTCTCCCCCTACCTCCCAATACCCAGATGCAGCCTAGGAGGGTGTTCTGGGGAGCACAGTTTGAGAATCGGAAATCTGTGGGATTTCGGAGGTCCCTTCCCTCCAGTGCCGGCTTCCTGGAACCTGATTCATAGCTTGCTTGGGTGCAGGAGGGAGAGACTGTGCCTCCGGCCTCCTGGAGATTTCAATCGGGTCAGTGGGAGATGGAGGAGGAAGAGGCAGCCTGGAGCCCACCCCCACCTGCGTAAACCCAGGATAATTTTTGTCTTTCAGGAGCCTAATTAAAATCCAAGCCCTTTCATTTGTTCCCTTAAAAGAGAGAGAGAGAGAAAAGCCGCACAGGCCATAAAACACTGCAGCCTCCTGTAATGTTTTCCCGTCTCTTCCTGCAGTTCCATTCTTCCTAGTTTATCATCCTCAGGCTTGATCACAGGAACTTTATTATTTCCTTTTCCCCTCCAGCGCATGTAGGAAGGTAAAAAAAAAAAAAGAAGAAAAAGAAGATCTTGAGCCTCCGCTGAAGCCAGATCTGCTTCTCACCCCTTTCAAAGGTCTTTACGATTATGATTCACAGCCCCCAAGGCTAAGAGTGCTCACGCCAGCCCTGCTCTTTCAGCCCCAGGAGTATAGGAGTGGGGGCGGAGCTCTTTCTCACACAAGCTGACCTGCGCCTACAGACCGAGGCGGTGCTGAGCTGTGTGTGTTCTGAGCTATAAATTAGCCAGCTGTGGTCCAGCCCCCAAGGGGCTGTAAATAGACCAGGGGTCTTCAACTTCCCTGGCGCTGAGCTTGTCCCTGGAGCCATCCTGTCTGCTCACTTCTGGCCTCCAGGGCTTCAGGCTCCCTGACTGAGGTCCTAGCTCTCCCTCTGCCCAGCGTGGCTGCCCTGTCTTGCCATGATGGGCCTTCTGTGACTCGCCAGGAGATTGTCTCCAAGCCATATTTCACCCAGGTGCCTGTGAGAAAGACTCCCTCTGTTCTCACTGCAAAGCGAGAGAGAAAGGCTGCTTCGGCCACATCAAGACATCAGCTCTTCCGAGGCCAGGGTGCTCGAGGCAGAGCTTGTCAGAAACTTCTTTTTATGCAGAAGAGGAAGAGAGGTCAGCCTGCAGGGTCTGGCTGGCCCACCACCTCCCTGGCCAGGAAAGTGGCCAGGAGGCAGGATGGGGCAGAGCTGTCCCAGCCTCGTTAGCCTCGTTAGCCCGGCCCCGTTTTGAGCCGTGTGACCAGGCTGAGATGCGGTGTCATTAGCAAGGAGGCCTGGCTGGATATTGATCCGCCTTGCAGAGGCCTGGAGGACTTGCAGCTGGAGCTGCCATGTAGACCACCAACCGTGGACCCAGCTGTGTGCAGCCCCCAGGTGCACACAGAGGTAACAAAACCAGAACAAGCCTGAAGGGCCTCCCATCACTCATCCAGAGAGCCCTGCTTCGTGACCTGGCAGGAGCAAGCACCAGGCTCTCAGCTGCTTCTCTCTCCCAGAGCGGACCTGCCTCAGTGCTCTTCCCCAAGCCCTCCTTCCCAGGCAAGGCTTCCAGTTCTCTCCCGCTCGCCAGCAGAGGGATCTGGGCTGCCGGCTTCTGCAAGATGGGGCAGCGGGCCTGGGAGTGCCTCTGTGACTTGTCCTATAAATGACAATAGAGCTAACAAGATCTAATTGGCTATTAAAAGAGAAAGCGCCCTATAGATGCTGCAGGCTAATTAACCCTGGGAGCGCAGAGCGGAAGGATGGATCACTGCAGGGTCTGCGTGTGAGTGCATCTGTGCTAAAGTGTGTCTGCCCCAGTGGCGACTGGGAAAAGAGATGCTCCCACATAGCCAGCCTCAAACCACCCCCGCGGAGTCCCGGAATCCCGCTCGGTGGGCCAGGAGAGACAGGGCTCACCCCAGCTCTGGAGCTCAGACTCAGATCCTATGTACCGATGAGGAAACGGGAGTCTTGAGAGGGAGGAGGTGGCACTCCCCTAAGACCACAGAGCTGGCTGGTGGTGGAGCGGAGTGAACTTGGAGTTTAGAAAGGCCAGTCTTTCCCACCTCGTATCTGGTGTGGCGTGAGGGTCCCCGCCTCTGTCCTGAGGATTCAGAGTCTCATGAGAGAGATGATCTCTACAGATCATAATTATAATCCGGTCTGCAGAGGCCTGGAGGAACCCACTGAACTGAGTAGCGACCGCTCAGCTCTGCCTTGGGGACCCAGAGGAGGCTTCCCGGGGAGGTGCAGTCTGAACTAAGTTTTGAGTAAGGTGTTTCTATTGATAGATAGACCTGTGAGGGGAGGACATTGGGCAGAGGAGCCTGAGAAGTCCCAATGGCTGAGTCCCAAAGTGGGAGAGCTGAGGACGGAGAAGGGGGTTGAAGCCCTGCCCCAGTGTGGAGTCGAGGCATGTCCTGGGAGTGGTGCTGAGCTGGCATCGGTGGTGGCTCCCTCGTGCTTCTCATTTGGAAGAAAACTGGATGCAGCCAGGTGGGCTGGGGATGGGGAGAAGGTAAGGGCTGGAGAGATGAGGAGGGTTGGGCCAAGGCAGCGGCAGCAGGATGGCCGGGAAGGAGGGAGGAGCCCCAGGTGACTCTCAGACCTTGGTGCCTTTAACTGCGACAGAGAGCAGCTGTGGGGCCAGCGCTCTGCTCTCTGCACCCTCCTTCTATCCAGCTCCCCAGCTCATAGGCTGTCAGAGCCAGAAGAGGCCTTTGGAAGTCTCCTGGTCCAGCTCTGTCATTTACAGAAGAGAAAACCGAGACCCAGGGAGGAGATGTTGTGATGGGGTAGCCCCTCATCTGTAACCTTGACGTCCAGCGCCTGGTGCGGTGTCCCTTCCTCTGTCCTTCGCTGGAGTCCGTGCTTCCCCTTGTGAAAGAATCTGCCTTCTGCCTCCTCACCTGTCCTTAGTCCCATCATCTTCCTAATGTTTTTCCTTTGCTTTCCTTTCCTTTCTCTGACCACATCCTTCCAGACCCACCTAACGCTGGGATGGTTCAGCCTGCATTCAGCGGTCGGTTCTGTTCTTGAAGACGTGACAGTTAGAGACTTTGGTTGGCTGTGCTGATGAACAGTGATGAACAGTCCAAAGCATCAGCTAACCCACATCCTAAATGCCTGATGGCACGCTGTGCTCCAACTGGTTTCACTAAGTCTGACCTTTAAAAGAGTGTGTTCCTTCGGCATACGCCAACAGCCAGAGGGCAGGGTAGCCCCGAGGTTACAAATGAGCTAGGAATGAGCCGCAGAGCACACAAAGGTGAATTTACTTCAACAGAAAGGCTTTTGCGGGGCTGTCAGTGGCATCATCAGGCATGCCAGCCACCGCCAACCCTCATGGGGTAATACATCTGGTAGGCACGTGGGGCTGGGGCAGTTGGGTTGGAGCCAGTCCCTCTGGGAAGGGCTGGCAGTGTAGTAGTGAATGCGAACCCAGTGCTGTCCACGGAGGGTCTCACTCCTACCCCTGCCCTGCCTGCTTCTTGCATCAGGCTGCAGCTACACCCCTCCTCTTCCTTCTCCTGCTCTGGCCGCCCTCTCTCCTTCTAGGTCCTGGAGTTAGGAGTGGGTGGTTTGGCCAGAGCTGAGGTGACATCACTCTTCCTTTCTGACCTTGAAGGGTGTGATGTTTCTCAGTTCGATCCAATCTATTTTATACGTATTTGAAAAAGCATGCTTTACCATCCTAAAATGGAATTTACCAATACTTTAACCCTTCTGCATGCATGATTTAAAAACGTATAATATCCTAAGTATAACAAAGGATAAATTAAAGGAAAGTAACATAGTAAAATATGTTTCCGTACAGGCACACCTCATTTTATTGTGCTTTGTTTTATGGCATTTCGCAGATAATTGTGTTCTTTTTTACAAACTGAAGGTTTGTGGCAGCCCTGTGTGGAGCAGATCTATTGGAGCCATTTTTCCAACAGCGTTTGCTCACTTTGTGTCTGTGTGTCAGATTTTGGTAATTCTCGCAGTATTTCAAACTTTTGCATTATTATCGTAATTGTTACGGTGATCTGTCATCAGTGATCTTCAGTGTTACTGATACAGTTGCTTTGAGGCACCACAAACAATACTGACAGCAAATTTAACTCGTAAATGTGTGTGTTCTGACTGCCCTACGTACTGGCTGTTCTCAGATTCTCTCCCTCTCCTCGGGCCTCCCTGTTCCCTGAGTCACAACAATAGTGACATTAAGCCAATTAATAACCCTGCAATGGCCAACTGTTCAAGTGCAAGGAAGAGTAACTCATCTCTTACTTTAAATTAAAAACACACGCACACACACACAAACTAGCAATAGGACTTCCCTGGGGGTCCAGTGGATAGGAATCCTCCTGCCAATGTTGGGGACACAGGTTCAATCCCTCGTCCTGGAAGGTCCCACATGCCACAGAGCAACTAAGCCCGTGCACCGCAACTACTAAATCTGTGTTCTAGAGCCCACACGCCACAACAGGAGAAAAGCCACCGCCGTGAGCAGCCTGTGCACCGCAGCCAGAGAGTAGCCCCCCCTTGCCAAAACTAGAGAAAGCCCACACGCAGCAACGAAGACCCAGCCCAGCCGAAAGTAAATCATATATAGAGAGAAATAGGTATGAGGGAAGCACGTCAAAAGCTGACGTGAGCCAAAAACACTTAGCCAAGTTGTGAATGCAAAGGAAAAGTTACTGAAGGAAAATGAAAGTGCTGCTCCAGTGAACACACAAATGATAAGAAAGTGAAACAGCCTTATATCTGAAATGGAGAAAGTGTGAATGGTCTGGATAGACGATCAAACCAGCCACAGTCTCTTAAACCAAGGCTAATACAGAGTAGGTCCCTAACTCTCTTCAGTTCTGGGAAGGCTGAGAGGGATAAGGCAGCTGCAGAAGGAAAGTCTGAAGCTACCAGAGGTTAGTTCATGAGGTTTAAGGAAAGAAGCCACCTCCGTAACATCAAAGCCCAAAGTGAAGCAGCGAGTGCTGTTGTAGAAGCTACCGGAAGTTATCCAGAAGATCTAGCTAGGATAATTCATGAAGGTGGCTACAACTGAACAGCAAGGCCTTCCCAGGTGGCGCTAGTGGTAAAGAACCCACCTGCCAATGCAGGAGACTTAAGAGACAAGTTTGATCCCTGGGTTGGGAAGATCCCCCAGAGAAGGCATGGCAACACATTCCAATACTCTTGCCTGGAGAATCCCATGGACAGAGGAGCCTCATGGGCTGCAGTCCATGGTGTCACAAAAAGTCAGACACTAGTGAAGCGACTTAGTACAGTACACATAGCACAACCAAGCAACAGATTTTCAATGTTGACTCAACAGTCTTCTCCTGGAAGAAGATACCATCTAGGACTTTCATAGCTAGAGAGGAGAAGTCAGTGCCTGGCTTCAAAGCTTCAAAGAACAGGCTGACTCTCTTGTTCTGCAGCTGGTGACTTTATGTTTAAGCCAATGCTCCTTTATCATTTTGAAAATCCTCAGGCCTTTAAGAATTATGCTAAATCTATTCTGCCTGTGTTCTCTAAATGAAACAATAAAGCCTGGATGACAGAACATCTGTTTACAACATGGTTTACTGAATATTTTAAGTCCCCTGTTGAGATCTGCTGCTCAGAAAAAAAAAGTTTCCTTTCGAAATCTTACTGCTCCCTGACAATGCACCTGGTTACCCAGAGCTCTGATGGAGATGTACAACGAGATTAATGTTTTCATGCCTGCTAACACAGCATCCATTCTGCAGCCCATGAATCAAGGAGTCATTTCAACTTTCAAGTCTTATTATTTAAGAAATATATTTTAGGAGACTGTAGCTACCATAGATAGAGATTCCTCTGATGAGTCTTGGAAAAGTCAGTCAAAAATCTTCTGGAAAGGCAGCTTCTGGAAATGCACCATTCTGGATGCCATTTGTGATTCATGGACAGAGGTCAAAATATCAGCCTTTATAGAAGTTTGGAAGCAGTTGATTCCAACTGTCATGGATGCCTTTGAAGGGTTCAAGACTTCAGTGGAGGAAGTAACTGCAGATGTGGTAGAAATAGTAAGAAAACTAGAATCAGAAGTGGAGCCTGAAGATGTTAACTGAATGACTGCCATCTCATGATAAAGTGGTCTTCCCCTGTGGCTCAGCTGGTAAAGAATCCGCCTGCAATGTGGGAGACCTGGGTTCAATCCCTGGGTTGGGAAGATCCCCTGGAGAAGGGAAAGGCTACTCACTCCAGTATTCTGGCCTGGAGAATTTCATGGACTGTATAGTCCATGGGGTCTCAAAGAGTCAGACACCACCAAGAGACTTCACTCACTCACTCACTCATGATAAGGCGTTCACAAATGGGGAGTTGCTTCTTATGGATGAACAAAGAAAGTGGTTTTTTGAGATGGAAACTACTCCTGGGGGAAGAGGCTATGAAGATGATTGAAATGACAATAAAGAACTTAAAAATATTACATAGGGCTTCTCTGGTGGTTCAGTGATAAAGAATCCGCCTGCCAGTGCCGGAGACACAGGTTCTATCCCTGGTCTGGGAAGATCCCACATTCCTTGGAGCAGCTAGGCCCAGGAGCTACAAACACTGAGCCCATATGCCACAGCTGTTAAGGCCCACGTACCGTGGAGCCCATGCTCTGCATCAAGAGAAGCCCCCACAGTGAGAGTGCTGAGCACCACAGCTGGAAAGCAGCCCCCACACTCCACAGCTAGAGAAAAGCCCACTCATCAATGAAGACCCGGCACAACACAAAATAAGTAAATAAAAATTATTCAAGAAAAGAAAATGTGAGCAAAAGGGAATTTGACTATCTTCTTAAAAAAGAGAATATTATATAAACTTAGTTGATAAAGCAGCAGCAGCCTTTGAGAGGACTGACTCCAACTTTGAAAGAAGTTCTGCTGTGGGTAAAATGCTATCAAACAGCATTGTACACTGCAGAGAAACTTTTCGTAAAAGGAAGATTCCATTGATTTGCAAAATTCATTCTTGTCTTATTTTAAGGGGCCCCAACCTTCAGCACCCACCACTCTGATCAGTCAGTAGCCATCAACATTGAGGCAAGACCCTCCACTGGTTAAAATAATTATGACTCTCTGAAGACTCAGATGATGGTCTGCATTTTGTAGCAATGAAGTATTTTTAAATTGACGTATGGACATTGTGCTTTTAGACATAATGCTATTATACAGCTAATAGACCACAGAATAGTGTGTGTGTGTTTAGTCACTCAGTCGTGTCCGACCCTTTAGACTAGCCCGCCAGGCTCCTCTGTCTGTGGGATTTTTCAGGAAAGGATACTGGGGTGAGTTGCCATTTTCTCCTCCAGGGGATCTTCCCAATTTAGGGATCGAACCTGCATCTCCTGCATCTCCTGGGTCTCTTGCATTGCAGGCGGATTCTTTACCCTCTAAGTTATCAGAAAAGCCCACAGTATAGTGTAAATATGACTTTTATATGCACCAGGAAACCAAAAAATTCATGTGACTCAGTTTATTGTGATATTTGCTTTATTGTGGTGGTTTACAATGGAGCCTGCAGTATTTCTGAGGTGTGCCTGTGTATAAATGCTTGGGCATTACTACATTTAGAGGAAAAAAATATCCCCCAAAGTTTCAGAAAGCCTCACAGGGCTCCTGTGAGGAACACTGGCTTTGGAGTTACAGAAACTTGAGTCAAATTCTGTATACAGCCACCAAGAGCTGTGTGACCTTGGGCAAGTGAATTAGCCTCTTTGAGCTCCTGGCCCCTCATCTGTAAATTGCAGGGAACCGTGGCTGCCTGCTGTGTGGACTAGAGGCATTAATGAGATGCAGTGTTTTAAAGCTTTTTACCCAGGGCTGACTTCTCCCCTCCCGCGTCTTTTTTTCCGGATAGTCATCTCCTGGTAATATTCATAAAATCCTTCCAACTCACCTTTGTTCCGTACTTCACCTTTGAAAGCAGTTTTGCTTCTGTTGTGCCATGATTGCCTCCTGCTCTTCCCCTCTCCCCACCTCTGCAGCTCCCGTATAGCCAGCCCAGTAGCAGACAGCCCCTGCTCCCCCAGTGCCCTCCAACCCCCATCCTCTGTGACCCCCCTGAGCCTCTGAAGGTCCTTAGGCTTGTCTGCACCAAGCATCACAGTATATTCCTTCATTCCTATATAGGCACCATCCTGATTCGGGGGAGGGGGAAAGTGGAGCTCTCGGGAGCCCATTTACCCCCACCATGAGCGCATGCATTTTTCTGTATTATCAGTGCATTGTAGTCGTCACAGGCTTCCCTGGTGGCTCAGTGGTAAAGAATCTGCATGCAATGTAGGAGACGTGGGTTCAGTTCCTGGGACGGGAAGATCCTCTGGAGGAGGACATGGCAACCCACTCCAGTATTCTTGCCTGGAGAATTCCCTGGACATAGGAGCCTGGTGGGCTATCGTCCATGGGGTTGCACAGAGTCAGACACGATGAAGTGAGTTAGCACGCGTGCATGAAGACGATCATCACGAGACTAGGGTTGTTGGTTTCACCTGTCTCAGCAAGGCCTCCCTCCAGGTATGAGCCCTTAATAAATACTTTATCAACCTCCCTGCCATACACGATAGGAAGAAATTCTACCTGGCTCTGGGAAGACTTCCTGCCCGCATCTGTTTGTTTCATTGGTAGCCCTGAGCACATACTGCCTCTCACACTTCATAGTTCCTGTTGCCACTGGAACCCACTGCTTCCACCCACACAGCTGCCTGTGAGCCTTGAAGCCCAGTGGCAAGGCACTGCCCTACTGCACTGACCTTATCTCAGTGGCCCACACTCCCTGGTCATTCCGCCAAAACCTGGGTCAAGGTGCTTGGAGGGGAGATCAGGCTGGCTCCTCCAGGGGTCCTGCCCATGGATGTTGGGAGCTGGTAGCCACTGGTCTCCAGCTCTTGGTTCATTCATTCACTGAGCAAATATTTATTTAGTGCCTGCTAGGGATCAGGCACTGTTCCAGGCACTGAGCATAAAGTGGTGAATTAAAACAAGCAAGAACCCTGAGTCATGAAGAATATAAAAATAAATTGTGTGTGTGGTCTGTCAAGGATAAGTATTAAGGAGAAAAATGAAACAAGGAAAGGATAGGAAAGGTCCAAGGGAAAGGGTGTCAAAATGTTAGATGGGGTGGCTGGGGAAAGCCCCACTGAGAAAGTAATGTTTGAGTAAAGACTTAAAGGAAGTGAGAGAGGAGCCAGGCAGATACCAGGAGAAGAGCATGTCAGAGAGGGAACAGCCCATGCAAACATGCAGAGACCAGAGGCAGGAGGGGCCCTGACATGTCCAAGACACAACCAGGGGGCTGACCTGGCAGAACAATAGGAGACAAGGTCAGAGCTGTGGCTTTGAGGGTCAGACCATGTGATTCTTTAGAGTAAAATGAGAAACAGAAGGATTTTTTTAAATTGAAGTATATTTACAATGTTATGTTAGATTCAGGTGTACGATAAAATGGTTCAGTTATGCATATATATATGCTCTTTTTCAGATTCTTTTCTATTATAGGTTTTATGAAATATTGAATATGATCTCCTGTGCTATACAGTAGGTCCTTGTTGTTCATCTATTTTATATATAGTAGTATGTATCTGTTAATCCCGAGATCCTAGTTTATTCCTCTCCTTTGGTAACTAGAAGTTTGTTTTCTTTGTGAGTCTGCTTTGTAAATAAATTCATTTGCATTATTTTTTAGATTCCACCTGTAAGGGGTAATTGTGACATTTGTTTCTGTCTGATTTACTTCACTTAGTGTGATAATCTTTCAGTTCAGTTCAGTCGCTCCGTCGTGTCCAACTCTTTGCGACCCCATGAACCACAGCACGCCAGGCCTCCCTGTCCATCACCAGCTCCCGGAGTCCACCCAAACCCATGTCCATTGTGTTGGTGCTGCCATCCAACCATCTCATCCTCTGTCGTCCCCTTCTCCTCCTGCCCTCAATCCCTCCCAGCATCAGGGTCTTTTCAAATGAGTCAGCTCTCTGCATCAGGTGGCCAAAGTATTGGAGTTTCAGCATCAGTCCCTCCAATGAACACCCAGGACTGATCTCCTTTAGGATGGACTGGTTGAATCTCCTTGCAGTCCAGGGGACTCTCAAGAGTCTTCTCCAACACCACAGTTCAAAAGCATCAATTCTTCGGCACTCAGCTTTCTTTATAGTCCAACTCTCACATTCATATATGACTACTGGGAAAACCATAGCCTTGACTAGATGGACCTTTGATGGCAAAGTAATGTCTCTGTTTTTTAATATGCTGTCTAGGTTGGTCATAACTTTCCTTCCAAGGAGCAAGCATCTTTTAATTTCGCGGCTGCAGTCACCATCCACAGTGCTGTTGGAGCCGAGAAAAATAAAGTCAGCCACTGTTTCCACTGTTTCCCCATCTATTAGCCATGAAGTGATGGAACCAGAGGCCATAATCTTAGTTTTCTGAATGTTGAACTTTAAGCCAACTTTTTTCACTTTCACTTTCATCAAGAGGCTCTAGGCCTATCCATGTTGCTGTAAATGGCATTATTTCATTCTCTTTTTATAGCTGAGTAATATTCCATTGTATGTATGTGCCATATCCTCATTATCCATTCATCTTTTGATGGACACTTATGTTACTTCCATGTCTTGGCTATGGGAATAGTTCTGCTGTGAACACTGGGATGCATATATATTTTTGATTTAGAGTTTTCATATATGCCCAGGAATGGAATTGTAGGATCATATGGCAGCTTAAAGTTTAGTTTTTAAAGGAAACTCCATGCTGTTTTCCTGTACTGCCCCAACTTACATTCTTCTCAACAGTGTAGGGGGGGTTCCCTTTTCTCCACAATCAAACATTTATTTTTTGTACGCTTTTTGATGATGGAATTGTAGGATCATATGGCATTGTGATCTGGTGTGAGACCAGCCATTCTGCCTGGTGTGAGAGGTGATACCTCATTATAGTTTTGATTTGCATTTCTCTAATAATGAACAGTGTTGAGCATCTTTTCATGTGCCTCCCGGCCATCTGGATATCTTCTTTGGAGAAATGTCTACTTAGATCTTCTGCCCATGGGTTTTTTTGTTTTATATTGAACTGTAGGAAGCAGAAGGTTTTGCGTAAAACAAGGTCATGAACTGACTTCGGTTTTGAAGGGATCACTCTGGTTGCAGGGGAAAATGCAGGAAGACCAAATTAGGAGACTCTTGTAGGAATCCAGGGGGAAGATGATGTTGACTCACACCAGGTGCAGCAGCCCAGTAGTAAGAAGTGGTGGAATCTGGATAGATTTTAAAGGTAAAGCCAACAGAATTTCCTGATGGTTTAGATATGAAATCTGAGAGCAAGAGAAGCATCAAGAGTGACTCCAAAGTTTTTGGTTTAGCTTTAGAAGGATGGAATTAGCATTTGTTGCAATAGAAAGGGAGACTGGACTGACTTGGGAATAGAAGCTCTCTGAGTCCAGTCTTGGGCTAATAATTCTGAGATACCTGTTATGACTATCTGGTGACATTTAGGAATGTGAGCCTGGAGTTCAAGTGACTGGCTTCTGCTAGAAATACAGACTGGAAAGTCATCAGTGTAGGCATGCATGAGTGCTAAGTCGCTTCAGTCCTATCTGACTCTCTGTGACCTCATGTACTATAGCCCACCAGGCTCTTCTGTCCATTCTCCTCTGAGAATCCATGGGATTCTCCAGGCAAGAATACTGGAGAGGGTTGCCATGCCTTCCTGCAGGGGATCTTTCCTACCCAGGGATTGAACCCAGGTCTCTTGCATTGCAGGCAGATTCTTTACTGTCTGAGCCACTAGGGAAGCCCAAGAATACTGGAATGGGTAGCCTATTCCTTCTCCAGGGGATCTTCCCAACCCAGGAGTTGAATCAGGGTCTCTTGCATTGCAGACAGATTCTTTACCAGCTGAGCTACCAGGGAAGGCCCCCCATCAGCATATAGATACTTAAAGTTCTGAGACTGGATTTGTGGAGATATTGAAGAGGTCCAAGGACAAAGCTCTGGGTCACTTCCAAATTAGGAGATTGAATTGATGAGATGATGCCACCAGTCTTTGGAGGAAAGCCAGGTGAGCAGGGTCTTCTGGAAGTCAAGGAAAGAGTGATGAGCTTTAACAGGTGCTCCTGAGAGATCCAGGAACATGAGGACCGAGAGGTGGGCCCACTCCTGAAGGACTTCTGTTTCACTTTGCTTTTTAAGGGTCTACACTTTTTATTGTTCCATGGGCCATTGTCTGGGGAAGGGTGACTGTGCCCATGGTGGGGGCATTTCTATCTGAGTGGAGCTGGGGGCCCCAGCTTTCCAGAAAGCTGGAGGGAAGATTTATTGTATTGAAAAGAAAAGTGGAAGATACCAGGACACTTTCAAGTTTATCTCATTTTACCCACAGGTCCTCGTAGAGGAAGATTTGTAGGGTTACTTTTAGATAAAGAAAATGCGGTGCAAAGAAAAAACAGCTAACTTTAGGTCATGGGCTTTTAAAAAACTTTCTTAATGAAATTAAATTACTTTACTTCTTCGGCTGTGCTGGGTCTTCTTGCTGTGCTCGAGCTTTCTCTAGTGGCAGCAGGTGGGGGCTACTCTTTAGTTGTGGTGTGCAGCCTTCTCCTTGCAATGGTTTCTCTTGTTGATGAGCACAGGCTCAAGGGTGCATGGGCTTCAGTAGCTGCAGTGTGAGGGCCCTATAGCGTGGGCTCAGTAGTGGTGGTGCATGGGCTTAGTTGTTCCATGGAATATGGAATCTTCCCAGACCAGGGATTGAACCTGTGGGCCCTGCATTGGTAGGCAAATCCTTAACCACTGGACCACCAGAGCTTTGAAATCAGTGTTGGCCAAGAGAACCCTCTGCAGTGATGGAAGTATTCTCTATCTACTTTGCCCAGTACAGGAAGTCCCCTACATATGAAGGAGCTCCATTCCAAGAGTGTGTCTTTATAAGTCCAATTTGTTTGTAAGTCCTACAGAGTTAGCCTAGGTACCCAACTAACACAGTCAGCTATATAGTACAGTACCGTAATGTTTATAATACTTTTCACACAAATAATGTGTGAAAACAAATAAGCACAATAAATAAAGCATTTTTAATTTACAGTACAGAACCTTGAAAAGTTCAGTAGCTCTGTATAACAGCTGGCATACAGGGGCTGGCATCGAGTGAACAGGCAAGAATGGTTACCGACTGCGGGAGGGACAGGAGGTGGGAGATGGTGGAGCTGAACCTTTGTCAGCAATAGGAGATGGAGGACAAGCTGCAGTTTCAGTCATACCTGACATCCATGGCACAGGTTCTGGTTCCTTGCTGGATTCAATTCTATCTACCTTCTTGAAAAAACGATCCAGTGGTATCTGGGTAGTGACTTTTTTTCTCATCACGGGTGGCATGGTAGCACTGATTTGCATTCTGAACAGCTGCTGCAACCTTCATGTACTATTCTGTGTTTGGGTCCTGGCCTCAAAAAGTAACAGTGCCCCCTCAAATAAAGAAAATCCCCTTGCCATTTGCAGAGGATGTACGCACGTGACAATGTATGCCAGACATGTGAACTAACGTATGTGACTGGACATGGGAATGCATGTTTGCGTCTTTGAAAGCTTGAAACCAGGTTTGTATGAGGCGGACTTGCTGTGTTGGCTCTTGGAGCTGCATCTGGCTGCTGAGCACTTGAAATGTGGCTAGTACAACTGAGCTGACTTTTTAATTGTATTTTACATAAATTAATTTAAATTTAAAGATCCACCAGTGGCTAGTGGTTACATTCATAGACAGTACAGTTCTTAGTGAATGAACCTGGATTTAAACCCTAGTCTTCTGACTCAAAAGGACTTCCATGGTGGCTCAGTAAAGAATCTGCCTGTGATGTGAGACCTGGGTTCAATCCCTGAGTTGGGAAGATCCCCTGGAGAAGGAAATGGCAGCCCACTCCAGTATTCTTGCCTAGAGAATTCCATGGCAGAGGAGTCTGGCGGGCTACATACAGTCCATGGGGTCACAGAGTTGGACATGACTGAGAAACTTTCAATGTTTCTTCTGACCCAAAGCCTTGAATATTCCCAAACTATCCTCTGCTCCTCAAAAAGGTGGTAGAATGCTCCATAGAATAGGCTGGCCTGAGCTGGTGTATTTGGGGGAGCGCAGAGTTGGAGAAGGAGCTAATGTATATGACCTAGGGGCTCCTCCAAAGTTCTCAGGTTTATTAGCCAGTTGACAGGTTCTCCAGGGTATCCTGTAGTCATTATCTTCTGCTGCTCAGCCCAGCCTGGGCTCTGTGGGCTGGGTGCACCTCAGGGCAGAGCGTACCTAGTGGTTGTGGTTTAGTCGCTAAGTTGCGTCTGACGCTTTTAAGGCTCCACAGACTCTAAAAAGGAACGTGTTTCAATCAGTTCTAATGAGGTGGATGAACCTGGAGTCTATTACACAGAGTGAAGTAAGTCAGAAAGAGAAATATAAATATCATATACTGATGCACTTATATAGAATCTGGAAAGATGGTACTGATGAATTTATTTGCAGGGCAGCAATGGAGAAACAGACATAGAGAACAGACTTATGGACATGGAGGGTGGGGAGAAGGAGAGGGTGAGATGTATGGAGAGAGTAACATGGAAACTTACAATACCATATGTAAAACAGACAGCCAATGTGAATTTGCTATATGACTCAGGGAACTCAAACAGGGGCTCTGTGACAATCTAGAAGGGTGAGATGGGGAGGGAGATGGGAGGGAGGCTCAAGAGGGAGGAGACATATGTATCCCTATGGCTGATTCTTGTTGATGTTTGACAGAAAACAATAAAATTCTATACAGCAATTATCCTTCAATTAAAAAATAAATAAATATTTTAAAAAGACCGCATGGACTGTAACATGTCAGGCTCCTCTGTCTATAGGCTTGTCAGGCAAGAATACTGGAGTGGGTTGCCAGTTCCTTCTCCAGGGGATCTTCCTGACCTAGGGATTTAACCAGAGTCTCTTGCGTCTCCTGCAATGTAGGTGGATTCTTTACCACTGAGCCACCAGGGAAGCGTACCTAGTACATGCCCATTTTAAAATCCTACCATCTGTGTATTCCCTCTCCTCTGTGAAGTTTTCCCTATCCGTCCCATCCGAGAATTGCTTTGAAATATTATTATTTAAACCTCTTTGTGGACCCTTAGAATGTACCCGCTATTATTGTCACTATTTCACTTATGTTTGTGTCCTGCCTTCTGAATTATCTATAAACCACCACAAGCAAGTGAATTATCCATGTCCCATTCTCCTGTTCACGGTGGGTACAGAGTGTGGAGAACGCTAAGTCTGATCATCTTTGTATCAGTAGAACCTGGAATCATGCTTAGAAAATAGTGGGAGTTCCATAAATGTCTATTTCATAATTTAATGGCAAAACTTAGTTTCAGTATAGTCCTGGTTCAGATTCCTAGGTGTCCACCCACTATTTTTGTGGTCAAAGGCAAAATACTGAGCTCTTTGAAATTCAGTTTATTTGTCTTTCAAGTGTGATACAAATCTTTTGTGTGTTCTCTTGAACATCAAATGAGATGCGAACTATAGAAGTTTTTGCACAGTGCTTCTGAGTGACAGTGTTTCTTTTATTGAACTATAGTTGATTTACAATATTGTGTTAGTTTTCAGGTGTACAGCAAAATGATTCAGTGTTTTATATGTGTGTATATATTCTTTTTCAGACTCTTCCATTTGAAGTTATTACAAGATATTGAAAATAATTCTCTGTGACCTGTGTGCATGTTCAGTCATGTCCAACTCTCTGTGACCCCATGGGGTGTAGTCTGCCAGGCTCCTGTGTCCATAGGATTTCCCAGGCCAAAAATACTGGAGTAGGTTGCCATTTCCTACTCCAGGGTATCTTCTCGACACAGGAATTGAACCCATGTCTCTTGAGTCTCTTGCATTGGCAGGTAGATTCTTTAACTGTGATACTTGGGAAGCCCTCTATAATTCTCTATGCTATAGAGTAAATCCTGATTGTTTATTTATGTATAGTGGTATCCATCTATTAATCTCATAATCCTCATTTATCCTTCCCCCTTAAGTAATAACATTTCTTGATTTTTCTTATGATGCTGTGTCTTTAGTTTATTCTTCACTAGACTGTGGTCTTCTGCAATGTAGAGACTGTATTTTACTCACCAGAGTCCTCTGCACGATCCTCTAAACTCATTAGATTCTCTGGAAGAGCCATAGGATTTATTGCTTGCTGGGTAGTTCTGGCCCCAGCTCAGAAGATGCAGCTGAATGAGATGTGGCCAGGACCAACAGAGAGCCTGTGGATGGGTCAGGGCCTAGAGGGTTCATAGCCTCTGTCTCAGCTTGTCTACTTGTAACTTTTAGCCACTGCTTCCCCTCCCCAAGGGGTCATTGGATTTCTTTAAATTGCAGAGCTGTCCTGAGTGGTTCCCCTACTAGAGTGTAAGCTCCAGGAGGATAGACGTTTTTGTCTTTTTGTTCACTCTTTGTCTAGAGCAATGCCTAGTATGTGGTAGGTGCTGAACAAATGTTTGTTAAATGAAGCAATGTCCACAGGTGGGCATGAGAAATACTCTATTATCCAAGGGTCTTCACTATTTTTTTTTTTTGTAAAGGAACAAATAATAGATATTTTAGACTTTGGGACTGTACTCTCTGTTGTGATTGCTCAGCTCTGCCAGCTCGAACAAAAGCAGCCACAGACAAATGAGCAGGGTGTGTTCTGATAAAATTTAATTTACGTAAGCTGGTAGCACGTGGTTTTCTAGCTGTCTCAGCGCTGTTTCTTGCCTATTCGTTCCTCATGGAAGAGTCTTTGCACCCTCGTCAAAAGTCAGCTAGTCATAGATGTTTGGGTTTATTCTGAACTCTCAATTCTATTCCGCTGGTCTGTATATCTGTATTTATGCCAGCACCACCATTTTGATTCAGCAACTTTGGAATCAGGAAGTATGAGTCTTCCAGCTTTTTCTTTTTCAATATTATCTTGGCTATTCAGAGTCCTTGCAGTTCTCTATAAATTTGAAAATCAGCTTTTCCATGTCCGTAAAAAACACCATTGGAATTTTGATAGGGATTGCACTGAACCTATCAACAACTCTGGGGAGTATTGCCTTCTTAACAATATTAAGTCTTTCAACCCATGAACCTGGGCTGTCTTTCTCCGTAATTATGTCTTCTTTCAATTCTTCCAGCAAGGTTTTGTAGTTCTCAGTGCGTAAGTCTTTCATCTCCTGAGTTTGTTGTGAAGTACTTTATGCTTTTAATGCTATTGTAAATGGAAATGTTTTCTCAGTTTTCATTTTGAATTGTTCATTGCTAGTATCTTGAAACAAAACTAGTTTTTGTATTTTGATCTTGTACCTGGTAATTTTACTGAATTTGTTTCTTAGCTCTGTTAGTTTTGTGTGTGTGTGTGTGTGTGTGTGTTTTTGGTGGATTATTTGAGATTTTCTATATATATGGATAAATGTTATCTGCAAGGAATAAAGTTGGGCCTCTACCTCAATCCTTGTGTAAAAAGTAATCCAAAATGGATCAAAGCCTATATAATAACTAAAACTATAAAGTTAGTCACTCAGTCTTGTCCAACTTTTTGAGACCCATAGACTTTAGCCTGCCAGGCTCCTCTGTCCATGGAATTCTCCAGGCAAGAATACTGGAGTGGGTAGCCATTCTCTTCTCCAGGGGATTTTCCCGACTCAGGGATCAAACACGGGTCTCCTACATTGTAGACAGATTCTTTACCATCTGAGGCATCAGAGAGCCCTAGGAAACTATTAGAAGAAAACATAGCAGTAAATCTTCATGACCTTGGATGTGACACCAAAAACACGAGCAAGAAAAGTTAAATTGGGCTTGTCAAAATTAAACTTTTGTGAATCAAAGGATACTATCAAAAAATGAAAAGACAACCTATGGAATGGGAGAAAATATTTGCAAATCATAAATTTGATAAGGATAGTAAATAATAAGAACTCTTATAACTCAACAGCAAAAAGACAAACAACCCAATTTAAAAATTGGCAATGGACTTGAATAATCATTTCTCCAAAGTCCAAATGTTCCACAAATGTGTGAAAAGATGTAAAACTTCTTTGGTTTTTAAGGAAGTGCAAATCAAAACAACAATGAAATAGTACTTTACATCCACTCGGATGGCTTTTAATATAAAACAAAAAATACCAGAAGATAGTTAGTATTGGCAAGGGTGTGGAAAAATCAGATCATTTGTATGTTGCTGGTGAGAGTGTAAAATGGTGCAGCCGCTGTGGAAAACAGTTTGGCAGTTCTTCAAAAAGTTGAACACAGAATTATAATATGGCCCACCAATCCCACTCTAAGTACATACCCCAAATAAATAAAATGTATAGCCATATAAAAACATGAATGTTTATAGCATCATTAAAAGATGGAGACAGCCCAGTTACCCATCAACAGCTGAATGTATAAATAGTCACATATATACAATGGAATATTATTCAGTCATCAAAAGGAATGAAGTACTGATATGTGCTATAACTTGAATCTTGAAACATCATGCTAAGTGAAAGAAGCCAGATACAAAAGTAAACTTATTTTATAATTCCTTTAAGTGAAATGCCCAGGGGAGGGATATCCAGAGACACAGGGGCTGAGGGTAGGAGAGAATGGGGTGTGTGTGTATTATTACTTGAAGAGAATATGATGTTGTTCTGGGGTGATAAAGCATTTTTGAAGCTGAAGAAAGGTGACTGGTGTACAACATTTTGAATGCCTGCACTAAATATCATTAAATTGTATACTATCAAATATATGTATGAAATTATATAAACTGTATGAATTCCACCTCAGTTAAAAACCAAACAGGTGGCAGGATTTGGCCTGTGGGCCATAGTTTGCCAACCTTGAGAGCACTGTTTTTCAAACTGCAGGTCGAGACCCATTAGTAAGTTGGGAGATCCGTTTAGTGGTTCACAGCCAGCAGTTTTAGCAAAAATGAAAAAGAATGGAAAAGAACTTATCAGAGTGTCATAGGCAGAAAGAAGTTACTGTTTCACGAAATGTTTGTTTCAGTTTTATATATACGTCTCAGTTCAGTTCAGTTCAGTCGCTCAGTCGTGTCCGACTCTTTGCGACCCCATGAATTGCAGCATGCCAGGCCTCCCTGTCCATCACCAACTCCTGAAGTTCACTCAGACTCGCGTCCATCGAGTCAGTGATGCCATCCAGCCATCTCATCCTCTGTTATCCCCTTCTCCTCCTGCCCCCAATCCCTCCCAGCATCAGTCTTTTCCAATGAGTCAACTCTTCGCATGAGGTGGCCAAAGTACTGGAGCTTCAGCTTTAGCATCATTCCCTCCAAAGAAATATCCTTCAGAATGGACTAGTTGCATCTCCTTGCAGTCCAAGGGCCTCTCAAGAGTCTTCTCCAACACCACAGTTCAAAAGCATCAGTTCTTCGGCGCTCAGCCTTCTTCACAGTCCAACTCTCACATCCATACATATATACGTTTAGGTCCTGGTTAATGATGTGATGTATACTTCTTTTTATTGGCCATGGTTAATGGATGAGAAAAACTTGACCTCCTCCTCAGATTTGATTAATTTGCTAGAACAGCTCACAGAACTCGAAATAGTTACACTTTAAAGGATACAGATGAATCACTAGATGAAGAAATACACAGGGTGAGATCTGGAAAACCTCTGTCCCTGAGGAGCTGTATGTTATCTTCCAGATGTGAACATGTTTACCAATCTGGAAGCTCTCTGAACTCTGTATTTTAGGAATTTTATGGAGGCTTCTGCACACAGGCATGATCAATTATTAAGTCCATTTCCAGCCCTTCTTCCTTCTCAAGTGAATGGGGAACAGAGCTGAAAATTCCAAGCTTCTGATCCTGGCTGGGTCTTTCTGGTGACCAGCCCCCATCCAGGAGGCTTCTGGGAGCCCAGAGTCACCTCATTAGAACAAAAGATGCTTCTATCTCCCAGGCAACCTCAAGGGTTTCAGGAACCCTGTAACCTCAAAGACCAAATAATAGAACCAAACATTCTCCCAGTGCTCTTATCACTTAGGAAATTCCCCGGGTTTTAAGAGCTCTGTGCCGGAAGCGAGGATGAAGACCAAATATATAAATCACAATATCACAGTTAATAAAACTTCAAAGCCATTGTTTACATAGTTCTGTGGCCTCTTTTTTGGGTCAGGTCCAGTGCCAAAGCCCAAAGCCAATCCTCATTTTCTACTCATCTTCCCCAGTGGCCCAATGTCTCTGGCTACTGTCTAACATCCTCTTGTAGCTGCAGTGAGGCCTCCAGGACATCCCACTCCCCGCAGTGGACCCTAAACACCAGGAACTGCTTCCCCAGCATCCAGTGGGGTCCAGAGGTCTTTGGACACTAGGTGGGCACCATGACCAAGTCCATTTGGTCTTCACTGGCAGTGGCACCCCACTCCAGTACTCTCGCCTGGAAAATCCCTGGACGGAGGAGCCTGGAAGGCTGCAGTCCACAGGGTCACTGAGGGTTGGACATGACTGAGCGACTTCACTTTCACTTTTCACTTTCATGCATTGGAGAAGGAGATGGCAACCCACTCCAGTGTTCTTGCCTGGAGAATCCCAGGGACGGGGGAGCCTGGTGGGCTGCCGTCTTTGGGGTCGCACAGAGTCGGACACGACTGAAGCGACTTAGCAGCAGCAGCAGCAGCAGCAGCAGGGGAGACGCAGGAACCTCTTCCTGCCTGCTTCCAAGAGCTTCATGATCCAGCCTGAAGTCCTGGGAAGGGACTGAGGGTCCTAGAGCTGCCCCTGATCTCTGTCTGTAATTTTTGTTTTTTATTGGAGTACAGTAGCTTTATCATGATGTGTGTGTTTCTACTGGACAATGAAGTGAAGCAGCTATACGTGTACATACGTCTGCTGCCTCTTGTACCTGCCTCCCACCCCTCTGCCTCCCACTTCTCTAGGTCGTGACAGAGCCCTGAGCAGAGCTCCCTGTGCTATACAGCAGCTTCCCTCCAGCTATCTCTTTTGCTCTTGGTAGTGTACAGATGTCAAACCCAGTCTCAGTTTGTCCCGCCCTCCCCTCCAGCTCCACTCCTTGTCAGATATCTTGTCATCATTCAGTTCCAGTTTCTCCTGGTCTCCTGGCTGATTCAGTCCCAGTGTTTGGTTCGCAGTTCTCCTTCCCCAGCTCCCCCACCTCTCTCATCGTGACTCTGCTGGCTTGCTGGGGGTCTGAAGCAGTGGGTGTGCTCATGTGTCTTTATGTGAACCTCTGCTCAAGCCTGCCCTTGGTCTCTCCCCTCCACAGGACACCAGAGCTTGGAGACCATGGATTAACCTACAACAGGGAATGGGATGGGTGGCTGGACTGCAAGGCCCATACGCTGTGTGTGTGTGGTGTGCTCAGGTTTTAAGAGCATGGGATCCCTGAAAGGTCCGGGGTTGATTTCTAGCCCAGAAAGGACTCAACCTGCAGGGATCTTTATCACAAAAGACATACAGGGAGTCTGTTGCATGCAGTGTCAAGACAATATGGGAGGTTAAGAAAGAGGAGCTCATGACCAAGACCCTGGGAAACTGGCTGGATCAATAGCAGCTACGCCCACCCCTCTGGGGCTGCCCTTTGGTCTAAAGGTGCCTCCTACGGGCAGCCTCGTCTCCTGCAAGCACTGCTCCTGTTTGTTACAATCACCGTATCATCATTGTTGTCGTTCAGTTGCTAAGCCATGTCTGACTCTGCGATCCCGTGGACTGCAACACACCACTCTTCCCTGTCCTTCACTGTCTCCCAGAGTTTGCTCAAACTCACGTCCATTGAGTCGATGATGCCATCCAACCATCTCATTCTCTGCCAGGTGTTAATAGCTACACTGCAACCACAGCCTGACACTCTGTCTGGCACCTTGAAAGGGATAAACAGCCACAGATCTCCTCCAACTCTGGCAAAGGTCCTGGAGCACCTCAGAGTTCCTGGTACAGGCAAGCGGAGCTTTTTTGTCTTCATCAACGTTGAACACCCAGGCTTGGATGAGCCTGCCAGATGAGGACATCTCAGGACAACACTGCAGGGTGGTGTTCATTCACAGACACCGGGAGACAGCACCCCTAGGGAGCAATGCAAGCGGCTGAGTACACGCATCAGAACCGTGTGCCCTGGGAACTGGAGCCGGCAAGCTCCCCATGTATCACTTTGCTGGCTGAGACCCACGGTCTTGGCTGCCAGCCTGATAGGCACAGCCACTCTGCTCTGGGTGAATCATCGAGGTAAAGCCTGAGGAGGGACCTGTCAGTCAGGGCTGAATCCACCCTGAACTCTGAACTCTGCCCCCTGCAGATCCCACACATGGGTCTTGCTACATAAACTCACGTGGCTCTGTAATCTCAGAGTCCCATTTTGGTGACAGACTGACAAAAGTGAAGGGAAGTAAGTGGGAGGCTGGGCAACCATAGTGCTTTTCCATATCGACTATCATTCATTTAGCTTGCAGTCTTCAACTGGGGCAACAACCCTTGATGGGGAAGATTGAGAAGGACTCAGCTCTGCTCCATGTAGCTCCACTAGGGGCAGCTGGGAGCAAGTGTGTAAAACTGCATGGCTGGCTGGTTGGCACTGACTGGAGGGGGCCTCTCTTCCTCTCTAAATGGACCTCACCATGTGGGCTCCTCTGCAGGCTGCTTGAGCTTCCATGCTGCATGGAGGCATGCACTAAGACCAAGCAACCCAGAAGAACTGGGTGGAAGCTGTATTGCCCTTTCTAACCCAGTGGAACTCCCAAAGCAGCACTTCCACTGCAGTCGCAAGGCCCCCCTACCTTCAAGAGGCGGTGTCCAGAGTCATATCACTGGGAGAGCATATGGGGTGGGAGATGTTGTTGTGACCATTTCTGAAAAATACCATCTCCTTATGAGCCATGGAGAAGGAATAGCAATGTTTTGGACGTTACCGCATCCTTAGAACCCTAAGGGGCTCAATGAAGCGGTAATGGGTGAGAGGCAAGGTGCTGAGGAAGTGGGTCCTGCCACTGGCATGAGGGACCTTGTTTCTGCTCTGGAGGGTGGGGGGTGTGGGTGGGGGAAGCACAGAGCTTTTGATCTGCTCATTTATTTTTGACTGTGCTGGGTCTTTGTTGCTGTTCAGGCTTTTTCTCTAGCTGTGGTGAGTGGAGGCTACTCTTCATTGCAGTGGCTTCTCTTGTTGTGAAACCTGGACTCTAGGGCGTGCGGGCTCAGGCTCTACAGTATAAAGTCAGTAGTTGCGGTGCATGGGCTTAGTTGCTCCATGGCACGTGGGATCTTCCTGGCCCAGGGATCGAACCCATATCTCCTGCATTGGCAGGCAGATTCTTTACCACTGAGCCACCAGGGAAGCCCCTAATCTGCTTCTTTGATGTAAGTGAGAGACCCTTTGTGGGAAAGACACGAATGGGATTTGTGTGTGTTTAGTCTCCCCATCCCCTCCCACCTCTAGCTCAGCTCAACAGAAATCCCTGATGAATAATCTTCGTCAGGGAGAGACCAGAAATATCTTCCTACTTAACAGGCAGGCAGAGGCGAGGATGAGCGTGGAGCTCTGTGGTGAGGCCCCTGCAGCTGGCAGATTGACTCGTGTGAGTTTTTTTTTCCTTTTGAATCTCTGGGTTCTGGAACAGAGCCACATCCAGGGAGATGCCCCCAGCTTGGTGCTCCTTGTGGGAACACAAACAGGCTCCAGAAGAAGGTGGCAGCTGCTGGATGCCGAAACGAAGCTGCCCCTCTGAAGGTTAATTGCCCTCAGCTGTGTTAGACCAGAAAGCAGTTGCTGAGACCTGTCCTGCTGCTGCTCAGGCTCAAGTTTCTCCTTCGAGTAGGTCCAAAGCTCTGCTGCCCTCTGAGGCCTGGGGCTGCTATGCAGTCCCCTGCGCTCTGTCATCTCCCAACCCCTGGAAGATTGGTTGTTTGTAGGACTCCAGCAAGCCAGATGTTGTTGCTATTCAGTAGCCAAGTCGTGTCTGCCTCTTTCTGACCCCATGAACTGCAGCACACCAGGCTTCCCTGTCCTTCACTATCTCCCTGAGATTGCTCAAACTCATGTCCACTGAGTCCATGATGCCATCTGACCATCTCATCCTGTGTTGTCCCCTTCTCCTCTCACCCTCAGTTTTTCATAGCATCAGGGTCTTTTCTGCTAATGGCCCAGAGCCTAAGCAAAGTCAGGGCAGTAACCTTTACCTGCTTGGCCTGGGGATGTTTATAAAACCCGAGCACCTTCGGGCAGACTGTGTGGATGTGACATATATAAATAGCCCTCAGGAGGACCTGCCAGCTTGGGAATGCAGAATCCTTTCTGAGCCATAATTTTAAAAGGGAGGGCCAAGGATCACCTATTTAAATGCTTATTTAGAGAATTTATTAAGAATGTAGATTTCAAAGCAACAAGAAAAAGAAAGTAGGTTTCAGTTCTACTGAAATCTACAGTGGAGTCTCTGAATCTGGCATCTGCTTTTTAACCAGCACCTAGGTATTCATAGAAATTCTGAAGTTTGAAACCCACCTGTAATCCCTTCCCCGACTCTAGACTGTCAAACACAGCAGTTCACTCACCTCTGTCTGTGCCATGGGTGGTTAGGTGCCAGAGGTATGAGGATACATAAGACATGGGATCTGATAGGACGGGGATAATTGTTTCCAGAAATTCTCAGACTAAGTGTTATCATCTGAAAATGCGGATTCACTTCCCTGACAATTCTCCTTACCTTCTGCACTTCCTAAGGGGAGTCTCTACAAATGCTGAGTAGCTTATAGGAGTAGCTGATAGGAGTTCTGCAGAGTTGACACCATCTAGCTTGGCAGTGTGGGATCTCAATAATAATATAGTTTACTTGTATATGGCACCTCTGATTATCCTTGCAAAAAGACAAGTCTTGGAAGTATTTGTTCCCTACACACAATGCTTTGGACAGCTTTTCACCCATTTCCCAAAGCCCCTTCTTTTGTGAAGCCCTTTCTTTTCCTTCTTCTAAGGTTTTCTGATAATGCCAAAGAGAGTATGTTTTCAGTGACCGGCAAAAAAAAAAAAAGCCTGGGCAGAGAATGAGATGACTAGGAATCAAGTTTCTTCTTGGCCACGTATGACCCATGAGATGTAGAATCTGCATTTCCCTATCTGCCATGTTGATACCTCCCCGCCCACCTCATAGGGATCGAAGAGATAAAGCAAGTGAGATGCTTTGAAATCTGAGCAGCAACCACACGCCTGCAAAGCATTACGATGAGTAACGAGAACTCTGTGCCTTGGTTTCTGAGTTATCTACAGGTCCCTGCTGAATAGTGGTCAGCAAGAGGCAAGGCAGAAACAAAATGAAAGGATTGACCCCATGTCAAGTCTTAAATCCCAAATCCACAAGTACAGAAGATGCCCTGTATTCTAATTAATCCTTATAGCCATGCTGAGAAGGAGAGAGGACAGATGTTATCTGTACGGAGAGGAGATTGGACTCGATATTTTCTGGGGCCTCTTCCAGGTCTAAAATGAAATAATTCTGTTATTTGTCAGATGAGAAAACTGGGTTGAACTGAGCTGAGTGGAGGTTAAGAGGTCTGGCTAAGACCACGGGCTTATTAATGACAAGAGTCAAGATGTAACTGGGGCCTCTGCACCCCACCCCCACCCCTCCTGATAAATGGCATTGTCTCACTCTGGCTCCTCAAGGACTGAGCAGATTTTGGTGTTGAAGCTGGCCCTTGTATGGGCAAGTGCATGCATGCATGCATGCTCGATCATGCCCAACTCTTTGTGATCCTACAGGCTATATAGCCTGCCAGACTCCTCTGTCCATGGGATTTCCCAGGCAAGAATACTGGAGTGGGTTACCATTTCCTCCTCCAGGGGATCTTCCTGACCCAGGGATCGAACTCCTGTCTCCTGCGTCTCCTGCATTGCAGGCAGATTCTTTACCACTGAACCACCAGGGAAGATCGGGTGTGGGCAAAGTGAAAGAAAGTGAAAGTGAAGTCGCTCAGTCGTGTCCGACTCTTTGTGACCCCATGGACTGTAGCCCACCAGGCCCCTCCATCCATGGGATTCTCCAGGCAAGAATACTGGAGTGGGTTGCCATTTCCTTCTCCAGGGGATCTTCCCGACCCAGGGATCAAACCCAGGTCTCCTGCACTGCAGGCAGAGGCTTTAACCTCTGAGCCACCAGCGAAGCCCTGGTGGGCAAACTGGTCCCCAGTTCCAGCTGCTTGGGTTCTTTGCTCCTGAGCATTGTAATTCACAATAATCTTTCTTCCCAGACTGGAATATGTGGGTGGTTTCTAAGCACAGAGGTCAAAGGAGAACCGGGAGCAGCTGGCCTTTCTGGTAGGACTCCAGCCCACCTCCAGACTTGCCCCAGAGGGTCTAATGGGTAAAGACGAGCCCTGCACAGTCCACTCCTGGGTCCTCTCTCAGAGATGTTTTGTCACCTCACAGAGCAGGATGAACCATCATCACTTTATCATTTTAAATGTTAATAATTTGTATTATTTTCCAATCTGTGTGCCTGGAAACCTCTTTGCCAGAGGCCCAGTGACTAAGAAGTGGATAAATAAACTGGGAGCCTTTAGCAGATTCCAGGGACTGCTATTCCCTGGAGGGCTGCACAGAGCCTGAGCCTCCCACTTCCTAGCCACAGCCAGGATGCCCCCAGGAGGTGCGGAGGATGGGCCAGCCATGGCCCTGTTCCCAGATTCCGGCCCTGGTGGGCCCCGCTGAGCTGCAGGAGGCAGGGAGCTCCCAGTCAGTGTCTCTGATGAATAATACTGCACCAGGGCTGTCATGTCAGGGAAGCACGCCTTCCTCAAGAGGCATTAAATATTAATGGCACCAATAGCAGCCGTAGAGGCAGAGGGTAAACAAAACTGAGAAAATGTTCATGTTAAGAGCAACCCTGTTAACTCCTGAGCGTAGAATGAGCATTTCTAAAGCAGGGCAAAGGCATTGAACTCCTTGGGTCTTCACTTTCTCAATGGGCTGACCAAGTGAGAGTGAATATTCTGCCCTTTATCTGCTCTCCCAAGTTGGAGATGCCCTGGGGCTCCTCACGTGCCTGCCGCATAGCCTGAGGTGAGGAGGGAGAAAGAGCAAGCTTATCCTGGCTGAGGATTCCTCTCCTGTCTGGGAGTCACACCCTGGAATGGGGCATATTTCTATTCAAGGGGCCTCTCAGGATAGCCTGAGTGCAGGAGGACAGGCCCTTCCAAAACCCCAGAGCAGAGATTCCCAGGGCAGAAAGGGGCCTCAGAGACCACCTACTCCAATCTCTGACCATCTGGCAAAACCCTATCAAACAGATTGATACCTCCTGTTTTTCAGGCAAGATCTTCCCCAAATGTCTGTTGTTGGGATAGGAAGATGTAGCTCAGGTGCCCAGGAGCTGTGGGAATCCTGTTGCGGTTGGAGCGGGAAAGGTTGTCTTCCCCTGCATCTGTGGGGGCAGAAAAGCCTCAGAGCTGATAGGCAGCCCAGCGGAGACAGAAGGTGACAGGTTCTCTAAGGATAGGAAGCCTGGAGGTCCTAGCCCTGGAATCTCCCCATTCTATAGTCTGGAAGCTTCACTTAGAGTCAAGTCCATTCATACACTCAGGAACTCAGAGATGTTAATTCCGTACGCAGTGTGCCATGTGCTGTCCTGGGTGCTCTGGGTACAATGATGAGCAAACTGGACGTGGTCTCTGCCTTCCCCCAGCCTACACGCAGCTGGGTAACTGGACAAGTAAATAAGCAATAACTCAGGCTTTCCTGGCGGTCCGGTGGTTAAGAATCCATCTGCCAGTGCAGGGTACACAAGTTCAACCCCTGGTATGGGAACTAAGATCCCACCTGCCGCAGGGCCACAAAGCCCGCGTGCCCTAGGGCCTGTGCACTGCAGCGAGAGAAGCCACTGGGTGCAATGCAACTAGAGAGCAGCCCCCGCTCACAGCAACTAGGGAACGTCCATGTGTGGCAACAAAGACCCAGCGCAGCCAAAGCTAAATAAAGTTTAGAAATAAGCAGTACTCTTGGGGGAAGGGGAGTACTCTGATGCCAAAAGCACAGGGCACTAAGGGAGCCGGGGTGCAGGGGCACCCAGCCTGCTCCTGGGAGCCAAGAGAAGGCTTCTCAGCAGAGATGATGGAGAAGTGAATCCTGGTGTCCAGCCGTGTGGTGTGCTGGGCAGGGGTGGGGNTGGGGGAGGGTGGGCGGGGAGGGGCAAAAATGGCAGAAAAATGAGCCCAGAGGGGCAGGAAGTGAGAGAGGACAAGGAAGCAGGCATGTGGGTCCCTTGAAGCCGCTCAGGCAAAGCAATCTGGGACCATCTCCAGCTCAACTGAGGAAAATCTCCTCCAGCTCAGTCATTTGTGTGCTCTGTGGAGACCTGTGCATGCGAGGTCACGACTCTGCTGTTTCTGTTTTCTCCTAAATTCAACCTCTGCCTGCGTCCTGCAAAGACAGGTTATGCTCTGCCTCTGAGGCGGCAGCTCTGGTTGGTAGCCAGTTTTTTCTGATGCCTCCTCACTTCCTTCTGTGGCCCTAGTTGGGTTCTCATGGGCCTAGGAAAGTTCATCTTCTTCGGTTTAAAAACAATTAATTATTTTATTTGTTTATTTATGGCTGCACTGGACCTTCATTGCGGCTCGGCGGCTTTCCCTAGTTGCCACGGCTGGACCTACTCTCCAGTTGCAGTTCGAGGGCTTCTCCTTGCGGTGGCTTCTCTTGTTGTGGAGCATGGGCTCTAGGTTGTGCCGGCTCAGTGGTTATAGCATCACATGCCCCACAGCATGTGGAATCTTCTTGGACCGGAGATCAAAACTGTGTCCCTTGCATTGGCAGGCAGATTCTTTACCACTGGACCACCAGAGAAGGTGGTCCACCAATTCTTCTTGATGGCCCTTTAAACACTTGAACTCAGCAGTCATGTCCCTCCCAGATCGCTTCCCCTGGATGAAGATGTCCTGCCCCTTCAGCCACTTCCCCTACGATTTAATTTCCCTTTCTGTTACTATCCTGGACCCTCTCCTTCCCTAGTTTCCCATTGTCCTTGTGAAAATGGTGACCAGTTTGGCCCCAGTGCTTGGCATTAGCCTGGCTAGAGGGGGGATCAGAGCAGGAGATCCCCTCCTTTGTCCCAGATACTCTGCTATCATTAATACAACCCAGGTTTGCACTTTTCTTTTTCTAAGTAGCAGTTTATCACGGTTGGCTCATGTCAAGCTTGGGGTTCAAAAACAAATGAACAAACAAAACTGTATCTTTTTCTTTTAACAAATGTTTCAAGCCAAGTGTCCCCCATTTATAGATCGGCTATTGATTTCTCAAATCCAAATGTAAGACTTTGTATTTTCCATCCAAGATTTCCTTTCCTTGGTTTCCCTCAGTCTTCTATTCTGCCAGTCATTTTGTACTTGGGTTCTGTTACCTGACGTGCTAAGAGCTCACCTTCTGAGTTTTGTGGCCCCTGCAGATTTGGTCAGCATGCTCTCTCTGTATGTTGTCATCTCTGATACCTGCAAGCCCCCAGACCCTGTCTGGTTACTCCACACAGGAGCAGGAGGAAGGCCGAGTGGGTACCCGTGCATCACTGCCACTGGGCTATTCAATCATTGTCACGTTGTAATTGGCAAAAGTGAAACAGTAGCATGTTCTGTGTTTAGAGCCCTTTCCCAGGCTAGGTTTAATTGCAATGGGATTTATGACTGTCACTGTAGGAGGTAATAGATGTGTCTCTTTCATCCTGTCTGGCTACTGAGGATTTCTAAGAGAAGAGGAGAGACAAGTGGAACTGGAACTAGGAACTCTGCAAGGTGGTGGGGAAAGTGGCGACCAGTGACTGGATGAGTGGCAGCTGTGAAGGTCGCCCTAAGAGATGTCAGGCATGAATATTCACAGTTCCCCGCGCTTACAGTGCCTTCCTGGCCTTATCTCTTCACAGCAGCCTTGGCAGATAGGGAAAGGAGGGCTGGATTCTCCATTTTACAGAGGCGGAGATTGAGTCGGGAGTGGATTTGCAGCCGATTCAAAGTCCCGCCAAAAGTCAGGATTAGAACCGGGCTGAACTCCGGCTTTCAGGCTCTCATCTTCCCACTACCCACACCCTGCTCCTCCGCCGTCATTCACAGGGCCCATCTCTGCTTGGCACTCTTCCTCCTCTTGTATGTGAGGTGACGTGCATGGCAGCATGTTGTGAAGAGGAGCCTGGAGGGGCCGTCCACAGTTTCTGTTGTTAAGATAGGACTTGCTGTGGGTGGGATACCTCACTGGGCATCTAGTGGGATGCAAAGCGTGGGATCCGCTATCCCAGCTTTTCAGTAGGAGCTACGTTCAATAATGTTAGGAATTCACTTAGCCGGGAGGCTTATCTTGACGTGTCATCCACAACTCAGGGGAGCGTTGGAGTAAGGAAAGTACTAATGCCTCTGTCTGTTTCAACCTAGAGTAAAGGCAAGGGACTCTCAGAAAAGACCAATCCTCCCTGCTCCCCTCCCTCCCTTCCACCCTCCCTTCCTTCTCTCCTCTCCTCTTCCCTTCTTCCATTTATTCGCCCTCCCATTTATTTTTCCTATCAGCAATTATTTATTGAGCATCTATTTTGTGTCAGGCACTGCTCCAGGTGCCGTGATCCACTGGTGAACAGGCAGGGGCCGTTTCTAACCTCTTGGAACTTAGAATCTAGTGGAAGAGACCGAGGACTAAGACTTACTTGAAAGTATCAAATGCATCCTCACAGGGGAGGTGTTGGGGTACAAGGACCTGGGAGCTGATCTGTGTGTCAGGGAAACTTTCCTAAAAGAACCTAGAGAAGCGCTTGGCAACCCTCTCCAGTATTCTTGCCAGAAAAATCCCATGGATAGAGGAGCCTGGAGGGGTTTTGGTCCATGGGAATCACAAAGACTCAGACATACTAAGCAACTAACACACAGACACACACACACTCCTAGAGGAAATCATGACTTAAACTGAGACCTGAAGTTTCTATAAAAGGTAAGAGTTAGTCCTGGTAAGGAGACCATGGAAGCATGGTGTAGTTAGAGGAAGAGGCATGTTCAAAGACTGGGGGCAATAGAGGACATGATGTTTATGTGAAATGTAGGGAAACAGGGAAATGGAAAGAGATGAGCCTGGAGAGATACTCGGGGGCCAGATCATAAAGGAGTCCTGCTGAGGAGGCCTGGACTTAAGCCTAGTATGAGGGGAAGCCATCTACAGAGTTCTGAGAAGGGAGGAACATGAGCAGGTTTCTATTTCAGAGAGACTCCTCTAGCCAAAGTGAGAAGAACGAATTGAAGGTGTTCAGTTTGGGTCCTGCTGATTCTGCAGTGCCTCTGGGCTTGGCAGTGGAAAGGTGTATCCTGTAGGAAACTTGATATGTGGGTCCGGAGCTCAGAAAAGAAGTGCAGGCTGGAAACAGGAGTTCACCATGTCTCTGCTAGCACTTAGGTACTAATGCTAGTCCTGAGGTACCGGGAGTCAGCTCATCAAAGCCATGGTTATGGATGCCACAACCGGGAAGGGCAGGGGACCTAGAACAGAGTCCCGAGCACTGACCTATGGGGGCAAGCAGCTAATTCAAGAATGGAAGCCACCTTTTAGGGTCGCAGTGGAATCCAACAAAAGCTGTGGGTCTTCTTTCCAAAACAAAGCAAAATAAACCAAAGAGATGGGACCCTTATGAACTCCTCAGAAGTTAATCGGTGACCTCAGATGAAGGACCCCTGCTCTCTCACACCTCCCAGGAGGGAGGACACATCTCCAAGCCTTTCTTTCCCTAATCTCCTGATCCTGCCCTCTCTGTATCTCCTCTCCCGCTTCCTGTTTCCTTTTCTAGACATTTGTTTTCTCCCCCAGTGACTTCCCGGTCAGGTACGGAGAATGACATTTGCCAAGGGCTCAGGCAGGGATTCTCAAGTCCTGGTGTCTCCAAACCACCAGAACGGAAACATCACACTTTTACAGCATCACCTCTCACCAGGTTCCATGGGCACCTTGCCGTTTCCCTTTGGTGGGGCCGATAGACTCCAGCAGATCGTCCCACCTTGAGATAGAGCCGGGGAGACTGAAGCAGAAAATAGGACACGGCGTCCTCTGGGTTTCCACTTTCATTTATTTCAAATGAATTAAACATACTCTCCCTGTTCCCCTTCTTTGTGTGGATTCCAGGTGGGGGAAATAACCCAAGCAAAGGCACAGGGGCAGGACTGTCCTGAGAAGGAAAAGAGCTTCAGGGTCACTCAAGAACTGGGCACATAGGATGTCCCCATTGTGGGGGTGGGGTGGGGTGGGGATGGATGAGGCTGCAGGGCTGTCTGGAGCCTGACGGTGGTGGTCCTAAATGCAAGGCGGATGAAAAGTCAGGACTATTCTGTAGGTCGTGGGGAGCTGGCAGCATTTCTGAAATGGGAAAGAACATATCAGAGCTGAAGCAGAAGAACCAGAGCCTGATTTGCAGAAGCCCAAACGTGGATTTGTACAATTATAGAACTCATTAATTTACTCAACATGAATCAAGTGCCTGCTATTTGCAGGCTCAGAACTTGAACCAAGAGATGCAAAGATAAGCTGCAGTCCCTGCCTTCAAAGAGTTGGCAGCCTGGCTGGGGAAACAGAAAGGCGTGATTTAAGTAGGTGGGAGGAAGCAAGGCCCTCGGCACCCCTACCCCAGCCACTCTCCCGCACTGTGCAGGAACCCTTCCAACAGTGAGGGGAGGGAAAGGAAATCTCTCCCAGAGGCTGCTGGAGGAGAAAGCCTCCCCAAGCAGCTGATGCTCTGACCAGAGCTAATGATGGGCTCATAGGAGGGGGGGTTCTGAGACTTGGTCATCCCCTGAACCTCATTTAGAGGCTCAGGGCCCTAGACAAAACCCCATGTGCACAGCCTTGGGCTGAGCTTTCAGCTTGGAGGGTTAGAGAGGACACGGCGGGGTTTAAGATCTAAATCCTCTAAATATTTGCTGTGGGGCCTCTTCATCCCCAAGAGGAGAGACAACGTGAAGGAAGCAGCTCTCTGGCACTCAGAGGGGGAGTTTGGGGTCCAGCCAGGAGATTTCCCCCATGACCGAATGACCTTTAAGGAGGTCAAAGGCCATGTGTCTGTGTACGCAGTTGGGGAAAGGAGAGGGTGGGACTAATTGAGAAAGTAGTGTTGGCATATATATGCTGTTGTTACTGCTGCTGTTGTTTAGCTGCTAAGTCATGTCCTGTTTGTGGCCTGCCAGGCTCCTCTGTCCATGGGATTTCCCAGGCAAGAATACTAGACTGGGTTGCCATTTGCTCGTCCAGGGAATCTTCCCGAATCAGGGATCAAACCCTTGTCTCTGACTTGGCAGGTGGATTCTTTACCGCTGAGCCTCCCGGGAAGTCCCTGTATATATACCCTACCATGTGTAAAATGAATAGCCTAGCTGGAAGCTGCTGTATAGCACAGGGAGCTCAGCGTGGTGCTCTGTGATGACCTAGAGGGGTGGGGAATGGCGGCCCAAGAAGGAGGGGATGTATGTATACCCAGAGCTGATTCACTTTGTTGTATAGCAGAAACTGGCACAATATTGCAAAACAATTATTGTCATTGTTGTTCAGTTGCTAAGTTGTGTCTGACTCTTTGCGACCCCATGAACTGAAGCACGCCAGGCTTCCCTGTCCTTCACCATCTCCCAGAGTTTGGTCAAACTCATGTCCATTGAGCCGGTGAAGCCATCCAGCCATCTCATCCTCTGTCACCCCCTTCTCCTCCTGCCCTCAGTGTTTCCCAGCATCAGGGTCTTTCCCAGGGAGTTAGCTCGTCACATCAGGTGGCCAAAGTATTGAAGCTTCAGCATCAGTCAATTCTAGTGAATATTCAGGGTTGATTTCTTTTAGGATTAACTGGTTTGATCTCCTTGTCTAAGGAGCAAAACAATTATACTCCAATAATACATTTTTTTTCACGCCTTGAGTCCATTGCATTAATGTGAGCCAGGGGCTGGGGTCACCTGGCTGGGCTAATGCAAATGTAGCTGAAGAATGAAAAATAGGAAGTGACTGGAAACACACGGGTGATGGGCAACGCTGCAGAAACAGATGCTTCCAGAAAGGCCCCCACTAGAAATGTTTGCATTGTTACCGGGGTGGAGACAGGCTGTCCTCTGGGTTCCTTCCTTCCTTCTGTTTGCTGAGCCTACTTGCGCATATGCAGGCATACCTGTGATGCTGAGATGGTGGAGAGAGACAGGGTCCACTCCTCTCTTTTGCCACTGCCCCCTTTCCTTCTCTCCAATATAGAAGGAATGTGTAGGGCCGGGACATTTGAACCCCCAAAGCCACAAAACTGGGTTCTAGCCATGGTTCGTGACCATGGCTGTATCAGCTGATCATCTTGGTCCCCATGTTCTTCCTTTTAAGAAGAGAAATCAGGATCCTGTGGCATCCTATCTCACAGATAATGCGAGGAGGCTGAGTGAGGTAGTAAAAAAGAGTGCATCAACAGGGTACACCATCTGGGTGTGTGTGGGTTGAACCAGGGAAGCCCAGGTGCCTTGTTTAGACGGGTTTGTGGGCAGGAACAGTCTCTCAGAGCTAAAGCTCAGGCTCCAGTCCCCACCCCGGGGGCGCCTAGCAACCAGGTCACCCACACAGAGCTGAGCAGAAAGTCACCAAGGCCGCCTCCCTGGCCCCCACTGTGCCCTGCAAACCGAAGCAGTTGCCTTTGAAAGAGGGCTAAGGAAATTCCAAATAGAATTGAGTCAGTTCGGCTCTTTTTCCCCCTTAAGTGTCTGCCTGCAATGCAGGAGACCAGGGTTCAGTCCCTGAGGCACCAAGATCCCCTAGAGAAAGGAGTGACAACCCGCTCCAGTATTCTTGCCTGGAGAATCCCATGGACAGAGGAACCTGGCGGGCTACAGTCCATGGGGTCACAAAGATTTGGACATGACTGAATGACTAACACTAGCACCCACTAAGTGTCTGTCTAGACACACACCTGATTCCTGGAGAGGAAGGTCATGCCACCTGCTCACTGCTCTGGGTGCTGTGGAGCCTGGCGTCTTCCTCCTGCCATCTCCCCTCTTTCCTAACCCCCTCCTTCCTCCACCTCCTCACGAGGAATGAAGACTGGGCAGTCCTGTGACTGTCACTGGAGGTCCCGGGGAAGTTGGCACATGCCAGATGTGCATATGTTCCCCTATCCCGCATCTGTAAGTCAATCTGTAATGCCCAGTCTTCACCAAGGCGTTCCAGAAAAACTCAGACTTCCTGCAGACTGAGGAGTGATGTGACCAAGCCGCTAAGATGCTAAAGCATCCATATTCAGGAGAAGATGCTCGCCAGTTTCCATTTTCCCTGAGGACAGACCGAGGAGAAATAGGCATAGACAGCAGCAAGCCGGATTTAGGCTCGGGTTAAGAAAGAGTACGATGCCGCTGAAATGAGTGATTTGCTGGGCCCCGTGCTCCCGCTTCTCTCCAGTGTTCTAAGCCGGGGACTCTTAACCTCCAGCTGTAAGTACAACCTGGCCCTAGCATGGGATTAGAAGGATGGAAGGAAGGAGGGAGAGGCTCGCATACTGAACATTGTCCTTATGCTGAAGCCAAAGCTGCAGCTGAGCCAGGAGCTTTTGTGCTCACCTCGCTGGACAGATGGGTATCCAGGGATGCTGCCTTGGGAGGGTCACTCTGCCTGCTGTTGCTTCTCTCCCAGCCCAGGAGCGGCCAGCGCCCACCTTGATCCTGCTGTGACTTTGCCTCTGTGGCTGGTCCTCTACCTCAGGCCGCTGCAGGATCCTCCTTACCCTATTTCCTGCCTGCTTCCCAAGCCGGCGGCCTGGTCCTTCTCTCCAGTCCCTTCCCCATCTCTCTGCTGGGTTTTCATTCCCTGCTGACTCCGATCTCAGCAGTTTCATGACAGGCTGAGCCCCAGTTTTAATAAGAGTTGTTAATCATGGGGATGATTTACTTGGAATCCTTTGTAGATTAACATGGTGCTTAGAGAAGTGAAACAATAGGTTTTTACAATATAGGAAGATTAGAGCAACTTCTCTGCACGCACATAAAGCAGTATTTCCTATCAATTTGCCTGGCTTAAATAGAGGTGGGGGTGGAATCGACCAGATGGCCTCCTTCCAGAGATAACTTGAAGAAGATGAAGGTTTTAGAGTCAGATCCAGATCCAAACCCCAGCTCTGACCCTCACTGCCTGTGTGATCTTGGGCCCAGCTACCTGGCCCCTTGCATCTACAGTGTCATCTCTCTTGGGAAAGTCAGACTAATGATAGCACCTCCCTTGTAACTGTGAACATGAACTTGAGGTGCAGCATATGAAGCCAGTCTTCTTGGGCTTCCCTGGTGGCTCAGATGGTACAGAATCTGCCTGCAATGCAGAAGACCCAGGTTCGATCCCTGGGTTAGGAAGACCCCCTGGAGAAGGGAATGGCTAATCCACTCCAGTATTCTTGCCTGGAGAACTCCAAGGATAAAGAAACCTAGTGGGCTGCAGTCCACGGGGTCGCAGAGAGTCAGACAGGACTGAGCAACTAACACTTTCTCACTTCTCTAGAGAAGGAGAGCTCTTCCTCATTTCCTTTAGACTTCAGGAATCCTGGGTTATTTGTAGACACTCTTTCTTAAACTAAGAAGGTATTTCATTTCATATTCAGATTTATCTGAACTGAGTTAGAAAAGTTTCTCTCCTATCTAATATTTAAAATTGGAAGTTACAAAAAAGAAAATTAAGGGACAATGGCTAGACTTATTACAGAAGAATCCTTCTTCTGCATAATGATGTTTTCTAGGGTTCTTCTGCTAAGAGAGCATTTTGGTCCACATTAGATGCTATTATCTATTTGACAGAGAAGCTGAGACGCCAGGCTGAAAGCAAAAGGAACTATTGGGAACCTTTGTTTCTTAAAGATCAATTAGAGAAAAGGGTAAGATGGATCAGAAAAGTCAGATTTGGGGAAACTGGGATGTGATATATAAACATTGACACTGTTTCAGGAAACAGCTTCTGCACAAAGGCAACATACACCTGAATTGTGGAGCACTGCCCTACCTTGTACTTGGAATGCAGAGCACGTTGAGTGTGTGTGTGTATGTGAGTGTGTGAGGGAGAAAAAGAGAAAGGAAGGAAGGAGGGGAGGGAAAGAGAGGGTGAAATTGAGAAACAGGGGCCCCTATTGGCACGGCCATTCAAACTACTTCTGCCGGTCACAGTCACAGCACATTGAACTCTGCGGGGCAGGATTGGTCATGAAATCAATCAACGCTGCATTTTGTGTCTCACTCTGGTTTACTGTAGACTATTTTCACCAGACATCCTCTGATGTGTTCGCAAATGATTATAGATTTTTCTTACCACATTCCAGGTCTCAAGGCTGTGTCCCCTGCAGTCCTACACCTATGAGGGCTAAGAAGCTCTCTGGGACAGTGCTGGGCCCCCGGACCCCCAGCCTGGACAGGGTGGGAGTTGGGACCTGAGGGTGTCATCCTGCTTTGGTCAGGATAGCTCAGGACTGGAAAGGAAATAAGCTTTCAGGTGGGTGACAGTGATGCGCAGTCACGGGCCGATGAAGAGGCCGAGGAGGTTGCAGAGGGGGAGGAGGTGCAGACACCAGGAGAAGCAGTTTGGGCCTTATGTTTAGTCTATGAGGGTGTAGGTTGGGAAGAGGCGGGCAGGGAAGGTCTACTGAAGATTTATGTTTTAAGAAGTTTGATGTGGCAGCGTGCAGTCTGGGCTGGAGAGGAGGATGTTAGAACTGGGAAGATGGATTAACAAGGTGTTGCTCTCTTTCAGTATGTGACAGAAAGGATAGAGGAGTTGTGGGTGTTGATGGAAAGGAAGAGAGGGAAATGGGACAGAGAGAGAGACACACAGTTAAGTACGAGTCTCAGTTACAGCCATTGGATGAGTTTTCTTGTTCACGCAGTTACTCTTTCATTCTTTCCAGTACTAGCTATTGAGAGCACTGGGAGGGAAATCGTGGCTCAAGGGTTTCTGAGTTCACTTCTTTTTTTTTAATTATTATTATTTTTATTTATTTCTTTGGCTGTGCCAGGTCTTAGTTGTGGCACATGGAATCTTCGATCTTTGTTTCAGCATGCAGGATCTAGTTCCCTGACCAGGGATCAAACCCGGGCCCCCTGCATTGGGAGCACGGAGTCTTAGCCAATGGACCGCCAGGGAAGTCTGCTGAGTTGACTTTTCTGATGGAGGGTTTATAGTCACAAAAATAGGCAATTACAATAGCCATGGGAACACAAAAGAGGGACGCTGGCTGGGGGCTTGGAGTGGTAGTTCAGGAACACTTTTTGGAAAAAAGCAGAACAAGCGACCTCCGAGCCATGAGCTAGTCAGCAAAGCCAGATGCTATCATGAGGCCCAGAGCAAAAAGCAGACATGGATGAGCTCGCCTGGTTGGCAGTGAGACATGGCTGATGACCTGGGAGAGGGCAGTTGGGGGAGGATTAAAGCTGTGGCAAAGTTAATGTGTTTGAATCTAGTGTCTTAATGATTTGAATAGGAGATGACCACCACTGAAAAGATAGTTTGTTCCTCAATGTTCCCAGGAGGAGGGGGCATGCCTTGCCTCACCAGGGACCACACAGGGAACCACCGGTATGGGTCAGGAGGGCGTGGGAGCTGGGCGCAGTGTGGTCAAGAGCCTTTGTTGTGGTTTCTGCAGGGAGGAACAGGTGAGGCAGCGTGCATGGGCTTCGGATTGGTTAGTCTGAATAATCTCAGTGGGTTCCGGGGCACAGGGCCTTTCTCTAGTTGCCTGGTACCTACTCCTGAGAGTGACGAGGGCAGATAGCTAGTGTACCATGTATGGAGTATACCTACCCCGAGAACACTCAGTAAAGGAGGAGGCTGTGGTGTTGGCTCTGGGTTTGTTGGCTGTTTTGGAAAAGTGCCCATATGGGCTAGCTGTTTCGTATCTCTTGGAATTGGGTAACCCTGAGAGGGGCAGTTCCTCCAGGGTCAGCAAAACCCCAGATGTAAGGCATCCGAATACAGACAATCAAAGACATGGTTAACACAGGCAGAAAAGGGAATCATCATACATGACGTCTATTGGACAGTATCTGTATGTCAGGTACTCTTCTTAGACATTTACATGTGTTATCTCCACTCTCACAGTGAATTAAGGAATTAAGTAGGAATTAAGTACTACTCGTTTACAGATGAGGAAACTAAAGCTCAGAGAAGTTAAGGAATTTGAGCTAGGTCACACAGCTAGTACTGGGCCTGGAGTACTGGGCTGGTGGTCTCAGTCACTGTGCCTCCTTAGCAGGTGCCAACAAGACACAACAGAGGCTATAGAATCCTCATTCCATAGTGATCATTTTAATGCAAGTTGAGAAGTTCATGCATTTCTATCTGGCATTTTTCTTTCCAAAACTCTCCATTAGATCCTACTGCTTCCACTATGATGGAGGTAATGGCATTTTACAGGAGAATTAACTGAGGGTCAGAAAGATTTTGAGGCTCTTCCAAAGAGACATCTTGATTCCGCTGGGGAGTCAGACTCCCAGCTGTGGTTGTTCTGAAAGGCATCGGCATTCCCCTCTCTGGGCAGCCGAGCAGGCTTCCCTGAGAAACACATCGCTCCCTTTATTTGCATTCGCACTAAGAGTCTCTAGGTTTCAAGGAATCTCTTGCAAGCCCCTGTACTGTTCTTTCTATAAAGAAGGGGCAAAGAACAGTCTGTGCCGAAGCCTTTGGAGCATTCAGAGAATCCAAATGAGATTTGCTCAGTAATTATGTTTTCCTTAACAAAGTTTCAAGGAGGCGGTAACTACCAGGGCTTTATTCAGACACCAGCCATTTCTCATCAGTAAATGGTGCTTCAACAGCAGAATCATAAACAACAGATTTTGATGGGTCCACATTCCAAAGGCTGCATGAGCTGGAGAGGGAGAAGGGAAATATTGAGGTTTGGGGTTTGTGTCTAGACTTCTGATAACTGGCCTTTCAGCTCTGTTTGGGTGGGTCAGGTTCCAGTGCGTATAACAGGCTTCAGTTAGTATTAACTGTTCTTAAAGGTACCACGGGGGTTGCTTAAGGATGCCAGGGTTCAGCTGCCAGCCTGGGAAGACCCTCTGGAAGTCTGTGGGGCAAAGTATCTTCCTTTACCCCTTATAGATGATTAGCCAGGGAGCCTGCAGGAATGACTGAGCCTATAGGTGTAGTGTAAATGGAGCAGTAGAATAAGAAGGGAGAATTAGCCCTTGGGGACCCCTGTGCTGCTGGTCATTAGGAACAGGATCTTGTCAAGGTCAGGACAGTTTGCAGCCAGATGGCTTTGATTTCTAATTTGTCACAGAGTTGTCTTGCCTAGACTTGCCACCTTCTGAATTTCTGACCCACCTGCAGAGGGCTTTTGCCTCCAGTGCCCGTTCTCAGTGACTCCCACCTCCTGCTCTCTGGGCCTTGTTCCCAGCCCCTGTCCTTTGCACTGACCCTGGGCTGGAGGGAACAGCTGATGGGTCTCCCTCTGAGAAGTATTCCAGTTATCAGCACAGCGAGGGTAAGGCGTGACAGCCAGGACCTAGAAGCCTACCATTAACCAGCTATTCTCTTGCTCCCTGCTGCTGCTGCTGCTAAGTCACGTCAGTCGTGTTCGACTCTGTGCGACCCCATAGACGACAGCCCAACAGGCTCCCGTCCCTGGGATTCTCCAGGCAAGAACACTGGAGTGGGTTGCCATTTCCTTCTCCAACGCATGAAAGTGAAAAGTGAAAGTGAAGTCGCTCAGTCGTGTCTGACTCTTAGCAACCCCATGGACTGCAGCCCACCAGGCCCTTCTGTCCATGGGATTTCCCAGGCAAGGGTACTGGAGTGGGGTGCCATTGCCTTCTCCCCCCTTGCTCCCTGGCCACAAGCAAATCACTGAATGAAAGAGGGTCTGCATCAGACTGCCCTAGTGGTCCAGTGGTTAGGAATCTGCATGCCAGGGCAGGGTACATGAGTGTGATCCCTCGTCCAGGAAGATCCCACATGCCTCAGAGCAACTAAACCTGTGTGCCACAGCTAGAGAGCAGTCCTCACTCACCACGACTAGCAGAAGCCAGAATCCACCAGTGGACCCAGGACAACCTAAATAAATAAGTAAGTAAAAAATTTAAACAATTTTAAAAGTTAAAGAAAGTCAGGATCAACAATTTGGAAACTGAGGTTCAGAGGAGAGCAGTTACTTGAATGCCAAAATGTACCCAACTGATAAATTTCAGGCTTTGGAACTAGACCTTCAACCTAAGTGTGAGTTTTCCCACAGAAAGTCACATATAAAGCTTGCCACATACCATAGTACTTATTTCCAAAACTGAGTCAGCAAGCCTTGCCCAGCCTTACTGAAGTGGCCAGGACAGCTGAGAATACTTATACCCTGTGAAGCTCTATATTACTTCTCAGTTCTCAGTTTTTAGCAGGGAGGTACCTATTTTAAAAAATACTTCCAAAGTTTGAGGCATAATACCATACAGTAATATTCTTTTTTGTAGTGTACAATTCTATGAGTCTTGACAGACACACGCAAGCATGTAGCCACCAGTTCAATCAAGGTGTGGAATGATTGCATCACCCCCTGAATGTTCCCCGTGTCACTTTGTTGTTAACGGCTCTCCTGACCCCCAGCTCCTGGCAAACACTGATCTGTTTTCTGGTCTGCTTTTGCTTTTTGGGGAAGCTCCTATAAGTGGAGTGATACAGTGCTGTGGCTTGAATGTGTTCCCTCCAGAATTCTTTGCTGGAATCTAATCTTCCATGTGATGATATTGGGAAGTAAGGACTTTGGGAGGTGATTAGGTCAGGAGGATGGAGCCCTCATGAATGGGATTAGTGCCCTCATAGAAGAGGCCCCAGGGAGCTCTCCTGCCTCTCCCAGCATGTGAAGACACAGCAGGAAGACAGCTACCTCACCAAGACACTGAATCTGCTGGTTCCTTCATCTTGGACTTTTCAGCCTCCAGGACCGCAACAAATAAATTTCTGTTGTTTATGGGTTGCTTAACCTGTAATATTCTAAAACATACAGTATATAGCCCTTCCAGTCTGGCCTTTTCCACTTAACATAGTGCATTTAAGAGTCATCCAGGTTGTTGCCAATATCAAAAGTTTATTCCTTTTTATTACTAAGTAGCATTTTGTTGTATGGATGGACCATGATGTGTCTATTCCTGGACCAGTTGAAGGACTTTTCAGTTGTTTCCAGTTTTGGAAGACTACAAACAAGGCTGCTATTTTGTAATAATATAAACACAGGGAGCATTTTATAAATTTATTTGGTCAATTCTGATTTTTCAATGATTGAAGAATGAGCTTTGGGGCATTCAATGGACAAGTGCTCTTCAAGATTCTGGAGAATCCAGCACAGTGAAGACATAGCAAGGCTTTTAGCTCTTCTTCTGTGAATTTATGTAAAGTATAAACTTATATATTCTGCATTTACAAATACATTTTATGTATTTGTAAACACAGGATATTTTTGTAAAACTTTAGTATACATTGAATTTTCCCTGAAAATTCACTAAGCACATTGGGAAGACTGTCCCTTGTTTTGTTCTGCATTTTACCAAAAGTTGGTCAACATTTTGGAAAATCATATCACCCTTTATCACTCTTGCCAACTGAACTTGTGGTGTTTGAGCTGCCAACACAACACTTTTTGTATTAGTTTGAATTTATAGTTGCTTTGTTCGTGGTGATGCTACATAAAGGTGCAAAAATCTGACTCCTTCCTTCTGTCTTCTAGTTGAGTCATACTCAAGCATTTGCATAATGAAATACTTATTATTTTGTCATAAATTACTTTTTAAATTACTCCTTTGTAATATAATTAGGGGCATAAAGTAAATTAAAAAACAATTCAGTTTGCAGTTATATATGAATTTTTATTTTGGAATAGAAAAGCTTTATTATAAAATATTGGTTATAGAGAAGGAATGTTGATTGTAGTAGAATTGAAGACCACTCCTCTTCCCAAGATGGTCAGTATAATTTGTCCAGCAGTATAGACAGAACCATGTCCTGAGAGAAAGGTTTAGATTGGCAGCTGGCAGTTTTAGGAGAATATTCATGTTCCAGAGTTTGCTGTAGCAGGGCTTAGTTCCCTTGGTTATATCCAGAAGCATTTGGAAAAATAATCAGCTGATAAATATTTATTGAGCACCTATTATGTTCCAGGTGGTATCACTATCCACAAGGAGAATTCTAATGGTGGCGGGGGTGGGAAGATGTATATATTCCCACATTTGTATGTATTTATACATAGACACAAATGAAAAAGATAATTGCTGGCACTGATAAGTGCTAAGAAGAAAATAAAATCGATAACAGCTTTACCTTGGGGATTAAATAAGTCTTCTCTGTGTTTGTACATGAAAATGAGAAGATGAAGTGTTGAAAAGATCCAGGGAAAAAGCATTCCAAACACTGGGACTAGCAGGGGTAAAGGTGCTGAGATGAGGAGCATATAGGATTTTTGGAGACAAAAAGAAGATCAGGTATCTGAAACCTAGAAAATATAAGGAAGCTGGAGGGAGAGAGCATCAAAGAAGCCAGAGTTCTCCAAATGATGCAGGTGCTACAGGCCAAAGTTATTTGTTGGGATTTCACTTTTAGCAGTGGGAAGCCTTGGGGTTGTGTTAAACATGGGAATGGTATAATCTGACTTATTATTTTTTTTTAAAAAAAGACCACTCTAGCTGCCCTGAAGGGAGAGTGGAGGTAGAGAGACCTGGAGCATAGTGTAAAGATCCAGGAGAGAGGTGGTGGAGACCTGGAACAGGGAAAGGCATGGAGATGGCAGTTAGTAATTGAACTAGAAATGTGTTTTGTATAGGAAGAACGGCCAGAGCCTACGGATAAGATTAATTTTGGAGTCTTGAGGCAAAAAGACTGACTTCTCAGTTTTTGACCTGAGCAATTGGGAGGGAAGTGGTGCCATTTATTGAGATGGGGAAGGTTAAAAGAGGTGATAGAGTTGAGGGGGATAGCTGACTTCTTTCAGCCAAGTTAAGTGTGAGACACCTATTAGACCTCCACGTGGAGGGAATTCCCCTGCAGTCCAATGGTTAGGACTCCGTGCTTTCACTGCTCTGGGTCCAGGTTTGATCCCTACTGGGGGAACTAAAGATCCCATAAGCTGTGTGGCACAGCCAGAAGAAAAATGGACATCCACATGAAGATAACAGTTAATAGTTGGGTATACAAAGTCAGGTGAGCAATGCAGTGTGGAGATAAAATTTGAATGTTATCAGCCACAGAGATTTTGGAGAGAGAGTGGCAGCATAGTATTTGAATAGTTTTGGATCTTTCCCAAAATCCCCACATAAAACAGCAGAACAGTGAGATGACAAAACCAAAACCCCAAAGGCAACATTTGTAGTAAAACTAGGTGATAAGATATCCTCTAAGTTACAATAAGATGGGCAGAAATCATTAAAAACACAAGATCTGTCTTAGTGTCCATACGTGAAAAGCAGAGAGGAAACAGAGGGACGGTGGACCTGAGAACAGAAGAACCTCCAAGTAGCACACAGAGATATACTCAACAGAGTATATGGCGGGGCGCTTGGAGAGCAGCAGCTGAAACCGGGGCAGCGGTTACAGGGTCCTGCTACTACAATAGCAGATGACTGCAGGGAGCCCGCCAGCTGGACTGAAGCGGCTAGACCAGAGCAGTTGCCGCATTTTCTCAAAACTGATCTGCCAGGGCTTCTTCTTGCTGGGGTCCCCACTGGATAGTAGGGAGTGGAATCCAAATTGTGGAAGGTTAGGATAATAAAAAGGAAAGGAAAAGAAGAAAAAGTCCAGAAAAAGATATGGGGAGGGGAACAGAACCAAGAAATTTCAGAAAGCAAGCTACTGTATTTTTCAGTTCAGTTCAGTTCAGTTGCTCAGTCGTGTCCGACTCTTTGCAACCCCATGAATCGCAGCACGCCAGGCCTCCCTGTCCATCACCATCTCCCGGATTTTACTCACACTCACGTCCATCGAGTTGGTGATGCCACCCAGCCATTTCATCCTCTGTTGTCCCCTTCTCCTCTTGCCCCCAATCCCTCCCAGCATCAGAGTCTTTTCCAATGAGTCAACTCTTCGCATGAGGTGGCCAAAGTACTGGAGTTTCAGCTTTAGCATCATTCCTTCCAAAGAACACCCAGGGCTGATCTCCTTCAGAATGGACTGGTTGGATCTCCTTGCAGTCCAAGGGGCTCTCAAGAGTCTTCTCCAACACCACAGTTCAAAAGCATCAATTCTTCAGCGCTCAGCTTTCTTCACAGTCCAACTCTCACTGTATTTTTAACACTACATAAAACAATGGAGGGGGGCTGCCCTGGTGGTTCAGTGGTAAAGAATCTGCCTGCCAATGCAGCAGACAAGGGTTCGATCCTTGGGTTGGGAAGATCCCCTAGAAAAGGAAATGGCAACCTAGTCCAGTTGCCTGAGAAATTCCATGGACAGATGAGCCTGGGCAGGCTACACCCCATGGGTTGCAAAAGAGTCAGACATGACTTAGTGACTAAACGACAACAAAATAATGGAAGAGGATGCTATGTGGAGTTAGAAAAGACACCTAAGTGAAGTCTTTTTCTAAAAGTTCAGGAAAACTGTTTTCACTTAAAAATGAAATGATTGTGTCCAAACTCCATAAAAGTTACTGTAAGGAAGACAGAATGAGAATACTATCCCTGTAGACAATGAAAGCACACCAAAACAAAAAACAACAGCCAAACAAACAACAGAAAACAAACAAACTATAACATGCTATTTCACAATAGGCCAAACATTTTTAAAAAACAGTACAACATGAAATATGATTATATTGCTATTTAGAAAAACAAATGTAGTGGTAGAATTCAAGAAAGAATGAGAAATAAAAGGAAAACATTTTATAATGGAGAAGTAAACTATAAGGAACACGAGAGCAAATAAACTCTACACAGATAGTGCCGTATGAGAAATAGGCATAAAGGAAAGAAAACTGTAAAACTGAGAAGAAGTGAGGAGATAAGCATGGTTTGAGAGAAAGTGACATATTGAAGGAAGACAGAAGATCCAACACACAGATAACAGGTATCCTTGAAAGGAAAAAAGAAAACTAAAGCAAATAGCAAATCATAAAATTTATATTCAAAAAGCTTCCTGAAATTGAAAGAAAATTTAAAGCTGCATATTCACAAAACACCCTGTGTATCTGAGAAAATTGATCCAGAAGGACCAAAACTTGTTCTAATAACATTACTAGGCTTTAAAGAAAAAGAAAAAAAAAAATCCTTTAGGCATCTGAGCAGAGGAGTAAGTGATTTACATGAAAAAGAAAATGATACTGTTCTCAGACTTTTCTATAGCCATATGTTATGACAGAAAAAAATGGAGTAACATGTTAAAGGTACTCAGAAAAGAAAATGGGAACATGAGCCAAAGATTGTATTTTTACCCAAACTGACATTCAAATACAAACAGCACAACTATCGTTAAAATTTGCTGTTCAGTTGCTCAGTCGTGGCTGATTCTTTGCAACTCCATGGACTGCAGCACACCAGGTTTCCCTGTCCCTTCACTATCTCCTAGAGCTTGCTCAAACTAAAGTCCATTAAGCCGACGATGCCATCCAAACATCTCATCCTCTGTCGCCCCCTTCTCCTACTGCCCTCAATCTTTCCTAGCAAGAGGGTCTTTTCCAATGAGTTGGCTCTTCTCATCAGGCAGCCAAAGTATTGGAGGTTCAGCTTCAGCATCAGTCCTTCCAGTGAATATTCAGGACTGATTTCCTTTAGGATCGACTAGTTTGATCTCCTTGCTGTCCAAGGGACTCTCAAGGGTCTTCTCCAGCACCACAACTTGAAAGCATCAATTCTTCGGTGCTCCGCCTTCTTTATGGTTCAACTCTCACATCCATACAAGACTACTGGNCAAAAGTCTTTCTCCAACACTACAGTTCAAAAGCATCACTTCTTTGGTGCTCAGCTTTCTTTATAGTCCAACTCTCACATCCATACATGACTACTGGAAAAACCATAGTTCTGACTAGATGGATCTTTGTTGGCAAAGTAATGTCTCTGCTTTTTAATAGGCTGTCTAGATTGGTCATAGCTTTTCTTCTAAGGAGCAAGCAGCTTTAAATTTCATGGCTGCAGTCACCATCTGCAGTGATTTTTGGAGCCCAAGAAAAGAAAGTCTGTCATTTGTTTCCATTGTTTCCCCATCTATTTGCCATGAAGTGATGAGACCAGATGCCATGATCTTAGCTTTGACTGTACTGACCTTTGTCGGCAAAATGATGTCTCTGCTTTTTAATCTGCTGTCTAGGTTTGTTGTAACTTTTCTACTCAGAGAATATTGTTCCCATGACTCCTTCATAAGGAATCTACTAGAGAATTGAGTTTGAACAACCCTATGGCCAGAGAGATATGGATGTTAGACCAGTGGTGAGCATTAAGCTGTTATTTATAGCAACAAAACTAAGTGAAGTTTCCCAGGGCTACGTTATAAGCTGCAATGGCTATATCACCTGACAATGCAGATATGTTATTAAGAAGAGGGGAACAGAGATGGCATATGCAAAAACATTTAAAATCTTTTTAATAATCATAATAGCTGGGAGTGCTGTTAGTATTGCTACTGCTATTCTGAGACTGTTGTATGTATGATGTGGAATAACACAAATGAATCATTATAGTCATTCTAATTCTGTCTTTCCTATGTCCTTGAGAATCTGGATTCTTAGTGCAAAAGAATAGAAATATAATTATAGTCATAGAAAAGGCAGAGTAAAAATCATATAGACTTGAACTTGAAATTTTTATCTTATAAACTTGGATACTTATAAGTTGTATCTTTTATTTTATATATAGTATTTGTTATTTCTATCTATAAATAGATTTTTCATTTCGCTCCCTATCTCTGTCCACTGAAAAAAGGCCTAGAGTCTATGACCAAGAGATGCACCAGATTATAGTCATGCTATTCCATTTCTCACTGAAAGAAACCAGGGCTTCTTGGAGACATGGCTGACCCCAGGTTTAGGCAGAAAAATGTACAAAAAGACCCCCCGGAGCAGTGATGTCCAAAGGACTTAGGTGCTAACTTAAAGAGACTCTCAATGGTCAAAGATGACAATTTGAGGTTTAATAAGGGTAACAACTGCAATGGATTGAAACCTATGTTTAAACATGGATTTAATATGTTTATATCCATGAGTTCATAACGGCATGTGAAATATTAACTAATCGGTCATCATTGCAGGATGACAGGGAGCTAATTAATTATCTTGAAAACCATGTAAATAAAAGGAAATTAGCATTTATCCTGTCATTCCTATGTGAACTGTGCCCCAGGGTAACAAAGTAATAGATAAGGGGCAGCATGATATGTGAAAACTTAAATGAATGAATGGACCTGGGATCTAGATGTTAGACACTGAGCACCAATAGTTGGTAATACTGTAAAAAGAATAAAAAGCAGATGTTATGTGCCTTCTGATGAAAGAACATAGCATCAATTATAGGCTCAGCTGAAGGTGTGAACCTGAACTTGACCAACTCTCTGGATCCAGCAGCTGATTTATACGAGTGAAGAGACAGAAAAGCATATTGAGCTGTACCAGGAGTGTGCAGGCAACAGAATCCTGACTGTGGGGGAACCCCACAGGGTAAAGGAACAGGTGTACTTTAAGGAAAAGAAAGAGATGAAGGAGACATTTATAAGTTAAAAGAGAATTAAGACAAAGTTCCTCAAAATGGGCAAGACTAAACTACAGTATCTGGGAATGCACTTGGGTGATAAAGCCCTAAATGCAGAAAAAACACACAAGAAGTGATTCCTATGAAAGTCAGGAAAGTGGTTACTTTTGGAGGGGAGGATGGGACTGCAGTTGGGATGGGAACCGGCAGGCCTTCTGGGTGCCTGCAGAGTTGTATAGCTGTAGTCATTATGAGGTTGTTCATCCCCCAAGCTATTTATTTTGTGTGGTTTTTCAGCATCTATGTTTTATTTTACAATCAATGGGTAACAAAATATTTTAAAGTCATGAATGTATAGCTGGAATTTAAAGCCATGGGAAAGATGCAGTCACTTGAAAGAGAGTGTAGATGGGAGGGGGTTTCCTAGGTGGCATTAGTGGTAAAGAACCTGCCTGCCAATGCAAGAGATATAAGAGATGTGGGTTTGATCCCTGGGTCAGGAAGATTCCCTGGAGAAGGAAATGACAACCCACCCTAGTATTCTTTCCTGGAGAATCCCACGGACAGTGGAGCCTGGCAGAGTACAGTCTATTGGGTTGCAAAGAGATGGACATGACTGAAGCAACTTAGCATGCAGGCACATAGATGGGAAGATGGCTCAGGACTGAATCTTCGAGGGGCACCTTGATGTTTGAGAAGGAGCCATTGAGGCAGGAAGACAAATCACAGCTGTGAATAAAAAGATGAGTGAGATAGGATGGGACCTCAGAGAAGGAAGTATTTCAAGGTGGAGTAAATGATTTCACTGGTTGATGCTTCTGAGAGACTAAGTGCAGGGAGGATAGAAGATTCTTCATGGTCCTCGGTGCAGTGTAGATGACTGAGGACTTTGGTAGAAGCTGTGTTGGAGTGATGAGGATGAAACCCAACCCAATGGGGTGGGTTAAAGTGAGCATGGTCAGTGGGATGGAGATTGAGTAAAGACAATGGTTTCTGGGGATATGGAGTGGTGTAAAGTGTTATAAAGCCACCTGATTCAAAGCGCTGACTCACTGGAAAAGACCTTGATGCTGGGAAAGATTGAAGGCACAAGGAGAAGGTGGGGACAGAGGATGAGATGGTGAGATATCATCACTGATTCAGTGGACATGAATTTGAGCAAACTCTGAAAGATAGTGAAGGACAGGGGAGCCTGGCATGTGGCAGTCCATGGCGTGGCAGAGTGTGACACAACTTAGCGACTTGAAGAAAAGGAGGATGGGGCTGAGGCATGGATCAGGAAAGCCCTTGAGCCATCTTAGTGCCAGGCAGGAAGGGCACCTTCCCCGGCCCCATGGCATGGGCACTCTGCTCCAAAGATGAGCCACACAGTCTGTTCTGCTGAAATTCATCACCCTGGCCTCTGCCCTGCTCCGACCAGTGCTGTTTGCTGAGGCGACCAGGCAGCTAGGAGCCAGCTGATGTTTCACATGCAGGGTGAGCAGGGCCTGAAGGGCAGGGGGGACTGGGCTTATGGACAACAAAAGCCAACAGTTGAGAGGATGCCAGTCAGATCAAAGCACCATCAGCCAGTTCTACTGATCTCTGTCTCCCTCTGCTTTGGTAAAGCCGAGAGAATTAATGTCTTGTTCATGCCTTCCCTTCAAAGTTTGGTCACAACTGGTCCTTTCTCATCCTGGTGAAGCGGGAGGGTCCGGACACTGTGCAGGCTGGGGTTGCTGTAGACACAGCCAGTGGAAGCTGGCTCAGACACGCTGACAGGAGCAAGAGAGTCCTTCTTTCATTCAAGGATCAAAGCGTAAAAGTTGGAGCAGAGAAGCTTTAGAACAGGCTGGGTGCCCTCTTCGGAGCTGTCTGGCAATTTGAAGGGAGTTTTGGAGTCCTGATCTACTTCTGTCTGTCTCCCCAACCCACTCTAGTTTGTTTACTGAGGCTACAGACCCCCCATCCTGGAGACACCTACTTTGCCCAGGAGCAGAGGCATCCCAGCAGGAGGGCAGAGTGAGGAGCCAGACTTGAGTTTCCTCATGCCCACCTCATAGAGATGCTGCAGAGTGCAATGGGTTAGTGTCTTCAAAGTGCTAACAACTAGGCTTGCCATGCAGGTGGGACCAATTTTAGCTGATCTGGTCTCTTAAGTTTCCTATTGGTCTGTCTGCTTTATTACCTTCTCTGTCGGGGAGTTTAAGACTCTGCGAGACTAAGCCTGGCCTCCTCCTAGTCTTGCTCCATATCCTGCAAATGTGCACTTCCCAGGAAGCTGTGAGATGCAAGGGACCCCAGAGATGGTTGTGTAGATGAGCCTATAGGAAAGAAATCCTTTTCTACTGCCTCTGGAGGTTTTTTTTTTTTTCCCCTATTATATTTTTCTCTGAGACAAAGTGTTCAGTCATCTCATACATATGTGTTAGAGCTAAAATTCTACATTGCTTTGTGGGTTATTTTGGAGGATGAAATAGACAATGAAACTCTTTTCCTCTTTTTTTCTCTCTCTCTGTTAATATCCCTCTGTCCTCAGGCAACAGCGCTTAGCATCAGTTACACATATGTGATTGTTTTCTAGCATCTGTGATGCATTTACCCTGAACTGGCCCAATTACATGCCTGTCTAATATCCAGGGTCCTGGCCTAAACTAAAGGTGACTTTTGTGGCTGTAAACAGAATTACGCTAACAGGATCGCACATAGCCCAGACCCAGGACCCGTGTTGTAGGACTGCGCTCCAGCCAACTGACCTCACATGTGCTCAAGCCTTGTCCACTAGGACAGCCCATCTGGTGGCCAAAGTCTGCAGTTGGTAAATGCAGATGGCTGGTTTGTGTGACATTGAACAGCTTGAGATCTGGACTACATGGACGATTAGCTGAGCTTGTGCAGATCCAACCCAATATCTAGCATCATGGAGGTGTAGCTTGTTCTTTCTTCCCCTTTATTTTAATAAAATGCCTGAGCCTGGCTGGACTCTGGAATCTACTGCCTCTTATAACTGAGTATAATAGTGGGTTGTAGTTAGACTTCCTGGTGGCCCAGTGCTAAGAAATCCACCTGCTAAGTAGAAGACGGGGGTTTGAGTCCTGGGTCAGAAAGATCCCCCAGAGGAGGAAATGGCACCCTACTCCAGTATTCTTGCCTGGAGAATCCCATGGACAGAAGAGCCTAGCATATTGCAATCCATGGGGTTGCAAAGAGTTGGATACAGTTTGGCAATAGGCTTTCAGACTTTCATAGTAGTGGGTTGTAGTTCGGCCACTGGCAAAGTCGTATGCTGTCCATGTAGGTGCTTCCAATCTTTAATTGGAAGTTCAAGGGGACCGGGGACAATCACAGCTTGCCTGTCATCATAGAAGTAGCTCTGAGCTCCTGCCTCCCCTCCAACACACAGGAGTGACTGAGGCTCCAGCTAGAGTAAGCGTTGGGACTGGGCCATCCCCATAGGATCCTGCTGACTCCACAGAGTCTATAGCTGCCCCATGGCTTGGCCCTGCCTCAGCTGGGAGAGATCATCATGGCCCACCGTGCACTACACCCACACAGGGAGAGGGCAAGTGACCTTCCAGGGAAGTGATCCAACATTCCCTGGTGGCCTGGGATCACCATAGCCATCTTGGGGATCTGCCTGGGATCCTGGCCTCCCTGGGAGGGCCCAGAGGAGATCATCTCAGCCACTGTGTCCCCATGGAGCCGAGTGACTGGTGAGGGATGGGAACTCTGTGAGCGTCCCTCCTGCCCATCTGCCGGCCCTTCACTGTGAGAACCTTAGTGCATCTGTAAAGTACTGGGGCCCCCTCTCTCTCCTCCTGGTCCTGTGCTGTGCAAAATATTTTGATTATGGACTATCTCATGTCACCCTCACCTTTCCATGGACATGCCACCTTCCTTTGGTTTTATATGAACTCGAGGGCTGGGACTGCCCTGAGGATCCCGATACTGTTCCACCTGTGTTTCTGGGTCTGCCATCTGGGCCAGGGACCTAAGCATTTGAGGAAGGTGGGGCCTCAGAGACCACAGGTGGTGTGTGGGGCACAGGCCCAGGTACATGCCTTGGGGCAGGCCTCTGCTAAGTGCTCCAGAGCCCCCTGCTGCACTCCCCTTCCAGTACAGTACCCACCACTGAGACTTTACCAGATGCTGGGGATCCTTCAGAGCAGCGGTCCCCAACATTTTTGGCACCAAGGACTGGTTTCATGGAAGACGATTTTCCCATGAGACCGGGGGTCGGGGAATGGTTTCGAGATAATTCAAGCTCAGTACACTTATTGTGCACTTTATTTCTAATTTAACACCTCCACTGATCTGACAGGAGGTACCAGTCCTCAGCCTGGAGGTTGGGGACCCCTGCTTCAAAGCATCTTGCATTACATCATCTACCAGTCACAGCACCCCTATTTACAATTTGAGGAATTTGGAGATTTAGAGAAGATGGGAAACTGGCCCTAGGTTTCACAGCTAAAAGGTGGTAGAACAGCTGTGTATTCTTAACCATGGTGCCATCCTGACTTTCTGCAAAGAATAAACATGCAGATTTTCTTTCTAGGGGGACTTTCTGTTCATGTGAATGCCACAGAGGGGAACTTAGCCTTTCAGATCAGACAGAAAACTCCTCTGTTCCTATGGCCATCAGTATACACGCATCTGCTCACACATACACACATACTCATGTCAACAGGCACTCATTGACTTGCTCTCCATTCATTTGTTCACTCAAACAGCCAGAACCCGCTGAACTCCACTGAGCATCGTGGTGGATGCTGGGGCTTGAGAGAGGAGTCAGAAGCAGCCCTTGCTCTGGGGGAGTTCTTGGCCTCAGAGGAGACTGGTTCTGTAAATGTGCAACGCCCAAGGGCAGGAGCAGCAGTAGGAACATGTGTGAACTACCCGGGCGCAGAGAGGAGCAAGTCTGATTCGGGAACTTGTAGACGGATCTCCTTTCAGGAACTGAGAAAACATCGGATGTCCTAGAATCTTTGAATTTGCATAAGGCAGATGCAGAGAACGGACTTGTAGACACAGTGGAGGAAGGAGAGGGTAGGCTGAATTGAGAAAGTAGCATGGCCATATATACACTCTCATGTGTAAAATAGATAGCTAGTGGGGAGCTGCTGTATCACGCAGGCAGCTCAGCCTGTGCTCTGTGATGACCTAGAGCAGTGCGACTGTGACTGTGGGGGAGGCTCAAGAGGGAGGAGACACATAATCTAATTATGACTGACTCCCACTGTTGTACGGCAGAAACCAGCCTAACGTTGTAAAGCAATTACCCTCCAATTTAAAAATGTTTGAAAAAAGAAAGTAAAGAAACTTTAGGAAAGAAAGGCTTGGGCTCTCATCCTAGCTCGGCCATTTCCTGTTGCAAAGATGATGTGTCAGAGGACACAGTGTGAGGTGCAGAACCAATAAATGTTTATCTGACCAACAAGCTCTGCAACCTTGAACGAGGCAGCCATCCTCCTTGAGCCTCGATTGTCCCATTTACAAAATGGGAGCAATCAGATCTGCCCTGACTGCCTTTCCAGCTCACAGTGGGAAGAGACCGTTTCCTGGGGATGCGCGCTCTTTAGACGTGAACTCATATCTTCACTGTCAGGACTCGGTCCAGCAAGGCCGGCATCAGGGCTGTATGGAGGGCAGCCCAGATCTCCGGCTACTGGACAGAATGACAGGATTGGTCCTTGAAGGTGCTCATCAACACTCGAGAGATTAGTGTCTCCAACAGCATGGAGTCTGATTCTCCCATACCCCAGTCTCTCCCGTGAAATGACTGTCAAGCACTTTGCCGTGACGGAGTCTTTTATAAATACTTCCTAATAACAACAACCTACACAGTTTGCAGTGCGAGTGGGGCTGATGGGAGCATTAATAAGGCTGTTGGGTGTCTGCTGCCGCCCAGCTCCCTCCAGCTCCATAGAGACTGGAGATACACAGGAAGCTGTGGGGCTCAGGCCTCCTCCTTTCTGCCTCGACACCGAGCCTGGATGCTTAGCACACGTGTATCCAGGACACCACCGGCCCAGCTCATGTCCATCTGCTGGGCTCTTTGTTGCTGATGCCTTTTACTTGGGGGTTTTAATCAGTACTAAATAGTTGGGAAAAGAATGCGAAAGGCTCGTTCCCTGGCTCATGGAGGGAGAGCAGGTTGTAAACAGTGACAAGAATGATGTCAGCCACCTTTACCCTGTGCCAAGACCTGGACAAAGCGGGTGGCAGCATCATCACAGACACTGACTAGCCAATCAGAAGATGGAGAGTCTCTTTCTGGGGAAGAGGAGATGAGAGAGGCGGAGGAGAAATGGGCGAAGGGTGTGGGGCAGTGCAGAGGGGAAGGGATGGCGTTTGTATAAAAGACTCAAAGGAGATTTATGTGGAAGTTAGTGCTGGGAAAGGCAACCATTCTAAGTGGAATATTAATGGAATCCATTTTCTTGCCATCTCCTGAAGGAACACTTTGGAAGTGCAGGGGAAAAAAATCACTTTGCAATAATAACTGTTATTTATATAAGAGAACAGCATTGGATATATAAAAATGTGAGGTTTCAAGGCAATAACTGGACCCTCGGAATCATCATTATCCATTTAAAAGGTAATTTCTGGGCTAGGAAATTGATAGAAAAAAATGGCCCAACTCTAGCATGGTGGTAAATAAATTTGTGTTTCAGTTTTATAATTTGATTTCATTCTGAATCTGATGGGACTTGGTGACTAAAGAGAATTGAGTCGGGATGGGAGTGACCTTCCCCACTGCATCTTTACTGATGCCCAAATATGACTGTAGGAGGGGGGAAACCTCAAGCTTCCTTCCTTGGTCACAGCTGGAGAGAAAATAGTGGAGACAGAGGGACAATTCCTGCCAGAATGCACTGGGCATCTTGCAGGAAGTTTACTCGCTACTCCTGTAATTTCCCTCTGTCCTACCTGCCAAGTTAACCACCATGGATGACCATTCCTTTGGAGTTTTTTTCTATCAAAATCTATACATTTTTTTCTTTAAAAAGAAAACAGGGGATCATTCTATACATACTTGCCGGGAGCCGCCATGGGAGATCCCACTCATGACAAAGGTCATGTGGAAGAGAACTGTTAAGCAAGGCTTCAGAACTCAAGGGGCTCCCTAGGCTTTCTCGAGCATCTACCCCAAAACCAGAATCTGTCTGTTTTACTGTTCCATGACTTTCCCCAACTCCTCTGACGTTAACAGGGGACTGACCCTCACCACCTTTCTCTGGAGAAAATCAACTTAGGGCTATAGCTAATAAGTCTCCTGGACATGAGAGGAATATTTCAAATCAAAGCCCCTCTATTAGCATTCTAGCTTGCTTGGCAGGTATATCCAGACTCTTACAGCTATGCATACAATTATTTACAGCCTCCCAACTGTGAGAAGCATAAAAAGCCTAAAATATAGAGCCTTTGAAAGAGTTAAAAGTTATCAGAGTAGTGCTAGTGCTGATGTAGGATTTCATTATTAGGACAATGCTTGTTGCTAAGTTCCCATATCTCTTATCCACCGTGCACCTGGGAATGCATTAGTTAACATAGTAAGAATGCTAGAAAAACAAGTGTAGCCTTGAATTTAACCATATCAGACTGTTGAGCTAATTGGTTCTTTTTTGTAACTCACTGCACCTTTGCTCTGTGAAAAACGTAACTCTGTTTGGCATTTTTCTGAGGCTGACATAGATTAAAAATATAAAGAAAAACACTTTTAGGGAAAATAAATTTTCTAGTTGAGCAGCCTTTATCAAAAGAGGGTCATAAAATGTTCACAGACCTCCAAGGCCAAAAGATACTGTACACAACATCTTTTGTGAGAAAGGTATGCAAAAAAATCATGGTTTCGATAAGGGCAACACTGCTGGAATGTTGGGCTGACTCTGTATGACCTTGCATCTTTCATTTCCCTCTATGTGTGAAAAAGGTATATAAGTCCCATTTAAAAATAAAGCTATGGGCCTCGCTGATCAAAGCAGCTTGGTCTCCTCGTGTCAATCATTTTCTTCTTCTTACTCTGTCTTTCAGGCTAGTTCCCATCTGGAGTACAGAAGTCCGCCGTGTCTACTTATTTGGCTGGGTTTCCAAGACCTGAACGGGCACTCCCTCGGGAGGCCGGGAGGGCACCTGCGGCCTCACGTAGACGGTGCAAGTCTCTTGTCTTGAGTCTTTATTGACTTTCTGTATAAACCAAGGAACATCAGCCTCTTTTCTTCTCTCCTCTATTTTCTTATCTACAACATTCTTAACTATCTCTCTCTCTAAATCAATCTCAATCGCCGACGCCGTTTCTCCTTCGGGTTTCCCTGGATCCTGCGGGGGCTGGACCCCGGAGCATACTCAATTGGAATTGGCCCTTTTCACTATATTGTGGACAGCTTTCCATGTCAGTTTATATAGATCTGCCTACTTTTTAAAAGTGGAAGCCTTCTCCCTTATGTGAATATCCATCATTTAAGTCAGTGTGCTCCTTTTGATGGACATGTGGGTTGTTACCATCCTTGTGCCAGAGTCTTGGCACACTTGTAGGAGTGTTTCTGGAGAGTAATACCTCAAAGCTAAAGATTCAGATCAGAGGGTGTGAACATTTTAAATTAGAATCAACCGAACATTATTGACCTTGAAAAATAAGATCTGACAACCTCTGCCTCGGAGATCAAATGGATTATTATGATGTCATACAGGTGGGCAACATTATGAAAGATCTTTCTGGAATCGGTGTGTTTGTTTATTTAAGAGTGATGACAAAGGTTGAGAAGGAGATGGAACTGGTTATGAACATGGGACATTAAGCCCTGTCCCCACTAATGATGTCAGAAGTGTGACCTGGGAGGGTTTCCAGGGTAATGATAACCCCCTTTGCTACCTCTGCTGGTGATGATAACAGGTACCATGGAGCACTGAGGATGTGTAAGGCACTTGGGGACTTGCTGTCCAAGGCCAACACTGGGACCCCAGTTCTGCTACTGATGCACTCAAGACTTGGGTGCAATTTTTAACCCCATCCTGGGTGAAATGGGGAACATCACACACCCCATGCTACTGCTGCTGCTAAGTCACTTCAGTCATGTCTGACTCTGTGCAACCCCCATAGATGGCAGCCCACCAGGCTCCTTCGTCCCTGGGATTCTCCAGGCAAGAACACTGGAGTGGGTTGCCATTTCCTTCTCCAATGCATGAAAGTGGAGGTGAAGTCATGTCTGACTCTTAGCGACCCCATGGACTGCAACCTACCAGGCTCCTCCATCCATGGGATTTTCCAGGCAAGAGTACTTGAGTGGGGTGCCACTGCCTTCTCTACACACACAGCATACACAGTTTTAATAAGGATTAAATATCATAATTCTTGTAATATTGCTTTGTAAAGTAGAAAGCAGTACTTAAATATTAGTGTCTTTATTAATAATGAATCTGAGGTTTATTTAAAATGATCAGAGTGTTCCCCCACCTCTCCCAGCCTTCACCACAGTGCTCAGAGTCCTAAGACCTAAAGAACAGGTGTATGTTTTCTCAGCTTTGCCATTTGATCTTGAGAAGTCATGAAACCTCTCTAAGTCAGAGGTTCTCCTTCTGGAACTCTGAAGGAAACACAATTGTGTAAGGGGCTCAAAGTTGTGATCAATAGCATCTTTTGCCAGAGAGCAGCCATCTGATTTGGTACACCTAAGCAGAGGTGATCTGCTGATTTTTAGACAAAGTGTAAGACAGGTAAATAGGTATGACAGATAATTAGACAGGGGTAGGTTTTAGAAAAGGCAGAGGAACCAGAGGTCAAATTACCAACATCCTCTGGATCATGGGAAAAGCAAGAGAGTTCCAGAAAAACATCTATTTCTGCTTTATTGACTACGCCAAAGCCTTTGATTGTGTGGATCACAATAAACTGTGGAAAATTCTTCAAGAGATGGGAATACCAGACCACCTGACCTGCCTCTTGAGAAACCTATATGAAGGTCAGGAAGCAACAGTTAGAACTGGACATGGAACAACAGACTGGTTCCAAACAGGAAAAGGAGTACATCAAGGCTGTATATTGTCACCCTGCTTATCTAACTTCTATGCAGAGTACATCATGAGAAACGCTGGGCTGGAAGAAGCAAAAGCTGGAATCAAGATTACCAGGAGAAATGTCAATAACCTCAGATATGCAGATGACACCACCCTTATGGCAGAAAATGAAGAGAAACTAAAAAGCCTCTTGATGAAAGTGAAAGAGGAGAGTGAAAAAGTTGGCTTAAAGCTCAATGTTCAGAAAACGAACATCATGGCATCTGGTCCCATCACTTCATAGGAGATAGATGGGAAAACAGTGGAAACAGTGTCTGACTTTATTTTGTGGGGCTCCAAAATCACTGCAGATGGTGATTGAAGCCATGAAATTAAAAGACACCGCTTACTCCTTGGAAGGAAAGTTATGACCAACCTAGATAGCATATTAAAAAGCAGAGATTACTTTTCCAACAAAGGTCCGTCTAGTCAAGGCTATGGTTTTTCCAGTGGTCATGTATGGATGTGAGAGTTGGACTGTGAAGAAGGCTGAGTGCCAAAGAATTGATGCTTTTGAACTGTGGTGTTGGAGAAGACTCTTGAGAATCCCTTGGACTGCAAAGAGATCCAACCAGTCCATTCTGAAGGAGATCAGTACTAGGTGTTCACTGGAAGGACTGATGCTAAAGCTGAAACTCCAATACTTTGGCCGCCTCATGCAAAGAGTTGACTCATTGGAAAAGACCCTGATGCTGGGAGGGATTCGGGGCAGGAGGAGAAGGAGACGACAGAGGATGAGATGACTGGATGGCATCACCGACTCGATGGACATGAGTTTGGGTAGACTCCGGGAGTTGGTGATGGACAGGGAAGCCTGGCATGCTGCGATTTATGGGGTCGCAAAGAGTTGGACACGACTGAGCGACTGAACTAAACTGAACTGAGGTGAAACAGGTAGGTAAGACAGGTATGACATTTAGAGAGGTAGGTAGGTAAGTAGGTCCAGTAGGCAGGTAGATAGATAGATAGGTAGATAGATACATACAGAAGTCATGGGAGCAAGATGAGAAGAGCAAATTGCTCCTTCTTCAAAATCCCTGTCTTGGCCAGGAGGGGAGGGTTTTGTGCCCTCAGAGACCAGGGACAGAGAACACAGGATGCTGGCATAAAAAATACCTTAGGAGCCAAAGAACTGTCCTAGATAGCAGACGGGGCAGGGGGAGGGGGAGCTTACACTTACCCAACGTGTGGATTAAAGTTTCCATTAGAAATCAAGAAATAGTTAGGAGCTGAAAGCATCAGACAGAAAGGTCTCTGCCATCATCCGGGATCCCAGATTCCTCAGAAGAGGGGCAGCAAAACATGGGTTTTCTCACCTCTTAGCCCTTCAGTCTGGAAATTCAGATGCAGACAACAGCCCCTGGAGGAGGGCACGGCAACCCACTCCAGTGTTCTTGCCTGGAGAATCCCATGCACAGAAGAGCCTGGCGGGCTACTGTCCATGGGGTCACAGAGTCGGACACTACTGAAGCGACTTAGCACACAGCATAAAGTGTTCAATAAACTGCAGATGAAAGATGCAGACAGCACTTGCATTCATGACATCACTGTATGAAGGTGGGTATTGGAGGTGGGGACTGTTCAGCAAAGTGGTTAACGCTGTGGAGCTTACCATGGATGAGCCCGTGTGACCTTACGTAAATCACTTAGTGTCTCTGACTCAGGGTTTCCTCAGTTCTAAAGCAGGGATGATAGTCCCTTCCTCGCAGGCTTGCTATGGAATTACGTGAGGTCATATGGCTGAAACAGTAAACTCTTGATCCATGGCAGTTCTGTGGGGGTAGAGCACCCCAGAAGTAGCTACTGTGCCTGCTGACAACCAACTAAGACCCACAAACCTCAGGCCTTTCCCAGTATCAGCAGACACTACCTTGATGGGCTAACAACCCCTAATGAGTGCCATGCTCATCAGTTACATAAACAAGCAATTAGTGGGTGAGCGGGCGGCTCTTCCTTAGCACATCCTATTAATCTGCTGGTCATTGGTTCACAGTAGTTGGAAGCTGATGAACTGCACATCCTAACAGGCCCCCGGCAGCCTCCATTCTGAGTGATCCCCAGGCATCCCCGGCCTGTCTGGACTCGCCATGGGTTCCTCCCTCTCGAGGGTTTGTAACAGAGTTGGTGTTCGAGGTGGTGAAGATGTCTGGAAGGAGGCCAGGAAATGATGGAAAAAGTCCCAAAGCCCATAAACGGATTACCTAGATGTAGAGTCAGGAGTGATAAGGTGGTTTGAGGCTTGTGAGAGACTTAGACAAATAGCAAAGCTTTAGAAATTGCTTTAGAAGTATTCAGAACAATATGGGATGGAGGGGTGGGGGCATGATGGGGGCTAGAAATTAGGCTGCCAAGACTCCCAATACTGTACACCGTTCCTGTCTGTGATACTTTGGTTTAGTGATTTATTTTGAGCAGAGCCCAGTATTACTGTTAATATTTGTAGTATTGTGGTTAATATTGCAAACATTATTGTCAGATAATTTAATCAGAATTTTATCACCATTTCCAGAAGTGGGCGCAAAGCTTGGTACAGAATCATTCTACACAGACACACACACATACAGACACACACACATACAGACACACACACACACACACACACACACACACACACCCCAGTTCTCAAACCCTTCCCCCTCCAAGTATGCTTTTCATGTTAAGACCCAGGGTGAGGGCCATGTGAGCTTGAATCTTTAATGTGATGCGTGAACTTGGCTGTTGGTAACCCAAGCTCCTGATCCAGTAACTAAATGGTTTAATTAAGTTTATCACTGCTACTCTGAGCAAGGCACCTTTCTGAATTATTGTAGCTAATTCAATATCCTCTCTAAGAAGCACCATCGGGGAGTGTGATGCTGTTCTGAGGACCAGACTCCTCTCCATTCACCTCCAAAGCCTGTTGGGGTGCGTGTGTGTCTCCAGAGGTGGTCTTGGGGAAGCGAAGTGGCTGATAGGAGGCCTCCTCCTTTCTGGGTCTCCTTAAGTGCGTGGCCTTCGAGCCCACCGGAAACCACCCCAGCCTCCACCTTCCTCCTTCCGTCTCCTGCCATCCCCTGCCGAGCACTTTTAATTTGCTTGGAATAATTGATTCTGTCTTCTTCTTGCACCTCATTTTCTCCCTGCTTTTATTTATCTCCTTTAAGCCTGTCCTTAATAGAAGCCGGTCCCAGAGAGGGGTATACGTGTCCTGGGCAGACTGATATATGGTGGCACCGGAGTCCACAGGTTCCATGTCTGCCTCTTCTCCCCTCATGCACTGGGGACCTCATGGCTGGGAACCCCATGTCCGGAGAGCATCTGCACACAGGAGAGTGATGAATAGTTGGTGAACAGAATGGCAGATGAATGCATGAAATGTGCCTCATCTTTTCCTGGTCCTGTGTTTGTACCTGGCTCTCTCCTCCTTTTGAATTCCCTCCCCTTCCCCTCATGCCTATTCATCATTCCCAGTAGTACCCCAAACCTGATTCCTCTGTCACACCCTCCATGATTACCATTAGCAATTGGTCCCAGACTCTTATTTCATTAAAGAGAAACTGACCCCCTAGAATCACCTTTCCAAGTTTGCCTAGCAGCAGACCCAGTAGAATTCAAGCCTTAGGACTCTCCTAGACCAACATGCTTCTCTCTCCTGGGCACTTTTACTGTTTATCAGGTATATGATTTGCAAATATCTTCTCTTGTTTGGTAGGCTATTTTTTGTGTGTGTCATTGCTGGTTTCCTTTGCTGAATAGGAACTCTTTAGTTTGATGTGCCATTTGTTTATTTTTGCTTTTGTTTCCCTTCCTGATGAAACAGATCTGAAAAGATATTGCTAACATCAATGTCAAAGAATGTGCCATCTATGTTTTCTTCTAGGAGTTTTGTGGTTTCAGGTTTTATATTCAATTCTTCAATCCATTTTGAGTTAATTTTTGTGTATGGTATGAGATAGTGGTCTGGTTTCATTCTTTTGCATGTGGCTGTCCAGTTTTCCCAATACCATTTATTGGAGAGTCTTTCCTTTCTCTATTGTATATTCTTGGCTTCTTTGTTGTAAATTATATCTACGCTTATTTCTGAGTTCTTTATTCTATCGCATTGATCTCTGTGCCTTTTTTTCTGCCAATATCATGCTATTTTGACTATTAGAGCGTTGTAGTATAATTTGAAACCAGGGTGTGTGATGCCTCCAGTTTTTTTTTTTTTTTTCCTTTCTGTTTTTCTTGGGATTGCTTTGGTTATTTGGAGTCTTTTGTGATTCCAAACAAGTTTTAGGATTTTTTGTTCTATTTCTATGAAAAACGTCATTGGGATTTTGATAGGAGTTGCCACTGACTGTAGATTGCTTTTGGACATAACCATGGCATATCTTTCCATTTCTTCATGTCTTCTTCAATTTCTTTCAATGTCTTAAAATTTTCAGTGTACAGGTCTTTCACCTCTTGGTTAAATTTATTCCTAGATATTTTATTCTTGGGCGCAATTGTTATCATGTTGTCTAGAGCACAAGCTCCTCAAAGTGAAGTACTTCATATACTATTTTATTAGAATAATATAATAACCTATTGATCAGCCATTTTGTACTGAGTACTTTAGATAAATTATCCCATGTAATCTTTGCCAAGGCAAGAAACAGGCATTGTTACCCTCATCATAGATGAGGAAATAGAAGTTCAGACAAATTAAGTGGTTTGTTCAGAGTCACACAACTGGTGAGTCATTATACCAGGATTTGAACATGGATCTTTAGGGCTCAAAGAAATACTGGGCAGTCAAGGCTTTTGCAGTATATACGTTTAGCACAGAGGTATCCTTGTAATATAACCTGTGTTGGATTTGCCTAATGTGCAGACGAGGAAAGGTAGAGAGTTTCAGTGGAGAGGGGGTGGTGCCTTTTCACCTTGGCAGGGCCCCCAGGCTTCCTCACCACCCAGGCCCCCTACTGGAGTGCAGTTAACCAGCTCTCCGTGGCAAGCTCAGAACCAGTGCCTGGCAGGAGGGGGCAGTGCCTTGCCAGTGGCTGCCCATGGAAAGCACATGTAAAAGGCCACTGAGCAGAGGCAGAAGACCAGGTAGGAGGTGCCGCAGTGCTATTGCAATTAAAAAAGAAAAAGAAAAAAAAAAAAAGAAAGAAAGAAAGGAAAAAAATCCATGGTGGTTCTTGGCTCTGAATCCCAATTTGCATCTCATCTGGGAGTCATTTGCATAGGAAGCCCTATCTGTAGCTTTATGAAATAAAATAAATAAAATGAATGAGCTGGTGAAGCTGCCAAGCGGACTCCCAAAGCCTGTGCTCTGAAGAGGAAGTTATTGCTTTGCTGTGTTCTTCTTAGGGTCCCCAGGAGCCCTCCCTGCAAGGCTCCGGGTGGGTTGGGGGAGGGGCAGCTTTCAGGGTACAGCTCCAGAGGAAGCAGGCAGGTCAGGGACACAGTAGGACAGCTGCCTGGACTCAGTAAAAGCAGCCCCTGTGTTCCCTCAGAACCCAGTTCTGCAGGTTTCTCCCAGCTTTTCTAGCAGGGTCTCTTCACTCCCCTCCCACAGCCCCACCAGACTTTGGCCCTGGGCTCTGTGCTTTTTGAACAGCGATTCTCCATGTTTAGTGACCAGGATAATCCTTGGGAAGCCTGTCACAAAGGAGGTCCCCAGTCCATCTCAGAGACTGCTGTGGTTTGTTGGGATGAGGGCCCAGGAATCTGACCTCTAGCATGCAGCTGGGGAGTGGAAAGTCCCACTGTGGGGACCCCAGCTCCAGGGTGACGGGGTGGGAGCTGATAAGATGCCAGGTGTCCCCTGCAGGGTGACAGCATCCTCTCCCTAGGGCACCTGCATGCCCTCGCCCTGAGGTCTCCCCACAAACCATGAAGAAGTGATGACCAACTTGCTGTGACAAAGGAGGAAAAGATCCTCAGATGGGCCAAGATCTGCCCAAGGTCACTCAGCTAGGAAGCAGGAGAGTTTGATTTAAAATTTAGTAAGTTTTGATTTAAAATTCAGTGAGTTTAGTGAGTGAGGTCCTTGAAAATGATGCAACATCTCTCCTGGTGGAGTTTAGTGGTATTTGCTTTTTTTTTAATTTTAATTTTTATTTTTACTTTATTTTGCTTTACAATACTGTATTGGTTTTGCCATACATTGACATGAATCAGCCATGGGTGTACATGAGTTCCCAATCCTGAACCCCCCTCCCACCTCCCACCCCATATCATCTCTCTGGATCATCCCCGTGCACCAGCCCCAAGCATCCTGTATCCTGTATCGAACATAGACTGGTGATTCGTTTCTTACATGATAGTATGCATGTTTCAATGCCATTTTCCCAAATCATCCCACCCTCTCCCTCTCCCACAGAGTCCAAAAGTCCGTTCTAAACATCTGTGTCTCTTTTGCTGTCTCGCATACCAGGTTATCATTACCATCTTTCTAAATTCCATATATATACGTTAGTATACTGTATTGGTGTGTTTCTTTCTGGTATTTGCTTTTGAACTGTGGTGTTGGGGAAGACTCTTGAGAGTCCCTTGGACTGCAAGGAGATCCAACCAGTCCATTATGAAGGAGATCAACTCTGGGATTTCTTTGGAAGGAATGATGCTAAAGCTGAAACTCCAGGACTTTGGCCACCTCATGCGAAGAGTTGACTCATTGGAAAAGACTTTGATGCTGGGAGGGATTGGGGGCAGGAGGAGAAGGGGACGACCGAGGATGAGATGGCTGGATGGCATCGCGGACTTGATGGACACAAGTCTGAGTGAACTCCGGGAGTTGCAACTCACACTGGGACTTGAACCCATGGCCTTCTGACTGAGATCACACACCTGGTCTCAGGACTTAATAAAACTCAGGTTCTTGATGTCTTATCTCATGCAGAAAGAATTCAGTGAGACAAAGTGATAGTTAAGAAGTGAATTTACTTAGAATACATTTCACAGACAGAGTGTGAGCCGTCTCAGAAGGTGAGCGTGGCCCCAAGTTATAGGGTTGTCAGTCCTTATATGAGTGGGTAATTTCATGGGCTAATAGGTAGGAGGAATATTGCAGCTATAGGGGGAGGGGAGTGTGCAATTGGGTCATGCCCACTTTCGGCCTTAGGATCCACCTTGGAACTGTCATGGCACCTGTGGATGTGTCATTTAGATGCTGATATGTTACAATGAGTGTATACTGAGACACAATGTCTACCCAAAGTCTCGTCTACCATCTTGGACCTAGTTGGTTGCAACCATTTATGTCATGGGCTGTGGCTATCCATTCCTTTAGAGGTTGTGCCTTGCCTCTCCCCATCTTTTCCAAAGGGCTGGCTATATCCAGAGTCACACAGCCTGCCGGGGTGGGGCTGGTCCACAACCTGAGAGTTGTTGCAAAGGCAGAAGTAATCTGAGCTTGGGCAAGAAGTGGGGAGATCTGCCCCTTTCTTGGGCCCAGTGGGTCTTGTCATAATCATGGATAGTTCAGCAAAGTCAGCCCTTGAGTGACGCTTGAAAAGGTCGTCAGTTTTAAATTTGCTTTTTCCTCTTAAAGTTCTCCCATTTTTGTTGGTTGATGATGATTTCTAACCCTCTCTGTGCAGTCACAGGGCCACGGGGCACACAGCCTCGCTGAGGGGCCAGAACTGGGGCTCAGCCTCCTACTTACCCACCTCTGCTCACCCCACCCCTCCACCTCTGCCAGTCCAGAGCTCACTTTTCCTGTCTTGCTTCTCCTTTGTTTTGCTCTCTGGTTCTTTAAAGGGGGAGGAAGAGCCTGTCTGCACAGCCAACGCACAAAGCGTGGCAGTGACTATGACACACAGCAGGCTTCTGAGCCTCCTCTCCAGGGAGAGGTCAGAGGGAGGTCCTGCCCAATCCTGGGTTGGAGGCAGGAGAGCTGGGAGCCTGGACTGGAAGATGCCCTCCAGGTGCCTCCTCTTCAGTCCTGCCCACTCCTTGCCCCCTGCATCTGGCAGCCTCCAGGGAAGATGGCCTGAGAGTTGGGAGTGCTCCGCTGGGGGAAGCTGTCCCTGCTCCTCCCACCACATCCTTGGCAGAAAAGAGGTGAGGCACAGGGTGGGGGATCTGGGAAAGACAGGAAAGCTCTGGAGCTTGGCCCAGCTCTCTCCAGAGCAAAAGTGACTTCCCTGAGCCCTGCTCTGCATTCAGCCATTGAGGTGAATCTGAGGGCTCACAGCAGCTTCTGACTTGTGGCTGGGGAGCAGAGGCAGTTGCCAAAGCCTAGGAGGCAGGTGAGCAACCAGACTACAGTGTGGGAGGTGTGGGGGAGGGGAAATCAGCTGGGGTGGCTTTGCTTAGGAAAGGGAGAAGTAGACAGGCTGTGAATACCAGAGTCCAACCGTTTGCACCATTATCGTCTGCTCAGTGCAACCTCAGACAAGCCATTTAATTTCACTGACACACTCAATTTCCTCTTCTGTAAAATGGGGACCATACGCATCCTAACCGGGTGGTTAGACAAAACTGAAATAGGTTAGCCAGTCCCTTCCAGATGTCAGGGGGTGATTACCCTCATGGTTTTGAATTTGAATGAGAGGCTACATACCTTATTCTCCTTTTCAACTCCCTAGTCGTTTCAATTCCACAAATTTTTTTGAGTAGATATTCTACCTCCATCCCTGTTTTAGGGGCTATGGAGGATTTGATAGCTAAGATCCCACTCAGATCCCTGTTTTCCAAAGTTAGAGGCTTGAGAGTTAGATTCAAGAAAAAAGGAAGTCATCTGAAATTTTTTCTTTTTTTTTTTAGGTTTGTGGTTTTGTCTTATTTGCTTGTTTGCCATACCCAGCTGCTTGTGGGATTTAGTTCCTGAACCGAGGATTGAACCTGTGCCCTTGGCAGTGAAAGTTCAGAGTCCTAACCACTGGACCACCAGGGAATTCCCTTATCTTGTTATCTTAAACAGCTTTGTTGAGATATAATTCACATATCAGACAATTTACCCACTTAAAGTATACAGCTCAATGCCTTTTAGTATATTCAGAGTTGTAACACTATTACTACCATCTCTTTTAGACTATTTTCATCACTTCAGAAAAGAAACCCTGTACCTATTAGCTCTCACTCCTCGATCTCATCATCCTTCCCAGCCCTTGGCAGCCACTGATCTGGTTTCTGTCCTGTAGATTTATCTACTCTAGATATTTCGTACAAATGGCATTATACAACATGTGGCCTTTTGTGCCTGATTGTTTTCATGTAACATAATGTTTTCAAGGTCATGTATCAGTACTTCATTCCCTTTTATGACTAAATAATCTTCTTTGATGTGGATATACCACATTTTGTTTATCCATTCATCTGTTAATGGGCGTTTGAGTTTTTTCCACTTGCTGCTCCGAACATTAGTGTACAAGTTTTTGTGTGGACATTTGTTTTCATTTCTCTTGGGTATATAACTAGGAGTAGAATTTCTAGGTTATGTGGTAATTCTATGTTTAACTTTTTGAGGGATTGCCACTGTTTTTCAAGGGGATTGTATCATTTTATGGCTCCCCTGATGGGTCAGCAGTAAAGAATTAGGCTGCCAAGCAGGAGATGTGGGTGAATCCCTGTGTTGCAAAGAAAGCCCTGGAAAAGAAAATGGCAACCCATTCCAGTATCCTAGCCTGGGAAATCTCACGGACAGAGGAGCCCGGTGGGCTACAGTCCGTGGGATTGCAAGAGTCAGACACGACTTAGCCACTACACCGCCACCACCACAGGCCATTTTCAATTCCCACTGGCAGTGTAGTTTTCACAGCCTGTCTCATGTGGTGTTTGATTTGTATCTCCCTCATGGCTAATGATGTTGAACTTCTTTTCATGTGCTGATTGGCCATTTGTAGGTCTTCTTTGGAGAAATATCTATTCAGATCTTTGGCCCATTTTTAATTGGGTTATTTGTCTTTATTATTAAGTCGTAAGAATTCTTTATATATTCTAGATGCCAGTCCCTTATGATTTGCAAATATTTTCTCTTATTGTGTGGGTTGTCTTTTCATTTTCTTGATGGTATCCTTTGAAGCAAGATAACTGAATCTGAATTGCAGAAAAATGTCAATGTTAATTACCCTGAAACCCCATTAATTTGGACTCTGATAGTTTGAAATTGGAATTGGTCAGGGTAGAGGTTCAAAGTCCACCCTTTCAACACACAGTTATTGAGACTATCTGTGGTCAGGAAATGTGTCAAGGCCCTGGAAATTAAGGGATGAGTGGAGCAAAGCCTGCCTCTGTGGCCCTCAGTCTGCTGCTGCTGCTGCTATGTCGCTTCAGTCGTGTCTGACTCTGTGCAACCCCATAGATGGCAGCCCACCAGGCTCCCCCGTCCCTGGGATTCTCCAGGCAAGAACACTGGAATGGGTTGCCATTTCATTCTCCAATGCGTGAAAGTGAAGTTGCTGAGTCGTGCCCGACTCTTAGCAACTCCATGGACTGCAGCCTACCAGACTCCTCCGCCCATGGGATTTTCCAGGCAAGAGTACTGGAGTGGGGCACCATCGCCTTCTCCGTAGTCTGCAGTGAGGAACAAACAAACACATCATCCAGCCAATGGGCTGAGCCCTGATGGCAGAACCCTGGGGAAGGGAAAGCTAACCCTGCTGTTAAAAAAGGGGTTTACTAAGCAAATGAGCAGTGAAAACTATTTAGGAGAATAAAATGCCTCTGAAGCCTTCTCAAGGCCCTGATGGCTTCCAATTTTATGCTAACAAGAGATGTTAGCATAGATGCCCTCCCACCCTGGGAGCATGCCTGGCTTGAATCCTCTGCTGCTCCCTGTGGGGCCCAGGACATTTCATCAACTTTAATCCTCGTGATAACCTGATGGGTGAACTGTTATCATCAATGTCACTTGGGGAGGTTCAGTGCCTTGCCCATGGTGACAACTGTTAATCGTTGGGATTGGGAATACTTTAGCCACCTGATGCAAAGAACCGATGCATTGGAAAAGACCCTGATGCCGAGAAAGATTGTGAGGGCAGGGGAAGGGGGGAACAGAGGATGAGATGGTAGGATGGCAGCACAAACTCAATGCACATGAGTTTGAGCAAATTCTGGGAGATACTAAAGGACAGGGAAGCCTGGTGTGCTGCTATCCATGGGGTCAAAAAGAGTCAGACACAACTGAGTGACTGAACAATGAGAGCTCCCTCTATCATCATTGAACTCTGTTCTCTGTACTGGATTCCAGACCCCCCCAATCCCAGCATTATACACTGGTGCCCTCCTTAAGACAAGGATGACGCTCATGACCCAGATGGCAAAGCACTTGTCACCTGCTCTGCCCAAGACCAAAGTATGGGCTCTCCAGGCCACCCCAGCCTGGGGAATAATAGTTGGAAGGCATATTTTCATCCATCAAACATCTGTTGTTTATGCCTACTCTCTATTTTATGACCCCACCTCCAGCAAAGCGGCTGGGACTCCCTGCCCCAGCCTGACCCCAGACCTTCCGTGGGTTCCAGTGGCTCCAGGTCTAGCTCTTACTCCTGAGCCCCTGTCCTCTTCAGTGTCCTGATGTGGATATAATCTTCCCCATCCTCTCTGAGTGCCCTCTGCTGCCCAGGGAAGGACACAGGGCTGCCGTATAAGCTCAGTATCTAAAGAAAGCTTCTGTCCTGTTTGTACTGTTTTTTTGTTTCACAGTCTCCAGTATTTGGCTTAAAGGGCAGGCTAGGTTCATGAGCCACGCTGGACTCAAAAGCATTTCACTTCCTACCAGTTCTTCTTAAACTCTTTTCTTTGGAGGCGGGGGCTGGCGGGGGGNTTCTTTGGAGGCGGGGGCTGGGTGGGGGCGGCGGGGGGCTGCGTCTCTGTTGCCGTGTTTGGGCTTTCCCTAGTTGCGGTGAGTGGGGTCTCCTCTTGGTTGTTTACGGGCTTCTCACTGCAGGAGCTTCTCTTGTGGAGCACAGGCTCTAGGTGCTCGGGCTTCTGTGGTTGCTGCTCAGGGCAGTCTTGGTAGTTGTGGTACTCGGGCTTAGTTGCTCCCAGGCATGTGGGATCTTCCCATGCCAGGGATTGAACCTGTGTCCCCTGCATTGGCAGGCATACCCTGGTGGCCCTATCCACTGGACCACCAGGGACATCCCTTTTCTTACATTCTTAAACCAAATTTACCCATATTTGCTTTTCTCTCGGGGCACATTGCCTCTCTTCTGGATTTTCAGCCCCTCATGCAGGTGGACCCCTGGAGTCCCACCATGTGGATCTTCCACTGGTCTGCAATGGGCACACGGCTCAGATTCTAACCCCAGAACTCCTCCCCGAGAGGCAGGAAGCAAGTTTCATGAAGCAGTCAAGGCCCCATCCACTAAGGCTGGGACCCAGGCTCCCAGCAGCTTCCCCGCACGCACACTTCATGCAGCTCGGAAAACTAAGCTCCTTTCCCACCTTTGCCTCCTGCTGCATCAGACCCTTGCGGCCAGACATCCCAGCCAGAGCTCAGCTCATTTCCTGCCAGAGAACATGGTTCAGTGGAGCTGGCTTTTCTGCTCTTGAAGGAGGTGCAGGATTCCATCCTTGAGTGAATTAAACAGACCTCATCAGCTCAATGGCCCGTGAGAGTCTAGTCTCATCGGGGGCACAGCAGTAGCCTCAGGTGGGGCTGCTTCCTCTCCCAGCAGGGGAGGGACTCCTGGGGGGACCCCAGAGGCCTTGGGAGGCATGTCCTTGGCCATCAGGAGCCACCAGGTTCACAAGGATACCAGCAGACCCCCGAGACCAGTCTCTAGAGGGGCAGAATAGAGAAGACCAGCAGGCAGGGCAGGGCAAATTTTGTCTCCTGCTCATGATACCTGCCTTGGGGCTTTCCAGATGGTGGTGCAGCCTACTGCGGGGGTCCCCAACCTCTGGGATCTAACTCTGGTGGTCCAAGGTGGAGCCGATATAATAATAATAGAAAGTGCACAATAAATGTAATGCACTTAGAGCATCCCCGAAACCATGCCCTGCCTCTGGCCTGTGGATAAACTGTCTTCCATGAAACTGGTCCTTGGTACCAAAAAGGTTGGGGACCGTGGAAGGAGCGTGGGCTTTTTGCCAAATCCCAGTTTTATTTCTTTCTGGCTCTGACTTTGGACATGTCCTCTGACTTCTCTGAGCCTCAGGTATCTTACCTATGAAATTACCTGAGTAATAGGACTTAACCTGTATCACTATATGGGAGGCAAAACTACTCAACATTTGGAAAGCACCAAGGATAAGGCAAGGCCCAAGGAGGCTTTGGAAAGTATTCATCTCTCTTTTTGGAGAATCTGTCAGTATGCACAGCTGTGAAAGGGAGAAGAGCTCCCAGGGCCAGGGGAAGGCAGTGGAACCTTAGTATCTAGCCTGCTCTGTTTTATTTTTGGAGTTCTAACATAAGGTGTCGGAGAAGGCAATGGCAAGCCACTCCAGTACTCTTGCCTAGAAAATCTCATGGACTGAGGAGCTTGGTAGGCTGCAGTCCATGGGGTCGCTACTAGTCAGACACGACTGAGTGACTTCATTTTCACTTTTCACTTTCATGCACTGGAGAAGGAAATGGCAACCCAATCCAGTGTTCTTGCCTGGAGAATCCCAGGGATGGGGGAGCCTGGTGGGCTGCCATCTATGGGGTCGCACAGAGTCAGTGTGGGCTCCAGAAAGGAGGAAACCTGCATTTAAACACTGATTTTCTCTGTCGGGCCCACAGCACCCAGTCTTCCTCTCCCTGCAGTCATCAGAGGGCTGTTACCAAGTCCCATTTTTCTGTGGAAGAGAGTTTGTTTAAACTTTTATTTTGTATCGGTGTATAGCTGATTAACAATATTGGGATAGTTTCAGGTGGACAGTGAAGGGACTCAGCCACACATAGTCTGAATGGGGGAAATGCGGAGTCCATGGGATTCCTTCTGTCTGGACTTCTGAAGACGGGATTCTTCTGCTCCTGCCCCATGCTTGATGCATTAAGAAAGCATGAAGGGAAGCTGCAGCTGCAGGTCCCTCTCCGGGAGCTCTCCTTGGCAGGACCTTAATGAAAGACTTTTTCAGTTGCTTATGATGTGTGCAGTTGAGAGCATGGAGACTGACATCACAGCCAGCAGAGGGGAATGTGCAGAATCGTGGCCCCCACCTCACCAGAGGAGTGTCCTCCATAGCCTGCAACTCAAAGTTTGGGAATACTTTTAGCCCCTAGCCCAGGAGTAAAGGTTGGGTAAGATGCCAGCTGGGGACTGCACTTGGCATTCAGGGGTCCCATCAGGACCCATTCACCCTCCATCCCTTAAGGCTCAGTCAGTGAGGTCTGTGCCCTTCTCACCACCCCAGGGGCAGGAGTGGCACATTGATGGCTGGCAGAGAACAGACAATGGCCACCAGACCTCCCCTGGTGCCCACTGACCTCCCCTTCGCTCACCCCCACCTTTGGCAGCTGCCTTGCATCCCCATCTTGGGGACCTAGGGCCCGTGTGCCTGATATCTGTGTTTCTGGAGTGCTTTAGCAAACTAGCTGCTTTTTGCTGGAGGACCTCTTCATGCTATCCCTCTGCATTTGTATTTTCCCAAAAGCTCTCAGCCAGCATTTCAACTTAACACACACACACACACACACACACACACACACACACACACACAAGCTCTAGAGTACAGTACGTTATTACTGGTTTAGAAGAAAAGGAACCTTCACCAAATGAGTTTGGGAAGGGCTGCGTGTTGCACTTCCCTCCTAGCAGCACAGAATCAGGGCCTCAGAGTTACCAACACTGCAGCCAGCTCTCTGAGAAATCTTGTAGGAAAGACAGCTGCCTAGCTCTGTGTCTCTGAATTTTTAAATATCAGATCTGGAACACTAGTTGGAATAGTTGGGTTTCCATCTATGGTATAACCCATATAGGACCCTGGGATGAGCCATTGCAGAGAAATGGGGACAGCTAAAATAATCACTGGATGTTAATTAGTCTCCAATGGATGTAAATAAATGGGAATGCCTTGGTGTCTTCCCTAAAAACCAGTGGGACACTGGTATTCCACAAAACAGAAGCTAAGATATGCTGGTCTTCATGCAATTTAGTTAGCACCTAGCTGCCAGGCACTGTGTTAGGATATAATGGAGAGTAAAATTAACATGGTTGTCTTGGCTATAATGGAGCAGCAAGACTAGCCAGGAAGGTGAGATAAATACACTGTGTATGTGATGATGTGTGTTTCAGAAAGATGAGTCCAGGGCACGGTGGATGGGGATGGTGTGCAACATGGGGGCATTACCTAGTCTAGGAGGTCACAGATGGTCTTCTTAGGACATTGTTAATTGCTGATCTTGAAAAGATAAGTAGAAGGTAGCCAGGCATGGGATGGGGAGAGGAGAGTTTTCTGGGCAAAGGGAATAGTATGTGCTAATGGCCAAAGTTGAGAGATGCTTTTGGCTGCAAGTAACAGAAAACCAAACTCAAGCAGCTTAATGGTAAGAAAACGAATTGAATTCCACAACAGGAAGTCTGGAGGTAGCATGGGCATCATTGTGGTCGATTCTAGTGTCTCAGTGATGGCAGCAGGGATGTGGGCTCTTTGCTTTGTCTACTCCAGTGTCCATACCTTCAGCTTTATTCTGGGATCAGCTCCCCCTTATATCATTGTCAATTAGTAGCAAGCTTTTTTCAAGTCTTGTATAAGGGTGAGAACCAGACAGCATCCTCTCTCTGAGTCTTACTGGGCTGGTTTGGAGCATATAACCACCCAGAACCAATTGTCACAGGGAATGCCTAGCTCTGCCCAGCTTAGTCCGGGTTCTTACCAAAATAATGAGAAAGCACTTGTAAGGGAAATGGGATTACTATCATTGACTTAAGCCAAACATTTTCCATAAAGGGCCAGATAGTAAATATTTTAGGCAATGTGAGCCCTACAGTCTCTGTTACAACTTCTTTTATAGCACAAAAGTAGCCATAGACAAGACATAAGTAAATGAGCTTGGCTGTGTTCCAAGAAACTTTATTTATGGATGTTAATATTTTAATTTCATGTAATTTTCACATCACGAAATATTCTTCTTTTGATTTTTTTCCAGCAATTTAAAAATGTCAAAACCATTCTTAGCTTGTGGACCATACCAAACCCTCGACCCATCCCCCCAACACGAAAAATAGGTGGCACATGAGATTTGGCCCATGGGCCGTAATATGCTGACCTCCGGTTTAGACTGATCAGAACTCATTCCTGGAGCAGGGTTCAGTCCTAAGCCATGTGGCTATCACATAGTGAGGGAGGGGTGAAATGGATGGGGAGACTACCCCAATGTCCTTCACCGAGAACCTGGTTCTTTCAAAGGTCTGTAGGCAGTCAAGTGACTGGATTATAGACAGTAAGCATCACAGAGAGTTGTGATGCTTCTTGGCACACAAAGCCTCCATCAACCTCTCCTGAGCAGCTCTGCCCTTCTCCCTGCCTGGGTATTACCCTGATGGCCTACCAGCTTCACCAATACACCAGCTAAAAACCTAATCCTGGAAAATTGTGGCAATGGTCTGAGGAATCTCCCTCTCCCTTCCGAGTAACAGCAAACCCTGTGCATGTTAGTAGGGTCTTCCTGAAGACAGGGCCCCCACTTTTGTGGCTATGCCCAACGGAGGGCCTGCAGTCAGTCAGCAAGTAGTCATTGAGATGCTCACCAGGTTTGCAGCCCCCATGGGTGCAGTTGGGGAAGCAGCAGGAGTTGAATGATTTTCCTTTATAGCAAAGGCATGGTGTCCAAAACAAACACACACAAATCTTTCCATGTTCTGTGGTGCAGAGCCGCCTGGCTGATAGTGGCATGATGAAATGACCTCAACTCCCAGCATCTGTTTATGCCACACAGTGAAAGTTAATGAGGGCTGACCCTCAGCTAAGCTGGGAAGTCAATCAGAGTTCAGCTTCTGGTTCCAGCCATTCTTTCTGAACATGGGCGCCCTCTTTGACAAACTCGATTCTAGTCCCATTACTGTACCAGGTCATGTCTCCTCTCTGACCTTGCCCCGTCCTTTAAAATCAACAAGGGTCTGCTGTTGGCCAGTACGGCTGGAGACTGGCTGACAGGGTGTGCTTTCTTTTGAATGAATTTCAGGTCTTCTGTTTCTCATGCTGTGTATGCATTTTTGCTTAATTTTGTATTTTATGCGATGTGTCTCTGATAATTTCAGGCCAAGCAGGCATGTGGTTGAGATTGGTTTGGCACAAGGAGTGAAAGAGAGCAGAAATCACAGCGATATTAAACAGTGTTTGGCATATGGACATCAAGGGCTGGGTGGATAGGATGGATTGGCAGATTGGGATCGATGTGTATACACTATTGACACTGCGTATAAAATAGGTAACTAATGAGAACCTGCTGTATGGCTCAGGAAACTCTACTCAGTGCTCTGTGGTGACCTAAATGGGAAGAAAATCCAAAAAAGAGAGGAGATGTGTATATATATATACACACATATAGCTAATTCACTTTGTTGTACAGTCAAAACTAACACACCATTGCAAAGCAACTACATACCAATAAAGGTTAATTAAAAAGAGACAATATTTGTGTTTCACTTTACCATTCATAGAGCGTGTGCATGTGTACCCACATACACACACTGTTTCTCACAGACCCTGTGAGATAATAAAGCTAAGACGGTGCCGTCACTATTAAACCCATTTTTTTTTCACTTCTATATACATGATTATATTCACTCTTTACAAAAACTTTGAATGTAATATGTTTAGGGTAAGTAAAGGCCCAGAGGAGGGAGTGGTTAGTTCTACCATTCTGGGTAGGAAGGCTTCCTAGAGGACTCTGGAATACAATACAGAGGAGGAATTGATGTTTCAGTTCAGTTGCTCAGTCGTCTCTGACTCTTTGCGACCCCATGAATTGCAGCATGCCAGGCCTCCCTATCCATCGCCAACTCTCAGAGTCCGCCTAAACTCATGTCCATCAAGTCAATGATGCCATCTAACCATCTCAAAATAAATAAATAAATAAATAAACCCATTTTATAGGCAAAGAAACTGAGGCTTAGAGAGACTAACTGACCCAGAGTTGCTCCAGAGCTAGTATCTGTGGGACAGAGAGTTGAACCTAGAAGTTCAGACTGTGTCAAAATGTGTGTTCTTTTCATTGAGCTCTGCTCCCCACTGTCCCACCAGTCCCTGGGCATCCTCAGCTCTCTCTGGGCCTGTTCACCAGGGCAGCATGAAGATAAATCTCATTAGGAAACTTGACAACAAACTGACTCACCTTGATGAAGCTAAGGCTGACTGAAGCTTCTTTCTTTCTTTCTTTCTTTAGCTCCTGGGGGTAGGGATGATGAGTATTGTGAATATTGTGCTGTCACTGGTTTCTGTTCACTCATTTAGTTTATCAGCATTTGTTCAGTACCTACCGGATCCTAGGCTCTGTGCTTAGGTACAGGGGATCCCAAGAGAAGAACTATACTCTCCTTCCTGCTGCTGCTGCTGCTGCTGCTGCGTCACTTCAGTTGTGTCCGAGTCTGTGCAGCCCCATAGACGGCAGCCCACCAGGCTTCTCTGTCCCTGGGATTCTCCAGGCAAGAATACTGCAGTGGGTTGCCACTTCCTTCTTCCCTCCTTCCTCTAGTAAGTGGACAATTACCACACAATACTTAAGGATCAGGATGAACTTCAGGGCAGGAAACAGTGGCTCATGAGAAAGGGTGTCTAACCCAAGCTAGGGAGGTCAAGAAAAGAGTTGGTCCAGATGTGCAGGACTTGGTCTAGGCCAGAGTGTGCAATTAGGAGATATACAAAGAAGTGTGTGTGTGTGTTTTACGGGAAAACGAGAACATGTTAAATTCTCGGGAGGAGTGGGGGACAAGGTGGAGAGAAGGCGTGGGAAGAGCAGGAAAGGGTGGGATCTAGAATATTGCTAGAAAGATTGGCCTTGCTCAGGTGAGGGGTCTGTTCATCTGGGACAGGAGGGAAAGTGGGTATAAATATTGATGCATTCACTCATCTCATCATATTAATTCATTAAATATGTATTGAGTGCTGTGATGTGCCAGCATTACTGTTGATGAGGATATAAAGTTGAAAATAATGAATTCAGTACATATTTGCTGAGTTCCTATCTGCTGTGTGCTTTCCTAACTCTAATAGCAATATATATTGAGTGTTTATCTTGTGCTTGTTTTGTTTGAAGAGTTTTGCATGTATTATTTCATTTAATCTTCATAACAGCAGATGCCAATGTTATCATTATTTCTAGATGGATAAACTGGAGACACAGAGATTAGGTAACCAATGTTCCAAAGCTGATAAGTGGCAGAGACAAGCTTTGAACCCAGTCAGCCAGTGCTCTGAAGCCCATGCTTATAACCATTGAGAGTATTGTCTCAAGAAACTTGTAAGCCCATTGGTATAGACAGATGTACAGATAAACAATTGAGATTCAGCAGGTTTCTATTTTGACAGTATGATTGACTAATAAATTGAAAACTCCTCCCTGAGAAAATACCAAGAAATTCTGGATTAAATATAATAGCAAACCCTTTCCAACTCTAGCTGAGCAGGAATGACAGGAAGGAAAACCACCAGGGACGAAAAATGAAGAGAAGCTGAAACTAAAGTGGTGAGCATGCGAAGTGATGCCGTGGCAGCTTTGGGTGGGTAAGTGGAGAAGTGCGGTGCTAGTCTCGGATTCGGGAAGTTTGGATTTCATTGACCATGAAGAGACAGGAGTCAAGACCCTGGAATTGTAATGTGGAGAGTTAGAACTGAGAACTCCACATAAAGATGATGTCTTCAGTGAAATGGGGACCTATAAAATAGCCCACTCATGGGAACAGGGTGATAATTTGGACTCTTGAGTAAGAAAAAATAGTTCCTGAGATTTTATAACCATCAGTTCACTTCAGTTCAGTCGCTCAGTCGTGTCCGACTCTTTGCGACCCCATGAATTGCAGCACGCCAGGCCTCCCTGTCCATCACCAACTCCCGGAGTTCACCCAAACCCACGTCCATAGAGTCAGTGACGCCATCCAGCCATCTCATCCTCTGTTGTCCCCTTCTCCTCCTGCCCCCAGTCCCTCCCAGCATCAGAGTCTTTTCCAATGAGTCAACTCTTCGCATGAGGTGGCCAAAGTGCTGGAGCTTCAGCTTTAGCATCATTCCTTCCAAAGAACACCCAGGACTGATCTCCTTCAGAATGGACTGGTTGGATCTCCTTACAGTCCAAGGGACTCTCAAGAGTCTTCTCCAAAACCACAGTTCAAAAACATCAATTCTTCAGCACTCAGCCTTCTTCACAGTCCAACTCTCACATCCATACATGACCACAGGAAAAACCATAGCCTTGACTAGACGGACCTTTGTTGGCAAAGTAATGTCTGTGCTTTTTAATATGCTATCTAGGTTGGTCATAACTTTTCTTCCAAGGAGTAAGCGTCTTTTAATTTCATGGCTGCAATCACCCATGGGGGACCCTTAATAGGTCTGAGGTTTGAGTTTTTCCTCCTTGCTCTTTCAAGAATTACCAAGTGGAAGCATCTGTAACAAAAAGTAGCAACAAGTTGGTGATGCTCCTGGAGTTTCTGACAGAAGCAAAAATAAAACCTCTTACATGGATGAATCTTCAACCATGGTTACAAAGGATTCCCATAGATAAAACCTCATGAATGACAGTCAGTAGAGACAGCTGACGTCAGGATGAGACCCTCGGGAATTGCGGCTTTGAAACACTGGATTTAAACTCCCTGTTGGACTGTTGTTGTTATTGTTCAGCTGCTAAGTCATGTCCGACTCTGTAACTCCACGGGCTGTAGCCCACCAGGCTCCTCTATCCATGGGGTTCTCCAGGCAAGAATGCTGGACTGGGTTGCCATTTCCTTCTCCAGGGGATCGTCCCAGACCAGGAATCAAACCCATGTATCCTGCATTGTCAGGCAGAGACTTTATCACTGAGCCCCCAGGGAAACCCCACATGTTAGACTTGGTGGGCTTAAATAATATATTAGAGAACTTGCCATTCAATAGCAGCAGAATACACAGTCTTCACAAGTGCTCATGGAACATTCTCCAAGAGAGATCATATCTTAATAAATTTTAAAAGATTAAAATCATATAAAGCAAATTTTTCACCATGATGGTATGAATTAGAAATCAGCTCTAAGAAACAACAGGAAAATTCACAAACACAGGGAGATTAAACAACATATTACTGAAAAACCAATGGGTCAAAGAAGAAATCAAAAGAGAAGTAAAAAAAAAAATCTTGAGACCAATGAAAATGGAAATACAATATATCGAAACCTATGGGATGCAACAGAAGCAGTTCTAAGAGGAAAGTCTATAGTATTAAACACCTAACACTGAGGAAAAAGAAAGGCTTTAGAGGTCAAAGCCTCATAACAGGCTCACAAGCCTGTGAGTTCTGCATCAGGAAGACAAGCTCTCAGAATGTCTGGCTTTGAAGGCCAGTAGGACTTGTGATGGGAGAGCTGGAGGGCTATAGAAAAGAGTCTCTGCTCTTAAAGGGCACATGCAAAATCCCACACACTGAGTATTAGCGCAGAGGCAGTGATTCGAAAGGAGCCTAGGTCAGAACCGCTTGCTTATCTTGGAGATCCTGCTAGCAAGGCATCATGCAACTGGGATTCCCCCTGGGGACATAGGTGCTGGCAGCAGCTGTTTTTAGGAACTTGTTCTATCACACTGGTGCTGACAAGCACCGTTTTTGAATCTTCCTTCTAGCTGGGGACTTACAACCTCTTAGTGGGCCAAAATGAGCCTCAGGCCCCTTTGGGGCATTTAGCTAGCTGCCCTGGGACCTGTACCCTCCTACCAGTAGTCAGGCATCAGCCCCAGGCCCCCTCAGGGAATGCAGCCATCTGTGCCAGGACCTGGCCCTGCCCATCAATGGCCCAGCAGCCTCCAACCAGGCTGAGGACCAGCCCCACCTGCCAGCATGCCCACAGTATTCAGCCCTGCCACAACAGAGGGGCCCACACAACCCGCATAAGGTGGTACCCCTAGAGCATATAACTGTGGTGACCAGAGGGCAGTTACTGGACCCCATAGGATATTTCCCATTTAAGGCCACTTTTCCAAGATTGGAAAATGTAACCAACCTACCTAATACATAGAAATGAACACAGAGAATTGGGCAAAATGAGAAGACAAAGTAATATGTTCCAAACAGATGAATAAGGCAAAACCTGAGAAAACTGAATGAAATGAAGATAAGTGGTCTACCTGATAAAAAACTCAAGTTAATTAAATTATCATAAAGATGCTCAATGAAAAACTAAAAACGGAACTGCCATTCCACTCCTGGGTTTGTATCCAAAAACAAACAAACAAAAAAAAACACAAAAAACAAAACCAAACAACCACTAATTCAAAAAGACACATGTACCCCAAAGTTCATAGCAGCATTATTTACAAGATCCGTGGTATGGAAGCAACCTAAATGCCCATCAACAGATGAATGGATAAAGATATACCCTCAGAATGGAATACTACTCAGCCATAAAAATGGACAAAATTTTTCCATTTGTAACAACGTGGATGGACTTGGAGGGCATTGTGCTAAGTGAAATAAGTCAGACAGAGAAAGAAAAATAGTGTATGATATCACTTATATGTGAAACCTAAAAAATGCAACAAGCCAGTAAATATAACCAAAAAGTGGACTCACAGATCTAGAGAAGAAACTAATGGTGGTTACCAGTGGGTGAGGAGGGCAATATAGGGGTGAATAAATAAATATAAACTATTGAATGTAAAATAGGCTCAAGGATGTATTGTACAAAAAAAAAAATGATGCTCAGTGAACTTGGGAGAATTGATGAACACAGTGATAATTTTAACAAAGAGTAAGAAAATATAAAGGAGAACCAAGCCAAGCTGAAGAATACAATGACTGAAGGAAAAAATATACTAGAAAGAGTAAAGTATACTAGATGATAGAGAGTGGACCAGTGAACTGGAAGACAGAGTAATGGAGATCACCCAAGCTGAGCAGAAAAGAGAAAAAGGCATTTTAAACAATGAGGCTAGTTTAAGAGACTCCTAGAACAACATCCTGTGTGCTAATATTGGCATCATAGGGAATAACATCCTGTGTGTCCAGAAGGAAAAGAGAGAGGGAGAAAGGGACAGAGAATTACTTGAAGAAATAATACCTGAAAATTTCCTTAACCTGGAAAAGAAAGCAGACTCCAGGTACAGAAAAAAAGAATCCCAAACAACCAAACCCAAAGGAGTCCACACCAACTCTTGCCACTTTTATTCAATATAATATTAGAAGTCTTAGCCACAGAAATCAGACAAGAAAAAAAAGGCATCCAAATTGGAAAGGAAGAAGTAAAACTTACTGTTTGCCAATGATATGATATGATATTTAGAAGATCCTGAAGATACCACCAAAAAACTATTATAACTAATAAATGAATTCAGTAAAGTTTCAGGGTATAAAACTCATATATAGAAATCTGTTACATTTCTATATGCTAACAATGAGCTTTCAGAGGAGTAATTAAGACAATGATCCCATTCACAATAGCTTCAAAAATAATAAAATACTTAGGAATAAACTTAACAAAGGAGGTGAAAGATCTGTACATGAAAAACTATAAGACTTTGATGAAGGAAATTGAATAATATAACTAAATGAAAGCATACTCAGTGCTCCTGTGTTGAAAGACTTAATCTTGTTAAAATATCCATACTGTTCAAACAATCTACAGATTCAATGTAATCTTTATCAAAATTTTATGACATTTTGCACAAATAGAAAAAACAACCATAAAATTTATATGAAACCATGAAAGACCCCAAATAACCAAATCAGACTCAAGAAAGAACAAATCTGGAGATGTCATGCTTCCTAGTTTTGAACTACTGCAAAGCTATGGTTATCAAATTAGTATAACATTGGCATAAAAACAGACGCATAGATCAGTGGAACATGAGCCCAGAAATAAACCCACACTTATATGGTCAGTTAATTTATAATAAAGGAGCCAAGAACATATTATAAGGAAAAGACAATCTCTTCAATAAACTGTGTTGAGAAAGCCACAGCCATATGTTAAATACTGAAGCTGGACTCCTATCTTATACTGCCACAAAAATCAATTCAAAATGGATTAAAGAATTAAATTTAAGACATGAAACTATAAAATTCCTAGAAAAAAGCATAGAGGGTAAGCACCTTGATATTCTATTATAGCAATAATTTTTGGGTTTGACACCAAAACAAAGGTGACAAAAGGGAAAATAAGCAAATGGGACTATATCAAACTAACAAGCTTCTGTATAGCAAAAGAAATCATCAACAAAATGGAAAGACAACCTATGGAAGGGGAAAAATATTTGCAAATCATATCTCTAATAAGAGGTTAATACCAAAATATATACAGAAGTCACAATTCAATAGTAAAAAAAGAGAACACATAACAACCTATTTAAGAAATAGGGAAACTGAATAGATACTTTTCCAATGAATTACACAAATGGCCAACAGGAACATTAAATGATTCTGATCATTAAGGGGCTTCCCTGATGGCTCAGCAGTAAAGAATCTGCCTGCTAATGCAGAAGGCACAAGAGACGCTGGTTCTATCCCTGGGTTGAGAAGATCTCTTGGAGAAGGAAGTGGCAACTCACTCCCAATATTTTTGCCTGGGAAATCCCATGGACAGAGGAGCCTGGTGGGTTATAGTCCATGAGGTTGCAAAAGAGTGAAACACGAATTAGTGACTAAACAACATCCATCGTCATTAATCATCAGGGAAATGAAAATCAAAACTACGTCATCAAAATTTAAAAATATCACCTCACACTTCTTAGAATGTTGATGAGTGTAGAGAAAAGGTATCCTTATGCGCTGTTGATGAGAGTGTAGAGTGGTGCAGCCACTTTGGAAAACAGTATGGAGGTTTTCTCAAAAAATTAAAAATAGAACCACGAGGTGATCCAGCATTTCATTTCAAAGGAAATGAAAACAGGATCTTTAAGAGATCCCTGCGCTTCTGTGTTATTCACAAGAGCCAAAATATGAGTATCTCGATGAGAGCGGAGGGACTAGCTGATGCCATGATGGGAGCCAGCTCTGCTGCCAAGGCAGGAGAGGAGATAAAGATGAGAATAGGTACAGACAGGTGAGCGGCCAGGCCAGGAGGATGAGAAAATCCAGCAGCCGCCCCCTTCCCCTTCTCTGCCCTGTGCACCCGGGGTGGTTCATGGTTTCAGTACTTCTAATTTCATTTCACTGGTATTAGAGGAGGACCCTGTTGCGTGGCCCCTCCTTATCTGATATGCTGGAACATGCCGGAGCCTCTATTTCTTTTGCACCTGATCTGCCGACAAGCTCAGGGCTCCAGCTTTCTAGAACCTGCTGTAGATTGAATAATCTGGAGTCTTACATGTGAAACTGCAGACAAGCCGTACAAGAAACCCCTTTAGAGAGAAGAAACATATGATGAGAGTAAGGAGGGACAAGTGCCCAGAGAGGCCGCTGGGGCTGAGTGGCAGGAGAACCAGAAATTACAGCCAAGTTCTGGCCCTGGCTCTGCCCTTACCTCCTGTGTGACTTGGGCAAAACTGGGGCTCACGGTACCTGCCCACAGACCTCACCAGGCCATCTAAGGTCTAACAAGTTCACGATGCAGAGGTGCTTTGAACAGTGTAAGACATAACAACCACAACATATACCATTTAAGGATACTCAATATATGCATGGAGCACAGAAAAGGGAATTTTCAGTGCACTGGTTGGAGTGGGAGGGGGTAGGAGAAGGCTTTCACATATCATCCTGGGATGGGGAAGGCCTTCAGCAAGCACCTGCTGTATTCTAGACCCTGCGGTGGGCACTTGCTGTGCAGCTGCTCATGTAAGCCCATGACTACCCCAGTGAGAACAGGTGGGTCAATCAAACCAAGTAACTTGCCCGAGGGCAAAAGTTCAACGGTGGAGCTGAAACTGGAATTTGGGGGTGCTTGATTCCCGGGCCTGGGGTCTCCCCACCTCCACACTGGACCCTCTTGGGGTGTTTGTGAGCTGAGTTTATTATTATCCTCGGGACCTGAGGATCTAATGCACAGCACAGTGATTGTAGTCAACCATATATCCTGTAAACTTTAAATTTGCTGAGAGACTGGATCTTCATGTGCTCACCACGGAAAAGAATGATGATTTTGTGATATGATCAAGGTGTTAGCCACAGTGGTGGTCACACTTTCAGCTATCAATGTATGAAACCAACACCTTGTGTGCCTTAAACTTACATAATGCAATATGTCAATTATATGCCAATAATTAATTAAATAGTGTTGTTAGGGTCAGGCTCAGCTTCTTTCACCACAGCTGGCACTTGGGGCTCCTGGGCAGGCTGCATGGTGTGATGGTGGGCCGGAGGGACTTCCCTGAGCAGGCGCCTGGGTTTGACTGTGAACCTGGGCACCAAGGCTTAAAAGCGTTAATAACACTTCATAAACATGACAGCGAAAGGCCAGCCTCTGAGAATTGTTCCAGCAGGAGCTGAGCCTTCCCTGAATCCTCTGTTCTCTTGTTGCTGTGCTCACAGTACCCTCTCAGCTCATGAAGTAAGTGGTGGAGGAAGCAGTAAAACAGGCAACAGGTGCATGCTCACATCCCTGCTGCACCTCTGGGACCCGTGTGGGTCAGAGCACCAGGCTGCGGGAGCTGCAAGAGCTGGAGAGAGTGCTATCTGATGTCCGTTCCACCTCAACAGGAAGCTGACCTCCTGGGAGGCTGGAGTTCCCCTTCCTTGTTTCCTGACCTCATCTGGAACCTCTCATCAGTGTCTTTTATAAGGGACCGCCTCCTTCAGAACTCCAGTCTCTGTCTCAAAGGTGGGAGGTTGCTAGATGCCCTTGGAGGGGAATTAGGCGATATAAATGATCTACCCCTGCATACCAGATTACCCCAAACTTAGTGGCTTGAAGCAGTGTTTATCATCTCACACAGTGTCTGAGGGTCAGGCAGCCAGGGGCTGCCTAGCTGGATGGATCTGGCTCAGAGTCTCTCATGGGGCTGCAGTCAAGGTGTTGACCACGGCTGCAGTCGTCTGTAAGCTCATTCGTGGTTGTGGTCAGACCTTGATTCCTTGCTGGCTGTTGGCTGGACATTTCAGCACCTGGTCATGCGGTACTCTCCATAGGATTGCTCACAACATAACACTTTCCCAGAGCAACAGGGGTGTGTCTGTGAGAGAGAGAGGGTGAAAGTGTTAGTCTGTCCGGCTGTGTGACGCTATGGACTGTACCCGCCAAGCTCCTCTGTCCATGGGATTCTCCAGGCAAGAATACTGGAGTGGGTTGCCATGCCCCTCTCCAGGGGATCTTCCCAGTCCAGGGGTCGAACTCACATTTCTTACATCTCCTGCATTGGCAGGTGGGTTCTTTACCACTAGCACCACCTGGGAAGCCCCTTCCTTGAGGGCAGGGACCATGAATATGTCCATCTTGCATTCTCACTGCTTGCACTGTTGGCAAGAAGTAGAGCCTTGCTGAATGATGAATGTCCTTTTGGTGGGCAGGAGTTTTAAAATGTCTGAGAGAGACAGGATTGGACCCCCAGCAAACACACAGACACCAGGACAACTGATTGGGGAAGAAAAACAAGAAGGATAAATTTTTTGAAGATTAGAGACTGACTTTTTACACATCCTTATGTTTTATAGACAGGAATGAGATGAACGTGAATTTAAATAAAGACTCGAGTCCTTATTTAATGATGCAGTTATCAGGCTGTATTTGGCAACATGTCTCGTGACATAAAGTTTGAAAATCAACCTTTTCAAATACTAAATTACCCTTTGGGTCTGCCAGCATTAATTATAAATATAGCAAAAGTTGACCTCATTACCATCAGATTCATGGAGTGGGTTAATATTTGGTAGACTAATCAGTTCTGAATGCTGAGGAATGAAAGCTTACTAAAGGACAGAGTCTGATGAAAAATCAGGGGCTGGACCACATCTGCAGCCAAGTCCATTATACAGGGGTCAATGAGCCCTTGCTTCAAATCAATGGGGATTTAGAGCCTTCCAGGTTCTTATAACAGGGCAGGCTGATGTTGCCTTTGACTGGGGCAGCCAAAGTGCGATGCCATGATGAGTTGAGAGAGTGGGCTCCTGGGAATCCTGTCCTGCAGTCCTGCCCTTGGTGGGATGCATCTCTACTGCTTGTCTGTTAGGCCCAGGAATGGAAGGAGATGGTTTGTCCCATGACCTCCGTTGTGTGTTCCTTCATGAGGGAGGGGAAGGGCTGGGACAGAGGAGTAAGTGACCAGGCATGATTCTCCCCTGTCCCCTGCGAAGACCCCAGGAGGGTGTGAGACCTGTGATAGGGAGGAGGAACCAACCTCTCTTGCAGGAGATGGTACTCAGTCCTGTGTGAGCCAGGAGAAAGGGAGAGTGAAGAAGAATGTCCACAGTCCTGGTCTCTCCTCACCCTGAGAGCTCAAGCAGAGTGGGCTACCCAGTGGGCCCATGGAGAGGGAGCATTTCAACGAAGTGTCTTTTTAAATTGCAAATGCCCTGATTAGGGTGGTGGAGGAAGAAGAGAGTAAGTTGGATAAGTAACCCGTTGACTATTAGTCAAGGGCAAGAATGTGCTGGTAACCAGATTATTCTAGAACTGGAAGTGCCTGTGTTTCCAGTAGTGAGAGCTGGGGCCTGGGTTCAGAGTAGAAGTGAAAGTGGTCAGGTGGTTTAAGCACTTAGATTTCTTTATCATCATCTGTAAATTAAAATAATAATGATAATAATCATTTTGAAAAATAATAAAAATATTACCCACATATTGGATTGTGGTGTGTAAAAGTCAAGAGAAATATATATATATATATATACACCAAAAAAAAAAAATACAAACTGCCAGGGACATAGAAGCATCCAGCAAATACTGGTTTCCCCTCTTTCCCTAAGACATGAGAGAGGTATCTTCCTCAGATAAAATAATTCCTTCTCTCCCTTCCTCCCTCTGTGCTTTCTTTCGTTTCTCCCAACCAAATAGCTGGTATGTATTCATCACTTAGCACTTAAGAGGTGATTTAGGAAATTCTCTGGTGGTCCAGTGGTTAGGACTCCTTGTTAAGATCCTGAAAGCCGTGCAGCACTGCACCCCCCATAAAGGGTGATTTATTACACAGAACTTTCTGGGAAAACCATTGGAATATACTGAACAGAATATTCGTAGTAAAGGATCTCATTTTTAGTTTTAGTCCCTCAACACATTCAGCTGTGAGTCCTTGAGTTGGTTTAGTCTTTCTGGGCTTCTGAATACTCATCTATAAAATGGGAATGCTAATATTTTCCTGTTATCCCCTTTTGTTGTTGTTCAGTCTCTCAATCATGGCTGACTCTTTGCGAACCCATGGACTGCAGCATGCCAGGGCTCCCTGTCCTTCGCCATCTCCTGGACTTTGCTCAAACTCATGTCCATTGAGTCGGTGATGCCATCCAACCATCTCATCCTCTGTCGTCCCCTTCACCTCCTGCCTTCACTCTTTCCCAGCATCAGGGTCTTTTCTGATGAGCCATCTCTTCACATCAGATGGCCAAAGCATAGCAACCTCAACATCAGTCCTTCCAATGTATATTCAGGATTGATTTTCTTTAGGATTGACTGGTTTGATCTCCTGGCAGTCCAAGACTCTCAAGAGTCTTCTCCAATAGCATGGTTCAAAAGCATCCTAGATTATTAAAAAGTGTGAATGAGATAAGATGTGTGGAAGTGCTTTGCAAACTATAAGGGCTTCCCAGGTGGCACTAGTGGTAGGGAACCTGCCTGCCAATGCAGGAGACATAAGAGTCTGTGGTTCAATCCCTGGCTCAGGAAGAGTCCTGGGAGGAGGGCATGGCAACCCTCTCCAGTACTCTTTCCTGGAGAATCTCATGGACAGAGGATCCTGGAGGGCTATGGTCCATGTAAAGTGAGTGGCAAATAGTAGAAGACACAATTTTTGCATTAAAAATTATTTTTAATTGTGGTGAGATGTATAACATAAAATTTACCGTATTAATCATTTTTAAGTGTAGAGTGTGTGACATGAAGTACATTCACAGTGTTTTGCAACTGTTGCCACCATCTATCTCCAGAACTTTTCTCATGTTGCAGAAGTGGAGCTCTATACCCACTGAATATTAACTGCCCATTTCTGGCCACCCCCAGCCTCTGACAGACACCTTTATACTTTCTGTCTTTATAAATTTGGATACTTTAGATGTCTCATATAAGTGGAGTCATACAGTACTTATCTTTTTGTTTCTGGCTTCTCTCGCTTAGCATAATTTCCTTATGGTTCATCCATGTTGTAACATCTCTTAGAATTTCATTCCTTTTTCTATACCAATATATCACTTTTTGTCTATCCATTCATCTGTTGACGGACCCTTGGGTTGCTGCCATGTTTTAGCAATTGTGAATAACACTGCTATGACCATGGATATACAGATACCTCCTTGAGACCCTGCTTTCAATTCTCCTGGATATATACCCAGGCGTGGAATTGCTGGATCATATGGTAACTCTATTTTTAACTTTTTGAGGAGTCACCATACTGTTTTCCATAGCAGCTGCACCATTTTACGTTCCCTCCAGCAGTACACAAGCATTTCGGTTTCTCTACAACCTTGCCAACACCTGTTATTTGTTATTTTTTTTGGGGGGGGGTTGTTTTTGTTTTTCATAATAGTCATCCAAATGAATGCAAGGTAAAAAAAAGAAGACACAGTGTTAGTGATTTTATAAGTAATTGATTTAATTATAGCTCACTTCATTCAAAACAGAAAAGAGAGGGGGATTCTAAATTGGTTTATTAAGATGAGGATGTTGCTCTGGAGGAAGTCATGGTTTAGAGGGAAATCGAGGCTCTCACACCAGTATGTGTATTGTGGATCACTTACAGATGGTGTCCGAATGATGGATGGACGGAGGGAGTGCGTTTGCCTCGGGTGATCCTTGAAAGTATGTGTGAGACTCTGTTTTCGAGTCAGATCTTGAAGAATGGCTGAGATTTCGTACACAGCAGTTGCAGAGGAGGGATAAAGTGTGGTTATCTCTGCATGAAAAGAGCATGGTTGAGGACACCTTAGAAGCAGTCAGGTGTGTTCAGAGAATGCTCCTCAAGGTGTGGTCCCTGGATTCGCAGTGTCAGCAGCTCCTGGTAATTTGTCAGGAGCGAAAATTCTTGGGCATCTCCCCAGACCTGTGCGTTCATGCTAAGTCACTTCAGTCGTGTCCAACTCTTTGCAGCCGCATGGACTGTAGCCCACCAGGCTCCTCTGTCCATGGGATTCTCCGGGCAAGAATACTAGAGTGGGTTGCCATGCTGTCTTCCAGGGGATCTTCCCGATCCAGGGATTGAACCCACATCTCTTGTGTCTCCTGCATTGGTAGATGGGTTCTTTACCACTAGTGCCACCTGGGAAGCCCACCCCCCCAGACCTGTACCCCCAGTCAGAAACTCTGGGAACAGGACCAGGCAGAGTGTTGTAACATGCTTTGGGGGAGATGGATACACTCTTTGCTTTATATAAGGAGCAGAAGCAGTTCAAGGAGGGTAGAGTGGGTTACATGTTAGATTATGAAGCCTTAGAGTCAAGTTAGGGAACTGGGCTCTGTTTATAACTGTCTGGTGATTTCCCATTGCAACTGGAATAAAATGAAACTTCTCATCATGACCCAGGAGGCAATAAGCCGCCTCTGTCCCCCTCTTTATCTTCCCTGCTTCTTTGCATTCACTGTACTCCAACCACTGCACTCCAATTCCTGTCAAGCTATTTCTCCTTCCTTCAACTTGGAATATTTTTCTCTCTCCCCAATGGCTCCTTCCTCCTCATTTCGGTGTCTGCTCAGATGATGCCTCTTTACAGATTCACTTTCTCTGACCATTTCCCCTCATTATACTCTCCTGAGATCCTATTTTTCACAGCACTTGTTGCTATCTGAAATTACCCTATGTTTCTTTCTTTACACAATCTTTGTCTGCCTTCCCGAACCAGAACATAAGATCCTCGAGTCTGGGTCTCTGTCTTGTTTACCAGTCTACTTCCAGAGCTCCGAACAAAACCTGGCCCATGGTAGGTGTCCGGTTATTATTTTTGCATATGGTAGACACTGGGATGCTTTTAAGTGCTTCTGAATAGTGGAGTGATCCCCTCAAAGCGGGGCTCTGGGAGAATTCGTCTCGTGGCTTTAAGTAGACGGTGGTGGAGTAGCAAAACTCAGAAAGAAGAGAGAATTCTCAGGGATCAGAGTGGACTTGGGATGTGACGACGCTCTAAACTAGTGATTCTCACCTGGGAGGAGCGGTTTCCCTCTTTCCCACCACGGGACACTTGCTAATATCTGGAGGTATGTTGTGTTGTCACAACTAGAGCAGAGGGTTCCTGGCATTTAGTGGCTAGAGGCCAGGGATGCTGCTAAACTTTGTACAATGCCCAGGCTCGCCCGTTCCAACAAAGAATTATCCAGCTCGAATGACATAGTGCTGAGGTTGAAAAACCCTGTTGGAAACTACAGTGGCGGTTGTGGGAATGGAGAGAAAAAAACAGGAGTGAATATTTTCTATTCTGCAGGGTAAGATTTTGTCCCTGTCTGTGTGTACAATTGTGATGTTAAATCTTTTGGGCAACAAACCACAAGAAGGGGAAATTTCTCTGGAGAAGAGCATGTCTCCGTTCCTCTTTCCTCCTATTGTTCACTGTCTCCCGCGTCTCTTTTTCCTCCCCCTTCCTTCCCTTCCTCCTCTTTCTTCTCTGCTTCCTCCTTCCTCTTTCTTCTTGCCTCTTCCTCTCTTTCTCCTTCTGCTTACTCTCATTAAGCTGCTCATTATAAAGATTTGAAGTTTACTGGGTTTACGGTCTCAGTCCTTAATTTTTAAAGTGGGTAATTGCTTGGTCTATACTAAATTAAATTTACTAGCTTTTTACTTCTGTGGCATATGGCATCGGGATGGGACTGCTTTTTGTCTCCTGCAGGTTAGTGCTGTGTCTTTTCCCTTGTCCCTCTATGCATTTTAAATATTCTGACAGCAGCCACTAAAGCATATTTTTCAGCCAGCAACAGCTCATTAGGGAACTCAGCCAGTGTCCAGTTACCCAGAAGAGCTAGACCTGGTCTACTGGATTCTGGTGTGGAACTTGGGCAGATGCCCCTTACCCTGGAGAGCTCCCTTCCCCATCCTGGATAACTCTTCTGGGCTCCAGGTGGCCAGGGCCATTTATCTTCCCCAAAGGGGCCACCCCAACTCCTCACTATGTGCTATGTACCCTATCAAAGAGCTTGGGCGTGTCCAGCTCTTTGCGACCCCGTGGACTGTAGCCCACCAGGCTCCTCTGTCCATGGGGATTCTCCAGGCGAGAATACTGGAGTCGGTTGCCATGCCCTCCTCCAGGGGATCAAGTCCTCACTGTCCCTCCACAAAGCCCAGCACACATGATTTCCCAGGGACACCAGCTAACAAGTGAGTTGGTCTCCAGGAGAAATATGGGGCCTGATATGGGTTTTTGAGGGAGGAGAGACCCGAGAGGTATTTGTCTTGGTGAAATACACAAAAGAATGTTGAGGCTTGAGCAGATTATGAGGGAGGTGGGGTGACAGGGATGTGGCCTCAGAGAGGCCGAGGAGACAGCAAAGCAGAGTTCTCACCTACATTCTGGGTGTAGACTCTAGAACTCGGCCACCCCAGTGCATATAGAGCAGTGACTGTCCTTGCCAGTCAGAAATGGTCATTACAATGTGAGCTGGAATTTTGACACACTTTGTTGGTGTGAATTTCCTCCTTTCACCTTAGGAAAAGAGCACAATAGAGATTATCTGAATGTTTTTCAATTAAATTGGTGAACAAATGTTCCACTGAGCGCCTCTCCCATGTGGGGCCCTCGCTTAGATGCTCTGACCCCGTGTCCTCCTGGATAAACTTCTCTGTCCTGTTCTGCCTCTTTCCTGGGTGGTGATGATGATGGACAGGCAGATCTATTACTTGTGCTTTGGTCTCCTGGGAAAAAAGACTGATAACTCCAAGGTAGAAACAATCAAAGTAATGGCCCTTTGGATTTTTCTAGCCACTTTCTTGCAGAGAACTCAAAGCAATTCTAATCTGTCCTTATCTCTCACCTTATCTCTTCTACCCTGTTTCTTGGGTGGAAAAGGGATTAGCATCAACCAAATGTGTCAGACTTGTAGCTACCGTTGTAATTGCCATTTTTGATAGGAGGTGACAAGGTCCTGCATTGTGGACTTGGGTGGGCGCGACCCTCATTTATCACAGCTTTGGGTAAAATGTGGAGATAAGAACCCCTCAGTGGGATTATGGCTTAATTTCTCCCTCCCTAGCGTTAAGGAAGGAGCATGAAGCAGTGGTGACGTCATATGATGGAGATTGACAGGTGGGTCGCAGATGGCATGGAGCAGTGGAGACTCGTGGTGGCACCCGCCAGCTGCCCAGCTGAGCTTACCTTGCAGAGTTGGCCCAGCCCATCGCTTGTGCTCTCTGTCCCCCTTCCTGACACTCACCACCGTCTCCCCAGCTAGTCAATGAGTCTCTGAGAGCAGGGTCCAAGGCTGCTTCGTGCCTCCGGGTCTTGGGTTCTCAAATGCATCTACCCCACTAGCGCTAGCATCAAGACAGAAATTCAGTAAGGGCTCTTCAAATTGAATACCCTCTACCGGGAGGCTGGCCTGGCCTCAATCTCTCCTCTGGAGTTAAAGCAGACCTCGCCTGGCCTCTTGGTACTTGCTAGGGTTGTTAAGATTCCCAGCATCCCCCATCACTCCCCATCCCTCTGCCTCCATTCCACTCTATCTCATAACTCGGCCAGGAGACTGTCACTGGCAGCTGTTACAAAAGACAAATGGGCAGCTCCAGTCCATTCTTTCTCTCTCCCTACCTGATTGTGTGCGCAGAGAACCTTGAGTGTGGCTGTGCGGGACACTGCCTTACCCCCATTGTGTGTCTGGTCCAGCCAGAACTGCCAGGGGACCACCATAGACCTGTGATGAGGAGAACACAGGGGACCGTCCTTCCCAAAGGAAGCCTAGAGGGAGGTGGCAATATCCAGGGAGAGAAAGGAAGAGCTTGGGGATAACCGGGAATATCCATGGGGTGTATGGAGCCCTCATAGAGGCAGTACTAACAAGGCGGGCTTCCCTGGTAGTAAAGCTGGTAGAGAATCCACCTGCAATGCAGGAGACCCCAGTTCAATTCCTGGGTCAGGAAGATCCCCTGGAGAAGGGACAGACTACCCACTCTAGTATTCTTGGGCTTCCCTGCTAGCTCAGATGGTAAAGAATCCACCTGCAGTGCGGGAGACTTGGGTTCAGTCCCCAGGTTGGGAACATCCCCTGGAGGAGGGCATGGCAACCCACTCCAGTATTCTTGCCTGGAGAATCCCATGGACAGAGGAGCCTGGCGGGCTACTTCTGAGTCGGACACAACTGAGCGACTAAGCACACAGCGCATTGTAGATGTAATTTCTGGTTATGCTGTGGACGATATTCAGTCATTTTTTCCCTAGAGGTCATCTCCTTTTGTTGACTGTGGGAGTATGAAGGATTAAGAGAGGGACCAGAAGGTGAAGCTTGGAAAATGCTACAACTAACATATATTAGGAGTGAGTCTTTTAACAAGTTTGGAAGGCACATGCCTAATGTTTGCCTGGATCTGTACTGAGCGGGGTGGAGGAGACCAAGAAAGATGAGACAGGATGTCCAGCCCCGAGGGCAGTCCCACGGCACCAGGACACAGCCTCTGCAGCCCTGTGCACAGACCCCCAAACCCATCCAAGGGGGGATGGGTCCTCTCACTGTTCTGTGTGATCTCCCCACCCTGGCTCAGACCCCCACTCCTGAACTCCCTCCACACCCTGGTCAGCTTGACATGGAGCCATAGTTCTGCGAAAATGTCTAGCCCATCACACAGCCCCCTCCACTTGCCAGAACCTAAACCTGTCAAGTGCCGCGCATCCCTTCCAGCCATCTCTGAAGAGAGGTGGCTGTAATCCCTGTTCCCCAGTGCAACCCACAAACACCCTCCACCACTGTTCCCCAGGACAAGCCTCCACTCACCTTGTACCTGCCTGTCTCATCTGTGGCTTTCCTCCAGGCTCACAGCCTTTCTCTCCTCCAACCCTTGGCTCCCGCCCTGGTCATCCTCAGGGCCCGTGGTTCCCGCTCTCTAGTGCCATTGCCTTTGTTGTTGTTTAGTGACTAAGTCTTGTCTGACTCTTTTGTGACCCCATGGACTGTAGCTGTCCAGGCTTCTCCATCCACGGTATTCCCCAGGCAAGAATACTGGAGTGAGTTGCCATTTCCTTCTCCAGGGAATCTTCCTGGACCAGGCATCAAACCCACATCTCCTGTGTCTCCTGCATTGGCAGGCAGATTCTTTACCACTGAGCCACTTGGGAAGCCCCCATCCATTCAGCTAATTAGTTCCAGACTTAAGACCTGAGTCAGGGTCTAGCTGTTTTCATGGTCCCTGGTCCTTCCACTCTGCAGAATGGCCCAGAACAAGCTGGAGGAGACCCTTGAGGCATCTGGTCTAATCTTCCAACCCAATGCAAGAATGTTCTCCACAGCATCCCTAAGGGAAATTTCAGTTCAGTCACTCAGCTGTTTCTGACTCTTTGCAACCCTGTGGACTGCAGTACACCAGGCTTCCCTGTCCATCACCAACTCCTGAAGCTTGCTCAAACTCATGTCCATCAAGTCAGTGATGCCATCCAACCATCTCATCCTCTGTCTCCCCCTTCTCCTGCCCTCAATCTTTTGCAGCATCAGTGTCTTTTCCAATGAGTCGGCTCTTCTCATCAGCTGACCAAAGTATTGGAGCTTCAGCTTCAGCACCAGTCCTTCCAGTGAATATTCAGGACTGATTTCCTTTAGGATGTACTGGTTTGATCTCCTTGCAGTCCAAGGGACTCTCAAGAGTTTTCTCCAACAACACAGTTCAAAAGCATCAATTGTTCCAACTCTCACATCCCTAGGTGACTACTGGAAAAACCATAGCTATGACTAGACAGACCTTTGTTGACAAAGTAATGTCTCTGCTTTTTAATATGCTATCTAGTTTGGTCATAGCTTTTCTTCCAAGGAGCAAGTATCTTTTAATTTCATGGCTGCAGTCACCATCTGCAGTGACTCTGGAGCCCAAGAAAACAAAGTCTGTCACTGTTTCCATTGTTTCCCCATCTATCTGCCATCAAGTGATGGGACTGGATAGCATGATCTTAGTTTTTTGAATGTTGGGTTTTAAGCCAGCTTTTTCACTCTCCTCTTTCACTCTCATCAAGAGTTTCTTTAGTTCCTCTTTGCTTTTTGCCATAAGGGTGGTGTCATCTGTGTATCTGAAGTTATTGATATTTATCCTAGCAATCTTGATTCCAGCTTGTGCTTCATCCAACCCAGCATTTCTCTTGATGTACTGCGCATATAAGTTAAATAAGCAGGGTGACAATATACAGCCTTGACATACTCCTTTCCCGATTTGGAACCAGTCCATTGTTCCATGTCCGGTTCTAACTGTTGCTTCTTGACCTGCATACAGATTTCTTAGGAGGCAGGTAAAGTGGTCTGATATTCCCATCTCTTTAAGAATTTTCCACAGTTTGTTTGAGCACATCCTGGGCTGGGGAATTCACTGCCTCCCCAGGGACACATTCCAGAAGATTCCAGGCACCAAGTCAAAACCTGCCTCCTAATCCTGCCCCATTAAGCAGCCCAGAACAATCAGCTTTCTCTTTCTCTCTCTCTTTTTCCCCCAACTCTTCAAATATTTAAAAATAATTTGATTTCACTTCATTCATTCTTTCCGGAAACTTAGCATAAAGTTTTTTTGAGCACCTGCTTTGTGTTAAAGGCCAGATAAATGATAAATGAGTCATGGGCAGGCAGATTCTTGACTGCTGAGCCACTGGGGAAGCCAGTGCCCTACTCTGGGGACTCCTTGCAATGTCACTGTCATTGTGCTCCTTTCAATGACATTCTCCTTCTCCATGTCACTGTCTACCCTCTGCATTGTGACAACGCCTAGTCCTCTTCTGCCTCTAAAACCTTACATTTCAAAATCTCACAATCTGAAAACAGCATCCTTTGCCCCTAGCTCTTACCGTCTTGCTCCCACTGCCAACCCTCTTCCGTATGTTCACACATCCTTGTACCCTAAGTATTCTTCAGTCCTTCTGGGCCCAACCGTTCGGACAACTTTTGCTGGGTTTCACTGGCTTTCCCGCCAGGTGGGAAGACCAGGGCCCATCACTCTCATCAATGCTCCTGTAAGAGCCTTCAATTTGTTTGCCCCCTCGTCCTGCCGACCCACCTAATAACTCCTACTCTTGGTAGTTCTGACATCCACCCACCCTGAGGTCACTTGCAGAAATACACCAACATTCTTCATTTCAACTAGTCCCAAATAGAAATATATTTATATCTCAGAGCACCTATTCTATGCCTTCACCTGAAACTACCCACCCTATCTTTGTCTTTCTCAAGAAAGTGATGATCTTGCCTCTTTTCAGAGGAACTAGAAGCCAAAGCTCAGTCTCTCTCAATGCCCTGCCCCCCACATCTATATTAGGTAGACTGGCGTTGTCCAGTTTGGTAGCCCTTGCCATGGAGCACTTGCAAAGTGGCTAGTTTAAATTGAGATGTGCTGTAAGTATTAAACACACGCTGGATGGGGGAACTTCTTTGTCTTAGTGAAATGAATGGAGTATCAAATGTTAAAATACAAGGAAACTTTCTGAAATTAAAAAAAATATATATTGTGTGTGTGTTTTGGTGTTTTTCACTTTAAAGTATTACTATTGGCAAATGGAAAACACACTTATATCCAGAATTCAAAATATAATGTAATTTAAGTACTTAAAAAAAGTACGCTCTGGGGACTTCGCTGGTAGCAGTGGCTAAGACTCCACACTTCCAATACAGGTGCTCAGGTTCAATCCCTGATCAGGGAATTTGATCCACATGCCAAACTAACAGTTTGCATTCTGCAACTAAGACCCAGCCCTGCCAAATAAGTAAATATTAAAAATTACACCCCGGATTTTGAAACTTAAGTATGAAAGCAAGAGTCCAAATATCTCAGTGATTTTTATGTTTATATGTTGAAACAGTAGTATTTGGAAATTTTGATTGAATGCAATATATAATTAAAATTAATTTCCTGATTTCACCTGTTTCTGTTTAGTTTTTCAATGTGGTTACTAGAAAATCTGAAGTTGCACATGTGGCTTGCATTATATTCCTGTTGGATGTCACTGAGTTAGAAAGCAGGCTGGGCTGTAATAACAAGGGGGCCTAAAAATGCAGCTTGCTGTCCCACTCCCAGCCTAGGTGAGCCTGTAACCTGTGCCCCAGGTTCTTGCCTACCAGCCTTTTTGTAAGACTTGCTTCAGAAAGTGGCCTCTTTCTTCTTTTTTTTTTAAAATTTATTTTTAAAATTTTTACAGGAGTAGACTTGACTTACTATGTCATGTTAGTTTCAGGTTACAACGAAGTGATTCAGTTATATATATATACACATATATTCATTCTTTTTTAGATTCTTTTCCCATATTCAGTACTGAGTTGTAGAAAGTATTGAGTAGAGTTCCCTGTAGGTCCTTATTAGCTACCTAGTTTATATGTAGCAGTGTGCATATGTCAGTCCCGATCTTCCAATTTATCCCTCCTCTCACCCCCTGGAAACCATGCTTGTTTTCTACATCTGTGACTCATGTTTCGTAAATAAGTTCATTTGAGATTCCACACATAAGCAGTATTATCTACTTGTCTCTGTGTCTGACTTACTGCACTCAGTACAACAGTCTCTAGGTCCATCCGTGGGCTGCATTCTTACCAGACCATTTTATGCAGCCCAGTCCTTTGTGTAACTGGTTTCCTTTTGTAGCACTGGAAACAGGAGAGTTGATCTTTATTAGTGACTCTTGAAGGAAGGGCATATATACATATCTAATAACATAAGTGAACTGACAGAATTTCAGTAAGAGAGAGAAAACCAATAGGCAGGCAGGCCTGTGCATTTTAAAAGCTAGTTTGCAGTCAAGTTTGAATTACATAGTTTGGGCAACTTATACTGTTTGTTTATTTTCTTTAGCCAGCGTTTCAAGTTGTGCCTGTAGCTTTGACGCTAGAAGACAGACTAGCTGCCCCCTACCCCTCCACCATTCCTGCTGCCCGTGTCTTCCACGCCTCTTTTCTGGAACGTGTGGTTGTGATAACTGTGAGTTTCCGTGGTTTATGACCATATTTGAGCATCAGGATGGTGCCGTGTGCTCCTGTCTTGGCCTGGAGACAGCCCCTTTCTTCTGACATTGTCAGTTTCTTCCTTCCCATAGGCTCCTTCATTTGAGCCCCTCTCCTGTAAATGAATTAAAGACCCTCCCTTGGGCAGTGTGATTCACTCTACCTCTTGCCTGGATCGCCCTCCATTTCTGGAAGACATGGAAGCTGCTTGACTCCAGGCACATCTCAACTACTCCTCCACCTGCGGCCGCCTGAATGCTGTCCCCACCTCTCCGAAGGAACCACTCTTGCAAATGTCCCCAGCAACCTCCTGATTGCCAGATCTCATGGAAAATTCTCAGTGCTTATTCTACTTGACTTTTATCCACTCTAACCACTCTGACTCCGTCTCTTGCAGCAGTTCATGCTCTCCCTAGATATTGAGTCCTCAGGGCCTTAGCCTTGTCCCTCCCTGCTCCTTGCTCTCTACCCTATTCCAGATCCAAATTGTCATTACCATCCTAACCCTGAGGTCTTCCAGGTCTGCGTCTCCAGCCTGGACGGTTCCCTGGAACGCCAGGCCAGCAACTCTGCTGCTCAACATTGTACCCCAAACTTAATGAATATGACCCTACACTCTCTATACCTTCTCCAGAAACAAACAAACAAAAACCGCCCTCTCCCTATTCATCCAAGTCAGTAATGTTACCATTGAAACAACCCATGAAGCCAGAGACCTTTTCATCTCCTCCCAGCCTCCCTCTTGGCTGCCCCTCTTTGATTCCATCTCCTGAATCTCACTTGAATCTGTCCAATCTCGCTCTCTCTCTCTCATTTTTGGCTGCACTGTGTGGCATGTGGGATCTTAGCTCCCCTACCAGGAGTGGAACCCATGCCTCTTGCATTGGAAGCAAAGAGTCTTAACCACTTAAGAGCTGCCCCATCTCTGATCTTCATCATCCTGTCCCTCAGTACCCACCTCATTTCTCTTTGTTGAGCTACTAGAGTCACCCTCAAGCTGATCTTCTCAGCTCCCATTTCAGCTCTCTGTCTGGTGTGTCTACTGTGCGGTGAGAGTGATTACTCTAAAATGCTAATGTCATGACGTCATTGTCTATGGAAAGCCCTCCTGTTGTTCTGTCTCAGTTCCCTGCCGTGACACACAAGGTCTTTCATGCTCAGACTTCTGCCGTCTTGTCCAGCCTCCCCTCTCAGGGGCTTGGGCCCCTCACACCAGCTGAACCCGTCACCCCATGCTTCCTTGTGCCTTTGGGGGCTCCCCACTCTGGAACACCCTGGGTTGCCTGGCCTCTCCAGGGACACTCATGTCCTCCTTCACAGTTGCCTCTCCTGTGAACCTTGTACAGGGCTGATAGGTAGCAGGTCTCACCATACGTGTGTTCCACAAACGTAGGGGGCTCTCTCTAAAACTTCCCTCCATCACCTAGAAGTGTTTAGTTTTCCCTGTCTGTACTTCCTTAGAAATCTGTGATTCTCTCTATGGGACCACTGACTTCATTATATAGTAAAGGTTTCTTTCTCTCTGTACCTCCACCAGTCCCCAAGAGAGGCCAAATGTTTGAAAGCCAGGGACCCCTGGTCTTCGTTGTCTGTGAGTCTCCAGCACAGTGAGCACCTGCGGGTGCTTTACGGCTGGAATGTAAGATGATTTTGTCAATCACATACCATCGTGTGGTGGTCATTTGCTTTTAGGCTTCCCAGGTGAGGCTAGTGGTAAAGAACCCACCTGCCTATGCAGTAGGCATAAGAGATGTGGGTTTGATCCCTGGGTCAGGAATATCCCCTGGAGAAGGGCATGGCAACTCATTCCAGTATTCTTTCCTGGAGAAACCCATGGACAGAGAAACCTGGCCGGCTAACAGTCCATGGGGTCCCAAAGAGTTGGACGTGACTGAGCATGCAGGAAGGAGATCAGAGTGTAAATCAACATGGTGTCATATCACAGATGTTGAAAGATGATGCCAAGGAAAAGGGTCCAGTCATAGATACCTCGAGAGCTACAAAACTCTAAAGTCCAAGGAAGGAGAACCTTGATGATTTCTGAGGGTGACTCTAGAGATGGTGGCAGCTCAGGATGGAGCAGATGCACAGAAATTGGAGGCAGTAGGTGTAGACCACCAAGTGTAAGATGTTTCAGTTGCTGAGGTGGGGAGGAGGGGAAGGAGAAGTCAGAGAGGAACCAGAGGAATAGTAGTATTTTCCTCATAAAAGCATCTTTTAAAAATTGAGGCATAATTTATAGACAATAAACTGCATGTATATGTTTGACTTTATTGGAGTACAGTTGATTTATAATATTGTGTTCGTTTCAGGTGTACAGCAAAGTGAATCAGTTATACATATACATGCATATACATATACATCTACTTGTTTTTCGGTTATTTTCACATTTAGGCCATTACAGAGTATTGAGTAGAGTCCCCTCTGCTATACAGTAGGTCCTTATTAGTTATCTGTTTTATATATGGGCTTCCCTGGTGGCTCAGTGGTTAAGAATCAGCCTGCCAATGCAGAAGACAGGGGTTCAATCCCTGAGTTGGGAAGATCCCCTGGATAAGGAAACGGCAACTCACTGCAGTATTCTTGCCTGAGAAATCCCATGGACAGAGGAGCCTGGTGAGCTACAGTCCCAAGGGGTCGTAAGAAAGTCAGATACAACATAGTGACTAAACAAAAACAACAATTTTATGTATAGTAGTGTGTATATGTCAATCCCAATCTCCCAATGTATCCCTCCCCTTCCCCTTAACCCCTGATAACTGTAAATTTGTTTTCTACATCTGTAACTGTTTCTGTTTTATAGAGGAGTTCATCTGAACCCTCTTTAAAGTTCCGCGTATAAGCAATATCACATGAAATTTGTCTTTGTCCGACTGACTTCACCCAGTTTGACAACCTCTAGGTCCATCTGTGTTGCTGAAAATGATATTTTTTGTTCTTCTTTATGGTTGAACTGCAAGATAATAAAGACAATCAAGATAGTAAATTTTTTCAACACCCCCCAAAAGTTTCCTGGAGCCACGTTATAATTCCTCACTCTGTTCCTTTCTACCCCAGCCCCAACCCTATCCCCAGGCAACCACTGATCTGCTTTCTGCACTACAGATTTTTTTGCGTTTGCTAGAAATACATAAAAATGGAAACATACAGTATGTCATCTTTTTTGGCCTGGCTTCTTTCCTTCCATTTTATTGCTAAGCAGTATTTCATTGTATGGATAGACCAGAGTTGGTTTATTCATTCACCTGATGATGGCTGTTTCCAGCCTTTGACTGTTCTGGATCAAGTAATTATGAACATTTGTGTACATATGTTTGTGTAAAAGCATGCTTTCTTTTCTTTGGGGTACATACCTAGGAGTGGAATGGCCGAATCACGCAGTAGGTGTATCTTTAACTTCTTAAGAAACTGACGGATGATTTTCTGGGTGGCTATGGGCTTCCCTGGTGGCTCAGACAGTAAATTATCCACCTGCGATGGAGGAGATCTGGGTTCAACCCCTGAGTTAGGAAGATCCCCTGTAGAAGGGAATGGCTACACACTCCAGTATTCTTGCCTGGAGAATTCCATGGACAGAGAAGCCCGGCAAGCTATAGTCCAGGGGGTTGCAGAGTCAGACATGACTGAGCAACTAACACTTTCACTTTCATACCCTATTTCTAGCCTCATCAGTAGCATAGGCGAGGTTCAGTTTCTCCTCACCAAGTTGGTTCAGTTGAGCTTTTAAGTTTTAGCTATGCTAATGGATTTCTAACAATATCTTATTATGGTTGTACTTTGTATTTCCCTGGTGATTAGTGATGTTTGTATGTTTCACGGGTTATTTGCCACCTATGTAACCCCTTTGTTGGAGTGTCTGTTGAAAAGGGATCTTTTGCTCATCTTTAAAAACTGGGTTGTTTGGTTTTTTATTGGGTTTTGAGAGTTCTTTGTATATTCTAGACACACACACGTCTTTTATCAGGTATATGCTTTGCATATAATATTTTCTCCCAGTCTGTAGCTTATCTTTTTGTTCTACTAACAGTGTCTTTTGAGGAGCAGACATTTTAAATTTTCATAAAGTTCAATTTTCCATTTTTAATTTGTTGGTTTTGCTTCTAGTGTCACATCTAAAAAATGTTTTTCTAATTCAAGTTTACAAAGATTTTCTTCTAGAAGTTTTATGATTCTAAGTCTATGATTTATTTTTTCTGTTTTGTTCTTGTTCAGTAACTCAGTCATGTCTGACTCTTTATGACCCCATGGACTGCAACATGCCAGGCTTCCCTGTCTTTCACCATCTCCCAGAGCTTCCTCAAACTCATGACCATTGAGTTGGTGATGCCATCCAACCATCTCATCCTCTGTCATCACCTTCTCCTCTTGCCTTCAGTCTTTCCCAGCATCAGGATCTTTTCCAATGAGTCGGCTCGTCTCATCAGCTGACCAAAGTATTGGAGTTTCAGCTTCAGCATCAGTCCTTCCAATGAATATTTAGGGTTGAGTCCCTTTAGGATTGACTGGTTTGATCTCCTTGCAGTCCAAGGGACTCTCAAGTCTTCTCCAACACCATAGTTTAAAAGCATCAATTATTTGGCACTCAGCCTTCCTTATGGTGCAACTCTACATTCATACATGACTACTGGGAAAATCATAGCTTTGACTATATAGCTTTCACTATTTTGTGTTAATTTTTGTATATAGTATGAGAGAGGGTTTATTCCATATATAAGACATGGTTTGAAGTTGTTTTTTTTTTAACTCATGCATATCCATTTGTTCCAGCCCCATTTGTTGAACAGACCATTTTTTCATTGCATCTTTGTTAAAATATGTGTCCACACAGGCATTTTTCAGAATAGTAATTCTGATGGAAGAGTAGAAGTAGGCCTTGTTGTTGTTGTTTAGTCGCTAAGTCCTGCCTGACTCTTTTGCAACTCTAGTTCCTCAAAAGCCAAAACAAATTTTACTCAAACATTTAAAAGTGTTATCAGGCAAGGTGCCAGGCACTGGCTACAGAAGAAAATGAAGTGAAAGTTAAAGACTAAAGTGTTAATTAGAGTTTAAGATCCATGGGATTCTATAAACGTACATAGTTGAAACACTTAATCAACCTTTGTGTTCAGAGAAGCCTTCCAGAAGGAGGGGAGGTTTGAGCTGAGGGTTCATTCTGAGTGAGAGTGGTGAGTGAGCAAAGGTGAGGAGGCAGGAGGCGGAGGAGACTGAGCAAAAGTATGGGGGCATGGAGCAACTCTGTGTGTGTGCCTGTGTGTGCACCTGTGTTTGTGTGTGTGTACCAGATGGTGCTGTGAGGGTTAGATGGTTCAATATTTCTAAAAGGTAGAGATGGATGAACAGAGAAGCAAAGTGTAAGACTGGAGAGGTAGAGCCTGCTCTTGTCTGCCATATCAAGTAATTCATTTGTTTGGAGATTGGAAGCTAAAAGCTGGGGTTTGCACCTTAAAAGGATCACTGACAGCTGTGTGTGGGAGTGACTGAGGAGTGCTGGGTGGTGGTTAAAACTCTGGAGGCACAACATTGTAAAACAACTATACTTCAACAAAAAAAAATAAAATTAAAATATTAAAAATAAAAAGTGAGAGTTAAAAGGTTGCAGTGATATCGTTGAAATGAAAGAACTGAACTAGAACAGCAGAGCTGAAACCAGAGAGAAAAGCAGTGATTCGAGAGATATTGAGGAGGGACATTTAAAAGCAACTGGGAGTTGAGGGATTGGGGCAAAGGCATGATGCCTGGGTAGCTGGTGCCGCCATTAACTGAGCTCTGGAGTGTAGCAGCGAGGATACAAGAGGGAGGAGGGGCTTTTAGTGTGGGTCTTACCAAGTCTGAGATGTCAGACATCTGGGATCACTGGGCAAGTGGACATAAGTCAAGCATCCCTGTGGAGGAGCCTGTAAGTGGAATCATTTAGGAAGCCCATGGGAGTGAGGTGAGAAGAGGGCTCTGTAGATCCCTGGGGTTCCCTGGTATTTTAAGGGCAGGCAAGAGATGTGTACCTTGAGAGAATGGGCAGGGAAGTGGGAGGAAATTTCGACCCAGGGACCTTGTATTCTGGAAGCCATGGAAGCTGAAGGGCTCAGGCAAAAAAGAACCCTCAGGACCCTCAGATGCAGAGAATACTGGAGGCGGCCTGATGATGCAGTCTAGCAGCCCATGGACTGTACTGTCTGTTGTAAGGAGCTGGGTGAGGAGGAGGAAATGGCAGCCCACTGGAGTATTCTTGCCTGGAGATTCCCATGGATAGAGGAGCCTAGTGGTCTACAGTCCATAGGGTCGCAGAGTCAGACATGACTGAAGTGGCTTAGCACGCAGGCATGCACAGTCTTGGGCAAGTTGCTCAACATCCCCTTTCTCAGTGTTCTCACCTATAAAATGGGACAGTAAGTCGTAGAGTTGTTTGAGGATTAAGTGAGGTGATACACACGATGCTGTTTACACACGATGCCGTTTACACACGATGCTCTTTACACATGATGCTCTTTACACATGATCCTCTTTGAACAGCATGTGGCAGATACAAACAGTCATGCCACTCGGGACTTAATTAGACTAGGAATCAACTGTGCCCACCAGTTTTGCAGAAATGGCTCTTGAGGGTTATTTACTTTGTGGGTACAGTTTGAATGGGGTAGTGGGGACAGAAGGGAGAGTATGAGGGGTCAAGGAAAATGTGGAATGAGTAGCACACTTTGAGTAACCACTGGAGAAGCCCGGCTGAAGCTGAAGGTGGAGTGAAAGGAGGGTGGGGTGACCTGCTAGGTCAGTGTAGTCAGCGGGGTCTGGATGGGAAAGGAGGGCTCTGGCCATGTCTTATTTAATTAATTGATTAGTAAATGTATTTATTTAATTGGCCACGCCGGGTCTTAGTTGTGGCACGGAGGATCTTTAGTTGTGGCATGTGGGATCTAGTTTCCTGGCATGGATTGAATCCAGGCCCCCTTCCTTGGGAGCACAGAGTCTTAACCACCAGACCACCAGGAAAGTCCCCTGGCCGTGTTTTAGTGGAGAGGAATGAGGGGATCTGGGAAAGACACTGAAAGATAAAGAAGAGCAGGGAAGCGTGGTGAGACAGAGAGGTGGGGGGGTGGGGCAGTCTCCTAGCACAAGACTCCCCACATCTGACTCCAAGGGAAAGAGGTGGGGGCACAAGATTCAGGGGTTCACCAAGAGAGGCCTCGGCTTAGTGAGCCAGTGGGCTGAAAGTGAGGAGTTGAGAATAGACAGCGGCTATACATGAAGGTCCATGTTCTGGCCTGAATTGTATACCCCCTCAAATTCTTATGTTAACACCCCAACACTCAGTACTTCAGGGTGTGACTATATTTGGACATAGGGTCCTTCAAGAGGTGTTAGTTTCTCAGTCTTGTCCAACTCTTTGTGACCCCATGGACTGTAGCCCGAGAGGCTCCTCCATCCAAGGGATTATCCAGGCAAGACTATTAGAGTGGATTGCCATTCCCTTCTCCAGGGAATCTTCAAAAGTGAGGTCCTACGGGTGGGGCCCAAGCTGACATGACTGATACCCTTTTAAGTAGAGATTAAGACACAGACTCCAGACTTGCGCAGTGAAAAGACCAAGTGAATAGGTAAGGAGAAGACGACCGTCTGCAAGCCAAGGAGAGAGGCCTCAAAATGAAACCAAACCTGCTGACACCTTGATCTTGAACTTCTAGCTTCCAGAACTGGGGCGGGGGGGGGGGGAATCAAGTTCTATTGTTTCTGCCCCATCTGTGGCACCATCCGAGAAACAGATAGCCTGTCGTGTGAGAGGACAAGGGCGATGGTGCCGTGTTGTCCCCCCGGTGAGGGGCAGGGTGTGAGTTTGTGGTGGGAGCAGCCTGCACAGTGGTGCAATTGCCACCAGCCAGAGGGATGACTGAGACCAACGAGGGCGAAACAAAGGGTGCTGGGAGGAGACGGGGAGTGAGATGTACCCAGTGAGTGATGGTGGAGGTGGGCCGGGGCCCCTGGGGACAAGCAGCCCGCCGCTTGGCTCTGGAGCAAAGTCAGCTGGTTCCCTGGAGGCTCACAAGTCTCCTCTTCTTGCTAGTACATGGCTCTAACAGATGTAGGCGTGTTATAGATATTGCCTATAAAGACTCTCTAGTAAAATCTCTTTATTCCCACCTCAAAGAGGTAAGAGTATCAAAGCTTTTTGAATTCTTCACCAGACGATCTGGAAGAACCAAGGGATTAAGGAGTCTGATTTTTCAATCTGAGTGTTCATTTGTGGGCTGCTGAGGAGTTGTGGAGGGAGGACAAGCCCGGTGCTGATGGACACATGTGAGCAGAGAGCAGGAGAGCCCTGGTCCCAGGGAGGAGGGCTCTGCACGGGTCCTCCGTCCCGGAAGCCCGGGTATAGGAGCTGTGTCCAGTCCATACCTCGTCTAATGCCTGCTGCTCCCAGCCCAATGTCTGCTCCTGGCTGTAGGGCATGAAAAAACAGTGGCCTTGCATTATTATTCACTCAGTACCATTCATTAAGGACTCCATGCATGTGTGAGTCTGGAATTGCACAGTTGCAGAGATGAATCAAGCATGGCCTTCACCCTCAGGGAGCCAACTGTCTGGAGGAGAAAAGATGGACAAATAGGCATGATAAATAATAGAAAGTCAGAAGTGGTTACTCTCTGAGGAAACGTACAGAGAAGTTTCTGTGGGAGTTCTAAGAGGAGGGGATTGATGTGGGGTGGGGAATCTGGGGAGTTTCAAAAGAAGGAAGGATAGCTCTGGGCTTTTCTGTTTTTAGTTCTGGGCTTTTAAGGCACAAGCTTGATGAGGAAGCTCACAGATAGAAATGGAAAGATAAATACCCCTCCAAGGTAGTGTGTGGAAATCCAAGGAGAGTAGCAGGCTGGGGAGTCAGGAGAGACTCATTTTTCTCTTAAAAAAATTAATTCATTATTTGCTTCTTTAAAAAAAATGCTTTCATTTATTCATTTATTTTTGGCTGCGCTGAGTCTTCTTGCTGGGAGGGCTTTTCTCTAGTTGCAGTGCACAGGACTCTCATCACGGTGGCTTCTCTTGTTTCGAAGCACCGGCTCTAGAGCACAGACTCAATAGTTGTGGCTCACAGGCCTAGTTGCTCCTCAGCAAATGGGATCCTCCTGGACCAGGAATCGAACTCGTGTCTCCTGCACTGGCAGGCAGATTCTTTACTACCAAGCCACCAGAGGAGCCCTGTTATTTATTTCTTGGCTGCGCTGCATGGCATGTGGGCCTTTGGTTCCATAACCAGGGATCAGACCCGTGCCCACTGTATTGGAAGTGAGGAGTCTTAACCACGGGACCACCTGGGAAGTCCCCAGGGGAGACTTCTTGAAAGAGGTGGTCTGAGGAGGGTCTAGTAGGGAGGGGGGAATAAGAGACGGGGCCCGTGTCAGCAGAGGCTTGGAGGAAGGACCATAACAGGCCAGCCGAGGCCCCAGCACAGAGGCACTGTCACTGTGGGAGTGGGAGGGGTGCTGCTGGTAGAAAGGTGTGGAGGATTCGATGCCATCCTAGACACTGGATTGGGACCAACCCTTCAGACAATGGGGAGGTTTAAGGGCTTTGAGAGGGTCAGGGATCATGCGCCCTCCCCTCGGTGGTCATGGCCGCACCCACTGGGCTGAGTAGGAAAGCACTGCAGGGGGCAGCCCCGGCCTGCCAGCCCGCTGGGGGAGGCATCCTCTCCTGAGTGGATGTAGGCGTGGGCCCAGAACATGGCGGGGCACTTGGGTGCAGGTGGCAGGGCCAGGAGGCCGCCCTTTCCTTAGAATTCAGAGATGCTAGCAGAGGGTAAAGCTCTCGGTTGTGGGGAGAAAGGCCGGTGGAAATGTGACGGGTCATGGCTCCCTGGGCAGGAAGGAGTCATGTTGAGTCCATGTGGGTTTGAAGAGTCATTACACAGTCCCCATGGCTGGAAAGGGCTTCCCTTGGGGCTCAGTGGTAAGGAGTCTGCCTGCCAATGCAGGAAACATGGGTTCGATTCCTGGGTCAGGAAGATCCCTTGGAGAAAAAAATGGCAACCTATTCCAGTATACTTGCCTGGGAAATCCCATGGACAGATGAGCCTGTCGGGCTACAGTCCAAAGAGTCAGACACGACTTGGCGACTAAACAACACCACGGCTGGAAAGGGGGCAGACCCTGATCCCTGATTGCATCTCCCCAATTAGCTTGGCCTTTGCTTCAGAGCCAGACCCCCCTCCACCCCTAATCTCACCGTAGCTGCAGAGCAGTGCCCAGGGATGGAGGCTGAACCAGATGATGGGGCTCCTCCTTGGGTGGCGGCTGGGGACTCAGCCTCCTGGCCCAGCTGCACAGCCAGGCCTGGGGATGAAGGTCAGGAGCAGCGGCTACCAGTTCAGTCCCGAACCAGCTGCTCTCCTCCACCCCCAGGCCCCGCAGGTGAGAGGTGGACAGCAAGTGTGCCGCTCGGTAACGCCTGCTACAGACGTGTTCCTCTGATGTCCCAAGAAGGCCTGAGCATGTACCTCGTCTTGCTGCCCGCAGCCTGGGAATCTGGTTCTTGTTGTCAGCCTAATTCTTCTACTCCCAGTAACTCTTGATGCCAGCCAACCACCCAGTTGAGGTGGTTCCCAGTCAGAAATTAATCATTGTCTAAAACCTAAAACCTAATGAATACTGGTGCCCAGGAAGGCACGGGAGTTGGGAAGAGAGGGCTGAGTTGTGCATCTTAGTGAGCTGGTGAGAACCTGCCAGGTGCTTCTGAGGACAGGTCCTGAGTGCCTCCTGCCAAGGGGCTCTCGGTGTCCAGTTTCCATGCGCCCTCTTCCCCTTCCCGGCCATGAGCCTTCTGTCTCAAAGTGTCCCGTGACCCTGTGTGAGTTCACTGTGTGGTGTCACATGGCTGGCTGGTGTCCTGCACATCAGAGTTTATATTAACACACTGTCTACGTCAGGTTGGGCTGCCATAATAAAACACTATAGACTGGGTGGCTTCAACAACAGGCATTTATTTCTCAAGTTTGCAAGTCTGAAGTCAAGATTCCAGCAGGGTCAGTTCTTCACGATAGCCTGCTTCCTGGCTTGGCGGTGGGAGAAGGAACCTTCTCTAAGGATATGTCAGATCAGACCCCAACCCTATAACCTCTTTTAGGTGTAATTACCTTTTAAAAATCGTTTCTCTAAATGCAATCACATTGCGGATTAAGGCTTTAAGAAATGAATGGGGGGGGGATTATATTTCAGTCCATAGCACACATCTTTTTTTTAAAGTTGAAGTATAGTTGATTTACACTATTGTATTAATTTCTAGTGTATAGCAAAGTGATTCAGTTATATATATTGGGTTGGCCAAAAAGATTCATTCTGGCTTTTTCATAACATCTAATGGAAAGCCCAAATGAATTCTCAGCCAAAACACACACACACACGTATATTCATTTTCAGATTCTTTTCCCTTACAGTTTATTATAAGATATTGAATATAGTTCCTTGGTAGGTGCATGCTAAGTCACTTCAGTAGTGTTTGATTCTTTGGGTTCTGATGGACTGCAGCTGCCAGGCTCCTCTGTCCATGGAATTCTGCAGGCAAGAATACTAGAGTGGGGGGCCATGTCCTCCTCCAGGGGATCCTCCTGATCCAAGGATTGAACCCACCTGTCTTATGTCTCCTGCATTGTCAGGCAGGTTCTTTACCAGTAGCACCAACTGGGAAGCCCCTTATTTATCTATTTTACAGACAGTCATTTGTATCTGCTAATCCCAAGCTTCTAATTTATCCCTCCCTGCTTTGGGAGGTGATTAGGTTTTGGTGAGGTCATGAACGTGGGGTCCCCGTGATGGGATCCATGCCCTATTCAGAGTGCCCAGAGAGCTCGTCTCCCTCTCTCTGCCGTGTGAGGACATTGGGAGAAGACAGCCCTCTGCAAAGCAGGAAGCAGGCCCCCACTCCAGACCGTCACGCTGGTACGCTGGTCTCCTCCCCAGCCTCCAGAAATAAATGAGAAATAAATACCACCCGCTTGATGGTGTTTTCTTGTAGCCATGTGAGCTAAAACACACCTGCCTAGACCACTGCTTCTCAGCAGCAAATCCCTGGGAAGACAAGTTTTGTTAGAAGGAACATGCCCTATGGTTAAGGGCACAGGGTCCATATGAGACCCGCCTGGGATCCTCTCCTTCCTCTACACTCATCAGCCCTGTGAATGAGGGAAGGTCGCTTGCCTTCTGTGATCTGTTTTGGTTTTATTTTCATCTCCAAATGAGGACAACATAGAAAACACACTCTCATGGAATTCCCAGAGACAGTAAGTGAGACTGTGTCCACTAGGACTTACCCTAAAGTGGTCACTGGATAAATGTGTCCCTATTAACATTAGATTCATGCCGTGGACACATGCCTCTTTCCCAGGAAACGGCATTGCCAATTCCTGACATTTTTTTAGGTGTCTCTTTTCTATGCACTAGGTCTGGGCTACTAGTTTCTATGATATTTTTAACAGTGAAACCTTTTTTTCCCCACATCGCGTTTTTTGTGGAACTCCAATATCTAAAACTGACAGATGTGGAGGTTGTATTAATTGCAGCTGATGTGAGGCTAGAGACCTTCATGAACCCCTTCTTGAAGGAACCCTGGGGCCCTCCAAAGGACAGCATTTGAGAACCACTGCTCTGGGCTGCCCCGCTTCCCTTCTATTCCTAGAGTCTTCTTCCTGGGACAGAGCAATGTAATTGTCCAGGTTTCTTCTTCATAAATAATAATCTCATTCTGGTCTTGCTCCCCTAAGGTAACCTGGCTAGGAACTTTAGCTGTCCCTGGGCTCATCAATCGTACGTGTAAGGTCCTTCAGCCACTCTCTCAGGTGTGCATGGACTTTGCCACTTGACTCACAGAAGTTCATTGCCGAGTTCCAGGAAGGCACCTCTGTCGCCCCATGCGTTACCAACCACTGTAAACGAAGTCTAATTTGTATTGCTCAATAAGGCTATGCCTATAAATAAACCCACAAATCAGGAAAAAAGTTGCTCTGTCATATTCTGTGTCCTGGTTTTGGTTTGGAAAATGGGTCACAAGAGGGAAACAGGGGAGTTTTATATAGAAAAGACAGCGCAGAACCTGGGTCTCTGCTCACACCAGCCACAGGGATTCCGGGGCCTCACTTCAGTGAAATCTGTTTGGGTTGATTCTCCGTGTTGCTCTTCTGAGGCTTCAACCTCTGTGAGATAAGCTCAATCTTTCTTTTTTTATTCTTGTAACAGCTTTATGTTGAGATATAATTCATATAGCACACAACTCACCCATTTAAAGTATACAATTCAGTGGCTTTTAGTATATCCACAGAGTTGTGCAGCCATCTCCGTGATCAATGTTAGGGCATTTTTGTCACATGCCCCCCTGCCCCAGAAAAAAAACACTGTATGCGTTAGCAGTCACTGTCCTTCCCCCTAACCTCCCCACCTCCACCACCACAACTGGGCAACAACTAATCTACGTTCTGTCTCTGTGGGTTCACCCGTCCTGGACATTTCATATAAAGGGTGTCTTTTAACATGTGGTCTTTTGCGTCTGGTCTCTTTCACTGAGCATGTTTTCAGGGTTCATCCATGGTGTGGCATAAATCAGCACTTTATTCTTTTTTATTTTCTGTCATGATACTCCATTGTAACGATATACTGCTTTTCTGTTTGTCTACTCATCAGTTGATGGATGAGTGTCCCCACTTTTTGACTATTATGAATAATGCTGCTTGGAACATTTGCATACAAGTTTCTTTATATTTAGACAGAGTAACTACTTTTATGATTTATTTTAACTTTTAAAAATTGAAGTATAGTTGATTTATAATACCGTGTTAGCTTCAGGTGTTACAGCACAGCAATTCAGTTACATATATATATATATATATATGTATGTATATATATATATAGTCATTTTCAGATTCCTTTCCCTCAGTACTACAGTCTGCTGAGTTTAGCTCCCTGTGCTACACAGTAGGTCCTTGTTGGTTCCCTATTTTATATAGTAGGGTATATATGTTAATCCCAATGCCTGAATTTATCCCTCCACCCACCCTTCTGTGTACAAGTTTTGATGTAGAGATTTTCAATTGTGCAACTTCCTCTACTGAGAGAGTGAATGATATCAACGGCTAGACTTATTGTTTTTCATGCACCGAATTCTGCACTGAGCACTTCACACATATTATCCTTGTCATCTTCATTGTAGCCCAAAGAATAGGTTCTCTCCCCATTTTACAAGTGAGGAAACTGAGGCCCCATAGCTAACACAGGGCGTGCTGGGATTTGAACTCAGGTTGACACATATTCTTAATACACATATACTGAATACTGCTTCCAGAAGTTGGGCAGCTGTTGGTACCACGCCACTCCAATCATTCACCCTGATTAAGTCAGGATGATTAAATTTCAGTGGTGTGCCACTTATATACATTGTCTTACCGAATTCTCACACCAACCCTGTGAGGTTGTCTTATTGATACTATCTCTGCCCAGTGAGGACAGAAGTTCATAGAAACTACTCCCTGGGTGACATGTCTCATCCGTGTCTGAGCATGGAGAGCCAGAGGTCTGCAGGACCTCCAGCTGCTCTTTGATACCGCTGCTCTCCCTCTCAAACCTGGCCTCCTTCAACCCTGTATCACCTCGAGGACAGTTTCTCATAGGCCCAGAAGTACTATTTCCAAAGCAGAGCCACCATCTGCCTTCTTTTGCACCGGTGTGCCTGTGTGTGCATGTAAGCCTATATCCAAGGGTATCGCTACTCCCGAACCTAGGGTCCTCGTGCAGGTAGGACCCCTGGTGGCCTACCGTGATATTGCAGGGTTCTTGAAGTGGTTAGTCCCATTAGAGTTCATGCTACACCAGACTTCAAGCCTAGACCCTTAGCAGGTAGAGGACTTGCTTTTGGACAGTTTTGAGGATGGCAGGGTGGAGGTGGAAGGTGGCAGTGGGGGGGAGACTGGAGCAGAGGAGGGTAACGGTAGAGGGTACCAACTGTGTCCATGTGGTTGCCTGCCCACAGCCGCTATCTTGGATGACCCCATGGAGTGCAGCAGAGGGGAGCGGCTGTCCATCACCCTGGCCAAGAACCGCATCAACCGTGCTCCCGAGAGGCTGGGCAAGGCCAAGGTCGAAGTGGACATCTTTGAGCTTCTCAGAGACAGCGAGTACGAGACGGCAGAAACCAGTACGTAGAGCGGGCAGGGCTGCCCCCGGCTTCCCCTGCCGGCAGAGGAGGGGCTGGTGGTGTGAGCCGCGCTCGTCGGCAGACCTGGCGATGCAGGGATTCCCAAGAGACGTGCGCCCGAGGCCCTGAGGGCTTAGTCTGAACAAGATCCCAGGCTTTGTTGTAAATCACATGTAGGGTAGAGCTGAGAGATGAAATGTATTCATTCCTTCATTTTACCCACTCATTCATTCCTTCATGTATCGATTCATTCATCTCCTGGACATTGTGTACCCATATCCCTAAATGAAACCCTGTGTGGTACTAAGAAAGGAGAGAGCTGGCCCCAGGGAAGCAGAGCGTGACACATCTGTTTTCTTCCTGTCTTGATTTCTCGTCCCAAAGGCAGTGTTGTAGGAAGAAGCTGAGACTTGGGCTGGAGTTCGGCGGCCACTCGTTCTTGAGGATAACCTTGGACAAGTCAGTGATTCTTTTAAACCTCAGTTTCTTCATCTGTAAGATGGGAATGCTAGGCTCTGCTTTGCAAGTCATTGTGAGATTTAAATGACTTACAAAGTAGGGAAGGTCTCTGTGAGTTGCAGTGCTTTACAGACGTACATAGTAGATCACTCCAGTCACACTTATGGAGCCCCTGCTATGTGCTGGGCACTGCTTTTAATTCTTCCAGCAACCAGAAAGTTAAGTGTTGTTATTCCAACTTTACCAGGAAACTGAGGCTCAAAGACTTTGGATAACTGGCTCAGAGCCAGAGCTAGTCAGATGCAAGTCCTAGACCCTGAACTCGCGTCACAGCCTTGCCAGTCCAGGGTCTCGCCTGTCCCACCTCCCTTGCCCTTCTCTGCTGTGTTGCTGGTATTATCTAGACAGCTTAACAAGAGGAGCTTCCAGGTTAGTGGGGTGATGGCTTGTAGCTTAGCTATAGATGAGCTGCTCCAGTTCAGAGGGAAGGAGGGGAGCCCCTCAGCCCAGAGAAACGATAGCCTTTGTTCCTTAAGACTCTGAAGTCCCCTCTCTTCCTTTCCCGTCCATATCAACCTTTAGTGACAGTCAATGGCAAAACCAAACCAAACCAAAGAACAACTCACTTACGTGGGTATGTCAGACATGTGGTCTTCTGCATGTGGGCCCAGTGATGCCCTAATCTGGACTATTAATATCGCAGGAGAAGAAACATATTTACGTTAGCTTAAGTACAATCAACAGGATACTGTATGGATCCAAAGAGGGCAGGGAGGGAGGAAGGCAGTGGCTCTCTGTGTCGTAGCTTCTTTAAAGCTCCTGCTGTATCAGAGCCATGCTCTGCTCCTTCTGCCGCTGTCGTTTCCCTGGCTCATTCATCATGTGCCATGATGGCCATCCAGTTTACAGTTTGTTTCCCCATTTGGGAAACTTCTACTGAACATTAGCTCCATTTCGGGCCTAACTCGGGATATCCTGTGTTGGGGGCAATGCAGAAAACAAAGTAGATAGGGTCCCTGCCCTTGGGTGCTTACAGTCTGTCTTCAGTGTGCAGCTCCCCCTGTGCCTCTTGGTTTGGAGTTCCAAGGCAGAGGATCTGATTGGTCTGGTTTCTCTTGGCTGGTCTCACAAGCCATAGACATTGGCCAGCTGACCTGAGAACTACTTCTGGGGAGAGACTCCACTCCTAAAAACCAAGGGTGGATTCCTATCATATGAAGCAGTTGTTGAGGCCAGTGAGATCTGTGGACACAGATTCCTCCAGAAGGAAGCTTGGGGGAACAGGTACTTGGAATTGTCATTCATTTATTGACTCGGTCAGTCAATAAATATTTAGAGGGTGCCTGCTGTATTCTGTCCTATACAGTGGGGGTAAGGCACAGTTTGAAATTCCAATTATCACAGAGGTTAAACTCTAGTACAGTGAAAGGAAGATTCAGATTTCTCAGGATCTTCCAAAGGAAAGCGGAAATACTAGCAATGACTTCCTGTGAAGCTCCTGGTCTTGTCTATACTTTGGTGTGTTTTTTTGTCCAGGAGGGCAGGTCTCAGACAAGAATCCAGATTTCTAGATAGTTCTCATAGTCTGTTCTTTGAAAAAAAAAAAACAGCTCCCTCTTCTTCTTCTTTGGTTCTTCAGACTTTCCCCTGCAGAACAGAAAGCGTGGATTGCCCTCTGAGGATGGGGGTCATTAGTAGATGTAAATTTCTTTTCCCAATGACCCGGGCTTAGCAGAGTCAATACATCTAAAATATTAAACCAGAGGAATCAGGGGAATAAAGGAAACATGTCTTTAATCCGTGATACAGAGCTTTGGAGCATCTTTCTAAGGCCCTTCTTTTAGGCACCAAGTATTTTACTAACAAGTGGCCCTTGGTTCAGCTTTTACATCTCACTGTGTTTGAGGCATGATTAGCATTCGTTAGAAAAGAGGGCTTTTGGATCTTTCTACCCCAAAGGCTTTTCATCTAAAGCCAAAGCTGCTCCCCCACAATGGGTTTTAAATACCACCCAGATAGTTCATAGAAAGCTTCCAGCCCCAATTTCCCCTCCCTCAGTAAGGGGGAGAGAGGATAGTGGATTAGCACTTTTAGCTGAAGCGTGGTGGGGAGGGACCGGTGGTCAGTGGTGGGGCGGGGGAAGGAGTTTGGAAGGAGGCAGCATCCCAGGATGAAGGCGGAACAACAGCTCTGCTATCCCTACTTGGAGAGACTGTGGGACAGAGTAGGATGATCAGACTGACCTGGCTGTGTTACCTATGAGCTGTGTGACTGTGGACAGGCTGTTTAACCATTTCGTTTCTCGGTGATAACACCTCCTAGGGTCATTAGGAGCACAACAGGAGACGGTGCAGGTGAGTTCACTGGCACCTACATACCAAGGAGTTAGGAAGTGGCAGCTATGGATTTTGTTGTTGGATTATTCTCTCCACGGGCTTTTCTGGTGGCTCAGACGGTAAAGAATCTGCCCACAATGCGTGAGACCCGGGTTCGATCCCTTGGTTGGGAAGATCCCCTGGAGAAGGAAATGGCTACCCACTCCAGTATTCTTGCCTGGAGAATCCCATGGACAGAGGGGCCTGGCAAGCTACACAATCCAGGAGAGTCACCAAACTGAACACAACTGAGCAGCTAACACTTTCACTATTCTCTCCACACATCCCTTATGCCCCCGCCCCCTTGGATCTGGCTTCCTCTACCTCTTACCATCACCCCTCTCTCTTCTCTGTCTCAGAGTTCAGCCATCCCTCCCAGGCAGCCCAGTCTACCTCCCAGCCTCCTCTCACATGGCCTGTCTTAATGTCAGGTGCCTCCTGGGGCCTCGATCATAACTGAATATTCCACTCTCTTTCCCTTTTTCTGGGTTGATGCATCCGACAGTTCTGAGCCTTTGGAAGTCACGATATGCTGCCCAGAGCCAGCTACTGCTCAGTCTCCTGGTGGTGGTGTCTTCCCTGGGCGAGGGGCTGATTTGCATTGTTAATTTAAATCTATTTGAGTGTCTCTGGGGCCCTGACCAAGGCCCCCAACCTCACATCTGTCACCCTGTGCCTGGGGATGCCACTTCAAGGAGATGAAAGAGATCCTAGTGATGACATTCTTGGTTGTAGAAAGCAGAGGCTCTGGGTTAAGTGAAGATGGTAGCAATCCTACAGGGTACCCTTGTGCCTGCTTTTGGCAATAGGCAAGTCTCAAAAACTGCACAAATAATGAGTCACACTTGGGGCAGTTGTGTCATTCAAGAGAAGCAATGGCAATTTCAGAATCAAAGATGATGAAGTGTAAAACTGAAGATGCTGGGGTCTGGAGTTCAGCCTTCTCATTTGATGGTTGAAAGGGAGACTGGGAGGTGGAAAGTATCACATGGGGTGTTAATCAGTAACAACCTGGGTTCCCTGGAGAAGGGAATGGATGCTAACTGCAGTACCTGGAGAATGCCATGGACAGAAGAGCCTGGTGGGCTACAGTCCATGGGATTGCAGAGTCGGACACAACCGAGTGACCAACACTTTCACTCACTCGGACACTGGAAAGATACAAGTAGCAAACCACCTCGCTTCTAGCTTGTTCACATAGATTTTCATGCAGTGAGTTTATCTAAAGTGAAGGTCACCTATAAAGCTCTCTCAGACCCACGTTTGATCCCCTCCACCTCTCTGCCTGGTCATCATCGTTGCCTCGGGCTTCTTGATGTTTGATTTCCTGGCTCCCTCTGCGCAGCCCACAGATCTGAAATAAGAGGGCTGGACAAGACCTATCAGGTCACCTCCCAGCCTGCCTGTCCCTTCCCTCCTTCCTCCCGTATCTTATCTCCATCTCGGCCTTTCTTGTGCAGGCAGCTCCCACAGGCCTCGCCCTCCTCTGTTCCTATAGATCCCTGTGTCTCCTGTGGCAAACATATTAGAGCTTAACTAAGCGCCACCCCCTTATCACCCAGACACCCGGAGGCACCGTGCCTGCCACTGTCAGAGCCAGTTTGAGGTTTAATTTACTGCAGAGCTGAAAGCAGGAGGCTTCCTGTCAGCCCCTCGCCTCTGCCTGGGTTTGTCCCTGTGAGGCCAAGCATGCTATCAGCTGTCCACACCGTTTCCCCTGGAAACCCAGAGGTACCTGGTTCTCAGGCCCCGTGAGGCCCCAGTGATGGGCAGAGCGCGTGAAGTTCTGGCTGCCTGGCTGCCCCTCCTGCACAGGCTTCTGAGCTTCTCAAAGGCTACACGTGCATGACCTCCAGCGATCCAGAGCTGTTTCTAGTAAGTGAGGGCTGATGCCGAGCAGGGCCCTGTGGGGCTCCTGGGCACGGAGGCCTTTCTGCCCCTCATTTCTCATAGGCAAGACTCCAGCCTCCATGACCTCTGAGTTCCAAAGGGCACAATAGTTGCTCATCAGGAGAGAAGCAGGCAGGAAACCACCTGTTGTTCAGTCGCTACATCATGTCTGACTCTGCGACCCCACTGGAAAAGACCCTGATGCTGGGAGAGATCGAAGACAGCCGGAGAGGGGATGATAGAGGATGAGATGGTTGGATGGCCTCACTGACTCAATGGACATGAGTTTGAGCAAACTCTGGGAGATGGTGAAGGACAGGGAAGCCTGGTGTGCGGCAGTCCATGGGGTTGCAAAGAGTTAGGCATGACCTAATGACTGAGCTGAACTGACCTGAACTCGACTGCAGCACTCCAGGCTCCTGTACCTCCCAGAGTTTGCAAAGATTCATGTCCCTTGAGTGATGCTCTCCAACCAACTCATCCTCTGCCACGCCCTTCTCCTTTTGCTCTCAATCTTTCCCAGCATCAAGGTCTTTTCCAATGAGTAGACTGGACCACCTAAGACCCTGCACATACCCTAATCTTGTCAGCATCCCCAGTCTTTTGAAACATTGAAGAAGAAAGAAGAATGCAAGACTGTTACTGCCTTGATCCTTATCGCGTACTCCTGCCTGACTGGATAACCTCTCCCTGTTACCCAGAAAGGGGGCCATAGTTATTGAGGCGTTAGCCTCTGGTGCTCCCTCTTTGCCTGGCAGAGAAATAAAGGCACTCTTTCCTTCTCCTCTATAACTCTGCCCCGGTGTTTCTGTTTGGCATTGGTGCACAGAGAGCCAAGATTTTGGCAACAGGGCTAACGTTCCTCCATCAGCTCACTAGAAAGACTCCAAGTCAGCAAAAGGGAGAAGGTGAGAAGCCAGAAGAGAAGGCATCCAAATAGCGATGTGTCATTCGACAAGTGTCCCCTGCTCCCCTTTCCTCAGCTGCCCACATCACGCATACATAGTAGGGACTCAGAGACACATTGGATCACAGTGCCGAGAAATCAGGAGGAGAGGGGGACAACGGAGGAGGAGATGGTTGGATGGCATCACCGACTCGATGGACATGAGTTTGAGCAGGCTCCAGGAGTTGGTGATGGACAGGGAAGCCTGGCATGCTGCAGTCCATGGGGTCGCAAAAAGTCAGACATGACTGAGCGACTGAACTGAAGAAATCACCTGTCTCCACTGCCTCCTTTTACAGAAGGGGAAAACTGAGGCTCACAGTCTTTCCCTGGGGACAGCTGAGACCACACATCTGAAAAGTGACATAAATCTCAGTAGCTCTGCTGTGGTCTTGCCAGGGAGTAGCTCAGAGAAGAGCAGAGGGAGCTCAGAAATAGGTCATAGGTGGGGATGGGTGGTCAGGTAAGGCCTCTGGGCCAGGCTTTGGAATGACTGACAGGTGAGGCAAAGGAAAGAGGCCATCCACACAGAAGGCTTTAATAGTATGCTTGAGGCAGGAAAAAAAAAATGGGGTACTTTGGGGCACAGTGATAGCTGGGCCTGACTAAAACAGAGACTGTTTGTAGGGGGTGTGGCCATGGCCAGGACTGGAAAGCAGTGTAGAACAGTGATCAAGATCCTAATCTTGGGTTTACCACCATCACAGAATTATCACCTGAGCCTTGGACGCCCCATTTGTAAAATGGGAATACTCTGAGTTCTCACTTCACGAGGTTGCTGCAAGGACTGAGATGATGCACTTAGAACACTTAGAGCAGTGCCCGGAGTCAGTGAACTCTTGATACATTTCAGCTATTAGTAGTATTATCAGTAAGAGAACTAGTAATGTAACCCCTCCTTCATGGGATGATTGTGAGGCTTTGGGGTCCCTGGTGCTTGCACGTGTAAAGTCCCTATAAATGGTGTTGCTCCTTCTGTGGTGATCTAGGGCTGAGGCTTTGAGTGATACATCATTGGTGACAGGAGCCAAAGACAGGTGTTTCTTTTCCTTCCGTTTTATTGAGATATAACTGACATACTGCACTGTATAAGTTCAAGGTATACAGCATAATGATGAGAAACGCTGGGCTGGAAGAAGCACAAGCTGGAATCAAGATTGCTGGGAGAAATATCAATAACCTCAGATATGCAGATGGCACCACCCTTATGGCAGAAAGTGAAGAGGAACTAAAAAGCCTCTTGATGAAAGTGAAAGAGGAGAGTGAAAAAGTTGGCTTAAAGCTCAACGTTCAGAAAGTGAAGATCATGGCATCTGGTCCCATCACTTTATGGCAAATAGATGGGGAAACAGTGGAAACAGTGTCTGACTTTATTTTGGGGGGCTCCAAAATCACTGCAGATGGTGACTGCAGCCATGAAATTAAAAGACGCTTACTCCTTGGAAGAAAAGTTATGACCAACCTAGATAGCATATTGAAAAGCACAGACATTACTTTGCCAACAAAGGTCCGTCTAATCAAGGCTATGGTTTTTCCATTGGTCATGTATGGATGTGAGAGTTGGACTGTGAAGAAAGCTGAGCACTGAAGAATTGATGCTTTTGAACTGTGGTGTTGGAGAAGACTCTTGAGAGTCCCTTGGACTGCAAGGAGATCCAACCAGTCCATTCTGAAGGAGATCAGCCCTGGGTGTTCTTTGGAAGGAATGATGCTGAAGCTGAAACTCCAATACTTTGGCCGCCTCATGCAAGGAGTTGACTCATTGGGAAAGACTCTGATGCTGGGAGGGATTGGGGGCAGGAGGAGAAGGGGACGACAGAGGATGAGATGGCTAGATGGCATCACCAACTCGATGGACATGAGTTTGGGTGAACTCTGGGAGTTGGTGATGGATAGGGAGGCCTGGCGTGCTGCGATTCCTGGGTTCACAAAGAGTCGGACACGACTGAGCGACTGAACTGAACTGAACTGAACATAACATGAAATGGTTATCACAGTAAAGTTAGTGAATATCCATCATCTCACATAGATACAAAATTGAAGAAATAGAAAAAAATTTTTCCTTGTGATGAGAACTCTTAAGATTTACTTTCTGGACTTTCATATAGAACATATAGCAGTGTTAATTATACTAATCATGTACTTTGCCTGCCTAGTTTTTTTATAACTAGAAATTTGTACCTTTTGACAGTCTTCATCTAATTCCCCCTCTGAGCACTCCCCACTGCCGGTGAGCACAAATCTAATTTCTTTCCTATGAGCTGGTTTGTTTGTGTTTGAAAGATAATTGACCTGCAACACTGTTGTTTGCTGCTGTGTATCACAGTGATTTGATATTTCTATGTATTACAAAATGATCGCCATGATAAGTCTAGTTACCATCTGTCACCATACAAAGATGTTGTTATTATTGACTATATTCCTCATGTTGTTCATTTCATCCCTGTGACAGCCAGCGGCAGTTTTGAGATCTCAGATACTCTGGGTCACTCTGACCAGGGAGGTATCCATCCTGGGGCATGAAGGTGCAGAGACCTGGCACTCCACCCTCCCATTTCCCCTCTCGGCTTGGAAGTCAGCAAGGCCATCCTTTTAGGTCCTGGTCCATTCTCAGGGTTGAGAGTGGACTGTGCTCTGGAGGCGCTGGCACAAGGAGGAGACAGACGGTCCTTGGTGCTGATGGAGACGGTTGTTTGCCTCGCCCGGACGGTCAGGGCTCTGCTCTGGGCTCAGTGCACAGCATGACCGGGCACACAGAGACGCCTTGCCCTACCGCTCCACTCGGGCTTCAGCGCCCTAAAGTGTTTTTATGTGAGCTCTCCCGGCCTCTGCTCCACGTTGCTCTCGGCTCCCCGTGGCCCTGATGATTTATCACAGGATCTCCGAGAGCACCGTACTGTAAGTGATGTGGCCCCAGTTTTCTCGTCCCCACCCAGGAGGCTACCTCTTCCCTGGAGGGCTTGAAGTTAGTGAGCCTGTGAGTAACTACTCTGGACCATCTGCATCACAGCCAGACCCTTCCCCTCCCTGTGAAGACTCAGAGACGGTTAAGTTCCCATAAGCTCCTCCGGTCCAGTCCAGGTGTCTAAGGAGGCTTCACATCCAAGCCTGAGCTGGTGTCTGCAGGGGAGGAAGTTTCCCCTTCTTACAGCACCCCATCGTGGTATTTTATTCCTGCAGCTGCTCTGTCAGTTGCCTTCCAACTCCTCTGCTGGCTGGGAAACTTGGTTGCCATGGCAACATCACTCACATCTCCAGTGCTCCCTGGGAGGCAGAAGGAGAGTGCCCCTCCCTCCCTTCCATCCCTCAGACTGCTCAGAGATCCTCACGGGATGACCGGGGCCTGCAGAATTGGGGTTCAGGAAGTTTTAGAGCCGAGGTCCTTTATAACTAATTTTCATTTCTACCAAGCAGGTATCCTTCATAGGGAATGAAAGAACAATTCTCAGGTCCCAGGAATTCCCGAGGCCCCAGCTGCTGGGAAGATGATAATTCACTTTCATTGCACTCATTTTGGATCATTTCAATTCAGTTGAGCAACCTCTATTGAGTAATTCTTTTTTGCCAGGACTGAATAGCTGTGACCCCTACCTTCAAGGAGTTTCAGATGCAGTGGGAAATGGGAGATGGACACTCACAAAGGCACAGGTCCCAAAACCCTTGAGACCAGCTGTGTTTAGATTCAGAACTTTTCAGATACTAGAAAGGTCATGTCCTGCTTATACTATACATTAAATAGCATTTCAGGTGGGGTTTGGGGCTGAACCCCACTCCAAAATCAAATGCATACTTACATTCAGATAGTCACATATTATAAATATCTTCTTCACATCTATCTATTTAGATCAGATTTTGCCACTAAATGAGTTTGATGATACCATCCACTGTAAGAGCTTTTGGGATTTTCAAATTGAGAATAAAGGATTGTGACTTTCTCTAAGAATTTTTTTAGGAGAAGCTTCTTCGTATTGAGGTTTATCTGGTGGCTCAGACAGTAAAAGTGTTTGCCTGCAATGTGGGAGACCTGGGTTTGATCCCTGGGTCAGGAAGATCCCCTGGAGAAGGAAATGGCAACCCACTCCAGTACTCTGGCCTGGAAAATTCCATGGATGGATGAGCCTGGTGGGCTAGAGTCCATGGGGTCACAAAGAGTCAGACATGACTGAGTGACTTCACTTCCACTTTTCTCTGTATTGAGACCTGGCGAGAAAACCTAGCTTGGGGCAGAAGCGGGCCAGGAATTCAGAGAACAGGGAAATTGATCTTTCCAGCATAGAGCTGACTCAGAACCACAGTGGGATGTGAATATCGAGAGGGAGTGGTGCTTTCTTGCCTATGGGCAAGAACTGAGTTGGGCACTGGAGGATCAGTAGGAGTTTTCCAGACAGAAGGGCAAGAGAAGACATAGACCATGGTAGTTTATGGGTGCTAAAGTACTCCTTCTCAGAAAAGTGTTTTTAAACGAATAGAATTGCATAGATAGGATGAGGAGGGAAACCAATTATACGGAAATGAGACAGGAAAGGCAGGGTGCCTTTAAAAGAATGACATAGCCCAAGGACACTACATAAACTGATTAGAATGAACTAGATTTAAGATGGCAGAGGAGCCGCCTTCCACTTGACCTTGAGCCTCAGTATATGCTTACTCCAACATTCGGAAGCTAATTTACACACCCCAGGCACCATGATGGTTCCAAGGACAACTACAAAAGGTCAAAAAGTGGGCAGTGGTCCAATTTCTAAAAATCCCCACCCCTTCCCTAATCCCATCCGTTCCCCCAAAATGGTCTTCCTCAATGGCTATGCAGGAGATGTAGGAGGTGTAAGTTCCATCCCTGGGTCAGGAAGAAACCCTGGAAAAGGAAATGGCAACCTGCTCCCGTATGTCTGTCGGGAAAATCCCATGGACATAGGAGCCTGGTGGCTACAGTCAATAGGGCTGCAGAGTCGGATTCGACTGACCGCCCATGCTGCTAAGTCTCTTCAATCATGTCCGACTCTGTGCAACCCCATAGACGGCAGCCCACTGGGCTCCGCTGTCCCTGGGATTCTCCAGGCAAGAACACTGGAGTGGGTTGCCATTTCCTTCTCCATGCATCCCCCAAATAGCTGGAGTACTCCTTCCACTCATTGGCCTGTGAAATTACCCACCCCATAAAAACTGACCACCCCTTACCCTGGAGCCTCTCTTGCCTTCTGAGATGGCCCGCACTCTGCCTGTTTCCTCTGTGAGTAAAACTTTCACTTTACTGTGGCTCACTCTTGGATTCTCTGCTGTGCGAAGCCAGGAACCCACACTTGGCAGCTGTCCCAGGGTCTCTGACATGACCTGGAATGTGACCCATGCTTTTGAGCTCCACTCTTTTTCCTGTGACAGACATGCAATTAAAATATTTTGATAGTGATATATAAATATACATATCTCTTTATTAATGTACTCAATAGCCAGACCTAGGATCAGGCCTAAGTACTGGTGTAATTTCGAAGTAATTATGAATGTGCATGGTATTGCAAGATCTCTGCAGTACTATAATATGATCTGAAAACACTTGTGATATCTATCAATGACAGAGTCACAGTTACTGTTAATATACTGTGGTTTATGGCCTCTATTCCAAATTGAAGGGGATGCTAAATTTCAGTTAGGGGTTAGAGAAAACAATGCCATTTTTCTTCCGCCAAATGTTCACAGACCACTGACTTCTGCCCGTAGGTCTCAGGCAGCAGGGTTAAGACTGCTGGTCTAGTTAGAGAGAACAGCTTGGAACAGGCTCAGGTAAGAAACTGCAGAGTGTGAACCAGGTGAGCTTGTGTGAAATGAGAGGAGATGTGATGGGAGAAAGGGCCAGAAGGGTCATATCTTGAGGAGATCAGACCCGTCTGGGTTTTACTTGTTCATTGGAAGACATTTTTTGATAATGAAATTTTATTTTTTATAACGATGTGTTATGAAAGGAATATATGCCCATTTATATTAGAAAGTAGAGAGAAGGAAAAAAGAGCATCATGTAATGTTCCCCTGGCCAAGGCAATCTCTATTGCGATCTTGGTTAATCACTCATGGCCGAGGGAGGTGGTGTGGGACAGTGGTTAAGGAACCGACCTTGGAGTTAGGGGTTGGGGGTTGAATCCTGACTCTGCCCTTTAACTTTTCTGTTTTCTTATCTGTAAAATGAAGGTGAGATGATAGTATCTCTCTCATCAAGTTGTTTCCAGAATTAAGTAAGTCAATTCATATAAAGTGCTTAGAATGGGCCATAATTAGCACTTAATAAATATGGGCTTTAATAACCTCTTCTTCCAATCACTCCACGGTGCCTGCCTATTTTCTGTATTTGCTTACTTGTAACCTTCATATAGATACACATATAATTTTATATCCTGCTTCTTTCGCTTAATATTATTACATAAATATTTTTAATACTATTATAAACTCTTCATAAGCATTGTAAATGCCTAAGTAATATTCCACTTGGGTATATGACCCACACTTTAGATAACTATTTCCCTTATGATGGGACATTTCGTTTATTTCCCATTTTCTGTGGTAAGAGTTGAGTGGGCTTCAGTGTGGTTCAGTGGCTGTTTATTGAGCACATAACTCTTGAGTCCCGCCCTGCTCGGTGGGGAGGGCACAGAGATGAATAAGGCACGCTTTCTGGTCTGCAGGAGCACACAGACACACGTTTAGGTTATAATTGGCCTCGGTGTGGAGAGCGGATTGGATATGAAGAATCCAGAGAAAGCCTGTGGGAGGCGGATAGTAAAGGGGCTGATGGAGCTGACAGTGGCAGTGAGAAGGAGAGGATGGTGGGGGAAGAGCAGGTCAAAAGGTCAGAACCTGGCTGCTGGCTGGTGTAGCTCGTGAGTAGATTCAGTGGGAGAAGGCAAGGAAGAGTCAAAGAGACCACGGTTTGAACTTCAGGAGCTAAGTGGGGGAGGTGAGGGGATGGTAAAATGAAGTGGTTAGGAGTTTGGGCTTTGATGCCCAAAGTGAAAGTGTTACTCAACTCAATCATGTCCAACTCTTTGCGACCCCAAAGACTATATAACCTGCCAGGCTCCTCTGTCCGTGGAATTCTCCAGGTAAGAATGCTGGAATGGGTTGCCATTTTCTTCTCCAGGGGAATCTTCCCAGCCCAGGGATTGAACTTGGGCCTCCTGCATTGCAAGAAAATTCTTTACCATCTGAGTCACCGGGGAAACTCATGTGGAGCTTTAAATTCAAGAGTGACAATATCATATATGACCTGTGTGAGCTTGATCAAGCTACTTAAATTTTCTAAGCCTCAGTTTCCCCATCTGTAAAGTGGGGGTACTAATGAATCTTCCTGGAAGCGTGGTGATCAAGTCAGACTATATATGAAAAGTATATAACAGATATGATGTATTGGGAATAGTCGTAAGAGTCCTGTGGCGTATCAGTTCCACGCTAAGTGTGTGTGCGCACTCAGTCATGTCCAACTGCCATCCACCAGACTCCTCTGTCCATGGGATTTTCCCAGCAAGAATACCACTCTAAATACTTTGTATGTATTAATTCACCTTAATGCTCACAACATCCCTACAGGAGAGGTGCTTTTAGCGTCTCAGTTCTGTAGATGAGGAAGAAGGCTCAGGGAATTTGGTCAAGGTCTTGCTCAAGGTCTCACAGCTAGTCAGCAGTGATCCAGCCAAGACTCATACTCAGATAGGCTTGCATCAGAGCCCGTGCTCTCAAGGACTGTACTTTCTCTCTCTCTGCCTCACTCTGTCCATGCTTACTGCAGGACACGAGAGGGAAGTCCCTGTGGCAACACCCAGCAGGTGGTTGGAACTTGTTTTAAACCCAGGACATCTTTCAGAGTGTAGGATCGCCTGGTCAGAGATGAGTGGAGGCCACAGGTAAGGATAAGATTGCCCAGGGAGAGTGAGGCATGGACAAAATCTAAATTTAGTGGGTAGCAGAGGGAAGAGGCATTGGCCAAGGAAGTGAGAAAGACCTTTCAGAAAAGCAGATGAGAATCAGGACCAGAAGGTATCATGAAATTCAAATGAACAAATGTAATCGTTAGCGCCAAATGCTGCGAAAAAGATAAGAACTGCTAAGAGGTCCTTGGTGACCGTGGGGAAGCAGGTACAGCAGAATGACAAGGGGTGGGGACCTGGACTGTAAGGAGTTGAACAGAGATGGACGAAGTGACTGCAAGGAGGAGGGCAGACACCGGAGGTGGCTGTGAGCAAGTGGGACAATCACAGCAGACTTGAATTCCAACACTGACTCTGACCTTTATCAGGTGTGTGACTTTATGGGTGTCGCTTAACATCCCTCAGATGCTGTTTCCTGATTGCTAAAGTCAGGAACTGAGCTTCAGCCCTGGGGCTGCTGTAATTTGATGGAATTTGATGGTCAGTGAACTCAGAGCCCCCATTGGCAGTAAGAGTTGAATTGGCTGAGATCGCGTGCTCTAACTTCCGTGGAAGTAGCTTGAACTCTGATGAGCGTTCTCCAAAGGTAAATCTTGCCCTGGACTTCCCTGGTGGTCCGATGGCTGAGACTCCACGCTCCTAATGCAGGGGGCCTGGGTTCCATCCCCCATCAGGGAACCAGGAATGCCACGTATCACAACTAAACATGCTGCATGCTGCAATGAAGATCGAAGATCCCCCGTGCTGCAACTAAGACCTGGCGCACTTGAATAAAATAAAATAAATACTTAAAGAAACAATGGTAAAGCGTGCCCACAGCTACTCCGTCCTTGGGGATGGTTCTGACAGTACTGATGAGCCTCCCTCAGGCACCCACCGCCCACAGTCTATCCATCAGCTGAGATCTGTGATGTTTTACTGATTGAACCCCTGCCTGTGCCTCGGGCTGAGAGAAGACCCCCACGGATCTCTTGTTTGTGTGATAAACCACAGCACCAGGATTTGAACCCTGGTGCTCTACCTACCACCTGTGCCCCATGAGAGCCAGGACTTGGCTGTGTGGGCCAGTGGTTAGGACTCTGCTTTAGGAGAGAGAGCATCCAGGTTGCAGGTGTGGCTTTGCAGTTGACTCTACGAGGATCCTGGGCCGATTCCTTAACCTCAGTGTGCTGCGATGCTTTTTAAATTTTTGTTTATTTTTGGCTACACTGAGTTTTCATCACTGTACATAGGCTTTCTCTAGTCATGGCGAGCGAGGGCTAATCTCCAGGTGTGGTGTGCGAGCTTCTCATTCTGGTGGCTTCTCTTGTGGCATGGGCTCAGTTGGTGTGGCTCATGGGCCTAGTTGCCCCAGGGAATCTGGGATCTTCCTGGACCAGGGATCGAACCCGTGTTCCCGCACTGGCAGGAGGATTCTTCTTCACTGGACCACCAGGGATGTCCCTGCCCTGACTCTTGATGTTGAGTAGGAGGAAAATGTGTCCAGAGTCAGGCTTTGAGTTTTATAGGGCAGGACGTCTTGCAGTACAGCTGGGAATCACGGGGCATAATCTGAGGGCCGGCTCTTTGGTTCTGATACCACCGTGTGTCTTGAGAATTATCCTACGTTCTCTCTCCATCTGTTTCCTCCTTTTCCCCTCACTTTCCTTCTCAGTCTATAGCATTTTAAAATCGTACATTCTCTCCTCTTCTGACCACGTGCCTCATCCACCCAGTCATTCATTCAACAGACTTGAACTGGGCCCCTAGAAAAAGCATCATGCTGGAGACAGGGAATCATCAAATGGGGATTGAGAGAGAAATACGGTTCAGCTCTGCCTTAAAGCGGTTTGAAATCTAGTGAGAAGAGTAACATATTTAAACAGCAAACTGAAATTGACCCATTTACATGTGTCTTAGAACCAGGGGACAATCCATGGGCCTCAGAGCCCAAGCGAGGATGATTTCCACTTAAAAGAGGTAGGAAGGTGTAAGGAAAAGGTGGTATTTGAGATGCTCCTTGACATGTGAGTGAGTGAGCATCCAGGGTAGAGGAGTGAAGGGTGTCTCCCCCGGGAGAGGTACAAGGTCATAGAGCATGCTGGTTGGTCAGGAAAGCACCTGTTGGGTTCAGGGAAGGAGGGGGGCGGGTTGGGTCAGGCTCCAGGCCGGGCGAAAGGCGAGTGGCATTGAAAGATGGAGCTCCTCTCTGCCACCCTCCCTTTTTCTTCTGCTCTCTCTCCTGCTCCCCGTAACCTTCACTGAGCCTCTTTCTCCTCTCTGCCTGCAACATCCTCACTGTCTTTCATCTCTCTGCTTGTCTGCCCTTCCTCCTCTCTAGACTCGCTCTTTCAGGGAGGTGGGGAGTAATAGATTGTACGCCGGCTGGCTGTTCTGTGAACTGAGCCCTCGGCCCCTGCAGCAGCCGTGTCCGGGCTCCCAGCACCCATCTTGCAGGCCAGGCCAGGGGAGGGCAGGGGAGCGGTGTGCAGGTCTCCACCATGCACTTCCGTCCTTCGGTGACAGCCCAGACAATTTATACATCCTGTTGGCGGAGGCCATATGTTGAAATAACCTAGGTCATTTCCTCATTTAATAGCATCCATAAACTCTAATAAAAATGTCCTGGAGCCCAGTGGTCCAGGGGAGGAGAGGTGCTGGGTTTGGAAGGATGAGAGAGGGGACCAGGATGCGGGGGGTGGGAGGTGAGGGGCCATCAGGGGAAGACCAGAGGACTCGAGGCTGAAGCCCACACCCTGCCTGATGAGCGCCTTTCCTTTCCTGCTCCCCATGCTCTGTCCTGCTGCTGGCTGCAGTGTGTCAGATTCTCCCCAAGGGCGTGGTCGCTGTCCTGGGACCATCCTCCAGCCCAGCTTCCAGCTCCATCATCAGCAACATCTGTGGGGAGAAGGAGGTGAGTGCTGGGCCGGGGTGGGGGCACTCTCTGTGGGCTGGCAGCCTGTGCCTCGAGCCCAGAGAGATCCTGGACTCTTAAGGGTGGGAGGTGTCACTGATAACAGCCATACAAGGAAAAGAAGTGGGCCTTGGTAGGCACTTACTTTTTTCAGTTTGTTTGGATGGAGAAGACTCAGAGGAAAAGTTTCATAACAAGGCATTCAGGCTGAGCTCTTCCGAGTCTTGGGGCCCTGTGGCGGGCAGGGCAGAGGGGGTCCCTTGGTGGATGAGGGCAGAGGGAGAGGCTGGGGAGGGTGGTCCAGGGGAGGCTGAGCGGTCTCAAGTCTGAGCCCCACAGGAACGCTCCAGAATATCTATTTAGATATTGGGATTCTGGGGAGGAATGCCTTTGGGGCCAGGCCTTGCTACATTTGGGGGCTTCCCTGGTGGTTGAGATAGTAAAGAAGTTGCCTACAATGCAGGAGATCCGGGTTTGATCCCTGGCTCGGGAAGATTCCCCTGGAGAAGGCCTTGGCAACCCACCCCAGCATTCTTGCCTGGAGAATCCCATGGACAGAGGAGCCTGGCAGGCTATAGTCCATGAGTCACAAAGAGTCAGACACAATGGAGTGACTAACAGCTCCACTTGCTACATTTTAGTGCTGAAATGAAGTTTGAAAGCTTACTTCTGTTTCCTAAGTTCTCTAGAAAAGAGATTTTATTTTGCTTTCTTCTTCATTCACCAGTTCCAGTGTTTATTTCTCTGAAGTGTTGTGTCCATTCGCTCTAGTTCTCGTTCCCCAGGAGATAAAAATGCTCAATTCTTAGGGAAATGACAGGGTGAAGCTTTGGACTGTATTTACGCACTAAATCTTTATTCTAAAAAGAAAATGGAAACTTTTAAGATGAGAATTATTTACACCTATATTAAAATCTTAATGGGTAAAATAATGTAAAAGAGAGAAAAAGAAGATGCTTGGGCATGAGTTTCTGAGAGAGGGCTAGCTCCCTGTTCCAACAACTCTCTCCCTCCTTTTCCCAAAGGAGAAAACAAACTGGAACCTTCAGCGATTGTCCTGCTGGAAGCTTTCCTAGTCTATCTTGGAATCAATCAGTCCTTCCCCTTCAGATATATTCCTGGGAGATGGTGGCAAAGTTATACCATAGCCTCCCAGTGGACTTCTGCTGCTGCTGCCATAGCCTCCCAGTGGACTTCTGCTGCTGCTGCTAAGTCGCATCAGTTGTGTCCGACTCTGTGCAACCCCATAGACGGCAGACCACCAGGCTCCCCTGTCCCTGGGATTCTCCAGGCAAGAACACTGGAGTGNGAGAGAGAGAGAGGGAAAATATAAAATTGGATGCATTTGTATTTGATGGGTTGAAGAGCTTCTTTCCTTGGAGAGTGGGTTTGGCTGATGGAACAAGGTTCAAGGTCAATTCCTGGTAAAGCTGTTTTTTTTTTTTTTTTTTCTTGCAAATGCAGGTTTTAGAAACGTGTTTTCTCTGACTCTCAATTTGCGACATAAATTTGGTGTTTATGAGATTTAGCTAATTTAAGCCAGCACATTCCAGCAAATCTGCATCTCTGTGCTCCCCGTGGCAGCTGTGCACCCACATGCAGTCAGGCAGGTGCTGGCCACTGGCTCCCACCGGGGCCCGGAGTGCAAGCCCCCGCATCCGTGTCCTGTGCAGGTTTTACCGTGCGGGTCTGGGTGGGCTGTACGGGCAAAGGTACACCATCCCAGTTCGGGCTGCTATGGCTTCTCAGAACCTCTCAGTGTGGTAAGCCCGTCCTCCAACCTGGAATGCCCACAGCATCTGAAAACAAAAGCCCCCTCCCTGCCAAGGGCCAGACCCATTTCTTATGGGACCTTTGCACCTCACTGCCTCCACTTGCACATTTGTTCATTTATTTAATACAAGATGAGTACTTGCTCTGTGCTACCCAAGAAGCAAAGTAACTGAGTCCCAACTATGCATACTTTTCAAATATATATTTTTTATTTTATTTGGCTGTGGCAGGTCTTAGTTGTGGCATGTAGGCTATCTAGTTGCGGTTCATGGGCTTCTCTCTAGTTGTGGTGGGCAGGCTCAGTAGTTGCGGCACTGGCTTAGCTGCCCCACAGCTTGTAAGATCTTAGTTCCCCAACTAGGGATCAAACTTGCATCCCTTGCATTGGAAGGTGAGTTCTTAGCCACTAGACCACCAGGAAAGTCCCCTATGCGTGGCTTTTTTAAATGCTGTATTTAATTATTCAACAACCTGGTGATCTTGGAAATGTTGGAATGTCCCATTTTAAAATTCAATACAATTTAAAGTCCAGTTTCTTAGTCTCTCTAGGCATACTTCAAATGCTCAAAAACCTCGTATGAACAGTGCAGTTAGAGAACATTTCCATCCTCACAAAAAGTTCTATTGGATAGCATTGCTTTAGATGATAAGGTTTTGTGGACAAAGCATTTTGTAGCCCCCAAAAGAGAGAGAAATGTTTAGATAACACTTCATTCTCTTTCTCCCTCATGGAGAATTTCAGCACACATTACTATGGGCACTCTGAATTGTCCTGTGGCCAAAACAACTATTTACCTCAGCATCTTCCAGACAGGTTTGATCATATGCCCCCAAAAGGATGCTGGTCTAAAAGCCCACACAGGATGCTAGTGTTCGATGGAACACAGCTGGGATACATTGCGTTGCATCAGGTGGCCTTCCTTGTGTGGCATCTTTACACCACTGAAAGGTTTAACAGAATCAAGGATTCTCCCAGGGAAATTTCTGCCACCGGCCCGCTCAGGCAGGACTGAACTGGCTCACCCCATGCATCCAGTGGGGATGCTGGAGGACAGGACAGGCTGTAAATAAGGCCAGGCAAAGGTTGCTCTGCAGCCCTTGTCTGTGCTCGGTTACAGGGTCTCAGCAACTCGACGGGCAGTTCTTTCTTGTGTCTAGCCACAGTCCCTCTTGCTTTAAAGCTGAGCCTTGTTTCCTCTGCTGCAGCTCTTCCTGGGTTTTGGGATGTGAGTTGCTCAGATGTTGGTTAAGCACCTGCCGTGTGCCGAGCACTATGCTAGATATGGTTGCCTCCTAGCCCAGGGCTCTTTCCATTGGAATTGACATTCTCTGACATTCAAACAGTTCCTTGCAGATTGCAAAGCACTTTCACTTATGTTTCCCCACTTTACCTCCCTCTTTCTCAGTCATTCTGAACTGAGCAAAGAGTCTGGGAGCTGCTAAGTGATTTGACTTAAGGTCACACAGCTGGTACATGACAAATCTGAGCTGGGGCTTCCTCCTCTGTGGCCCCTCCCACCCTCCTGGGCTGCACCAGGCTCAGGAGGGCTCAGGGTGTGTTCTGCAGGGCAGGCACAGTGTCCTTGGCAGGGCAGAGATCTCCCTGGAACAGTGTACCCCCTTCCTCCCTTGAGTGGGTGCAAGATGGCTGAGCACAGACAGTAATCCTGGAGGAGATGAGTCTGCTCAGGTGCTGGTGAGGCCGGCCCACAGCCCAGGCGGGACTCATCAACCACACACTGCCGCCTCTGCTCCGAGGAGAAGAACTCATCTCTAGAGGCTGCTGAGTGACTGGCCCCACCTACCAGAGGCAGAAGGAAAATGGGGCAGAGCAGAAGTTCAAGGGCAAAGAGGATTAAAAATCTAATCAAAGAATGAAGAAATGAGGGACTGAAGGGAAACGCAGCTCAGAGCTTGGGAGGAGACACTCTTCCATCTCCCTTATTAATGCAGGGCCGAGAGACGCTGCAAGTCGAATTAGGAACAGGAATCTAATTCTATTTTCCTAGCGTCAAAATTAGGCATAACAGAGATCATTCCCTGGGGAATCACGCCGCTTACGCTCCTTCTTCCCCAAAGCAGATTTTTAATAAGCAGGTTTTGGACCAAGTACAGTTGTATTGTGGATGGCATTATTTTTCTTTAACGGGGAAAAAAAAAAATCGGAACATCTGCAAGTACCTAGTACTAGTGAGCTTCGGGGAGGCGAGGTGAGGAGCCCGGGGGTGGCTGTCCCAGTCACCCCCACAGGGCTGGGAGAGTTTGCTGTTAGGAGACTTTCAACAAAAACTGGGGTTCCACACCATGGTCCCCGAGGCCCCACACCATGGTCCCCGAGGCCCCTTTGGTGAGATCACCCATCCTGCCACAGTTACCTTTTGAGAACCTCAGACTGGACCCAGAAACTCTTCATTCAGTTCAGTCCAGTTGCTAAGTCATGTCCGACTCTTTGCAATCCCATAGACTGTAGTACACAAGGCTTCCCTGTCCTTCACTGTCTCCCGGAATTTGCTCAAACTCATGTCTGTTGAGTCGGTGATGCCATCCAATCATCTCGTCCTCTGTCACCCTCTTCTCCTGCCCTCAGTCTTTCCCAGAGTCAGGGTCTTTTCCAGTGAATCGGCTCTTTGCATCAGGTGGCCAAACTATTGGAGCTTCAGCTTCAGCATCAGTCCTTCCAATGAATGCTCTGGATTGACTCTTCATGGTCACAAGCATAATATGCTGTGTGTTTTCCTGGTATTGCTGTACATAGTTCAAATCATCTTTTTGTTTGTTTTTCACGCTTGCTTTGGCGTTTCTAAGTATTTTAATGTCCTTTTTCTGTGTGTGGCTACAAGTTCTGTGCCCCTACACCCTCTGCCACCTGTGTACCAGCTCTGTAACCTGGAATCAGAAACCTGGGCTGGGCCTTGCTTGGCCTGTGAGTTCTGAGATCTGCCCTGCGTCTCTCCTGTTCCAGTGTCTGGTCTCTATGTGTGGTGCGTTCATGCTCAGTCGTGTCTGACTCTGCGGTTCCCTGGACTGTAACCCGCCAGGCTCCTCTGTCCATGGGATTCTCCAGGGAACACTGGAGTAGCTTGCCATTTCCTGCTCCAGGGGATTCCCAACCCAGGGATCCACCCCTGTCTCCTGCGGCTCCTGCACTGCAGGTGGATTCTTTACCGCTGAGCCACCTGGGCTGACCTGTTCAGTCTCTACCCAGGAATAATGATGATACCTGCTTCCTGGACCATTGTGGGGACAGATCCACAGTATGGGAAGAAGCTTAGGAAACAACAAAAGCAGGTCTCAGCTCAGAGATGCCTGCTGGACCCCAGCAATTAATAAACAAACAAGGACTTCCCTGGGGGTCTAGTGGTTAAGACTCTGCGTTTCCCTCCACTGCAGGAGGCTCGGGGTTCAATCCTTGACCGGAGAACTAAGACCCCACATGCCGTGCAGTGCAGCCAAGAAAATTAAAAAACAACAACAGCAACAAAACAACAAAGAACTAACCCAATCAAACAAACACCCTGGAGAAATCGAGGGGAGTCCCCGGGTGAGGTTTTTCCCATGTCCAGCCTTGCTGTCAAAGAAGGGGGCAGCCTGGATAGCCAAGCAGGGCAGTAGATGGTCCTCCTGGAAGCGAGAAGCCTCCACCTGCCCCTCTATCCCCTTTCTGTCTCCTCTTCTGACCCCCACGGTCTGGCCCTTTCTGTCTTTTCCTGGGGCCAGGTCTAGACGTGGGATGGGACAAAACTGAAAAGTGGGTAAAATAAGCCCACTATTCAAGCATTTGAACTTGTTCCGTGCCCCTGCCCCTCTCGGACCCTCATCCCTCTCGGACCCTCATCCCTCTCACTCCATCAGAATCTGCTCCCTGGAAAAATAGGGCGTGAAGCCAGCACAGCCGAGGCACCTGCGCCTGTCAGGGGAGGGGAATGGACAAGTACCGGGTTTAGACGCTCCGGGCAGAGTTCATCATCTCACTGCATCCTCACCACCACCCTCTAGCTGGTGTTACATCAGCTGCTGCCCACAGGAGCTTAAAGTGAAAGTGTGAATGGGCTTCCCTGGTGGCTCAACTTGTAAAGAATCTGCCTGCAATGCAGGAGACCCTGGTTTGATCCTTGGGTCAGGAAGATCCTCTGGATTCACCAGAAGGGAATGGCTACCAACTCCAGTATTCTTGCCTGGAGAAAATCCTATGGACAGAGAAGCCTGATGGGCTACAGTTCATGGGGTCACAAAGAGTCAGACAAGACTGAGCTTTCACCAGCCAGGAATGTTACCATTTTCCAGGATCAAAGCCTGAAGCCCAGGGAATCAGCCAGTGGAGAGGGAAATGATTACTTATTCCTATTTTTGGATACAAGCATCCTCTGTGTCCCTGGCAGACCCATCACTTAGGTCTTTGTGTCCTTGTCCTGCAGCCCCGTCCAACCCCGGCTGTGCCTTTCTCAACCTGTCCATCCGTCTCCTGCCCCACCTCCCAGTCTCAGAAGCCAGCCTCCCTCCTTCTTCCTGGAATAGCCAGCCTGCTGGCTTTCACATCGATCCATCCCATCACATCCTGAGCGATACTAATAGGTTCTCCAGGCCCCCTCTCAGCCTTGGACTTGGCAGCTAGACCCGCTGCTGGGCTAAGGGTCCCACAAGATAGGGGGGTCAGGGTGGAGGTGGAGGGGAAGCTGGGGAAAGAACAGCTTTGAACCCCTCTGGTGACAGCTGCCTTTGACAAATACCTTAGTTCCATTAAGGGGTTCCTAGTGGCACAAATGGTAAAAAATCTGCTTGCAGTGCAGGAGACCTGGGTTCCATCTCTGGGTCAGGAAGATCCCCTGGAGGAGGGCATGGCTACCCACTCCAGTATTCTTGCCTGGAGAATCCCATGGACAGAGGAGCCTGGCAGGCTACAGTCCATGCAATTGCAGAGTCGGACATGACTAAGTGACTAACATACTTGGTTCCATTAAACAGGTAGAGAGAGGTAAGGTAAACAATTGGAAAATGCCAGACTGCACTGAAAAACTCCTGACATGCCTAATGTAACTAAACCACCCTTCCTCTTCTGCAGAAGTTTTCCACTTCCTAGCATTTAAAAAAAGGGATCCTTCTCTAATTCATAAAGAATCTCTGGGCTAGAAAGACACCAACATCTTTGTAGTTCAGCTTCCCAACCACTGATTTAATTTCCTCTACAACCATCCTCAAATGGGTCTTCAGTCTTTCCTTGATTACCTCCAGCCACGGGGAACTCACTCCCTTACGAAAAAGGCCACTGCTTCTTTAGAGAGCTCTAGCAGAGTTACTTCCTTACACTGAGCTAAGTGTGGCCCCCTGCGAGTTTGATCCATTCACTGTTCCTGGGGGTAGTCCTTGACTATAAGTCCAGAGCAAGTCTGTCTTGTGACAGCCCCTGCCCTCTGCCTCAGGCCAGGCACCCCTTCCTTCAGCGGCTCCTCAAGTGACATGGTGTCTGCTCCCACCTGGCACTGCTTCTTCCTTGACTTCTTAGGAGGGAGTCTCTCTCTTCCTTTCACAGTCTCTGCTCAGTCCACGAGCAAGCACTGTGCACCCTGCCTCACACTGGGGCTGAGCTGCAGAGTTTGAAATAGGATCCCTACCCAACGCTGTGAAATAATTAGACTACATGTTATCTGTTGTAATATATGCATATATGCGTAAGCATATGCTATCAAATGTTTCTTATGGTTTATAACCAAGGGCTGTATCCTGTGAATTGGATAATAAATCCTGAACGAGTTGGAAGAAGAGAGAAGGGGAGGGTGGGGGCAGGAGATCGGAGAGAGGGTTTTGTGGGGGAGGGGACGGGGTGAAGGAGAGTTAGGATGTGAAGGGGTGGGGGAAGGGTGGATGAAAACCAGCTTGGTGAGGCTCCTTCTAGGTGACAGTCACTGATCTGCTCATTTGACTCCCCCGTAAGGTAGTCATTACCCGAATCTCACGGATGAGCACACAGAGGGGCAGGGGGCAGAGGGAGTGGCCCCCACCAGCTAAGCTGGTGGTGCAGGAGCTGGGATTCGCAGCAGCTGACCTTGCGCTCTTCTTGCTACTTTAAGCTCAGTGCTGCCTGGGAAGGGGAGGGACTCCTAGGAGATCCTGGGGGAGGTGGCGGACCTCCCAGGGGCCCTTCTCCCCTGCCTCCCGGCAAACAAGGTTGGATGAGATGCTGCTTCTTGTTTGAAGGGCAGCAGAGCACCCCCAAGGGGCAGCGGGGGTGGGGCACGTGGGCATTGATGGGAGAGGGTCCCCATTTTCCTGACACCTCGGGGACCTTTTTCCCTGGGAGCTCAGTGTACCTGCCAGCTTTCAAGGGATGCAGGGCCCCTGGGCTGCCTTTTCCAGGCTGCTCCATGCTGTGTGTAATTGCACTGTCACTCCCCAGGCTTCCGTCCCGTCCCACTGAGTTTCATTGCCCATCTGAAGGATCCCAGGGCATTTGGCCTCTCTCCCAGGCGAACTCCAAAGGTTCTCCCTGCTGCATTCCAGGCCCAGTGGGGAGTTCACCTCCACTACTCCTCCCTTGCTCATACCTCCAGCTGCTCCCCTAGAGCCTGTCCTGAAGACAAATCTTTCCTTGAGCCAAGGAGCTGGCCAAGACTCCAGCAGCTCCAGTTCTGTGGCCTCCCTGATCTCCTTGTCCTTTTGATCAGGTGCTCAGACCTTTGTCTGAGTGCGATTTTGCTTTTCACAACATCTCCGTGAAGATGTGAATATTCTCTGAATTTTACATATAGGATGCAATGCAGCTGCCCCATAGAAAACCAGAGTTTTAGGCCGCCAAACAAAATAGGGATACGATTTGGGGCTTTTAAAAAGTTTTTATTGGAATATCGTTGATTTCCAAAGTTGTGTTAGTTTCATGGGTACAGCAAAGTGGATCAGATATACATATACATAAGTTCACTCTTTTTGTAGATTCTTTTCCCATATAGGTCATCACAGAGTGTTGAGTGGCACTCCTTGTGCTGTATTGTAGGTCCTTGTTATCTATTTTATACACAGTACTGGGGCTATGATTCAAACTGTGCTATACAGTTAGTGTTCTTGCCTGGAGAATCCCAGGGACGGGAGAGCCTGGTGGGGTCGCACAGAGTCGGACACGACTGAAGCGACTTAACAGCAGCAGCAGCAGCATACACTTAGCTGGGCTTCCCAAGGTGGCACTAGTGATAAAGAACCCACCTGCCAGTGCCAGAGACGTAAAAGATGTGGGTTCGATCCCTGGGTGGGGAATATCCCCTGAAGAAGGGGGTGCCCACCCACTCCAGTGTTCTTGCCTAGAGAATCCCATAGACAGAGGAACCTGGCGGGCCGTGGTCCATAGGGTAGAGTTGGACTGCAAAGAGTTGGACACAGTTAAGTGACTGAACAGAGAAGGCAATGGCACCCCACTCCAGTACTCTTGCTTGGAAAATCCCATGGGCGGAGGAGCCTGGTGGGCTGCAGTCCATGGGGTCGCTAAGAGTCAGACATGACTGAGCGACTTCCCTTGCACTTTCATGTAGACGCATGGGCTTCCCAGGTGGCTCAGATGGTAAAGAATCTGCCTGCAGTGTGGGAGACCTAGGTTTGATCCCTGGGTTGGGAATATTCTGTGGAGAAGGAACTGGCAACCCACTTCAGTATTCTTGCCTGGAAAATTCCATGGACGGAGGAGCCTGGTAGGGTACAGTCTGTAGGATCTCAAAGAATCAGACACGACTGAGTGACTTCACTTTCACTTTTTACTTTCGTGCACTGGAGAAGGAAATGGCAACCTGCTCCAGTGTTCTTGCCTGGAGAATCCCAGGAACGAGGGAGCCTGGTGGGCTGCCGTCTATGGGGTCACACAGAGTCGAGCACGACTGACTCGGCTTAGCAGCAGCAGCAGCAGCATCAAGCGACTGAACATGCGAGCACGCACTGAGCTGCAAGTTCCTGGCCTCTGAGACCCTGGAGGGCAGGGTCTGTGCCTGACCCGTCTTCTCTGCTGGTGTCTTGTCAGCCCAGTGCCTGGCACCAGGACAGGGAGTGTTGGATGAACAGACGAGCACCTTCCTCCCTCTTCTTCCACCTCACTAAGCCGCCATTCCTGACTTTTGTTCTGACGGGAATGAGTAGATACAGGAAAAGCAATGTTGATTCCATGCATGCCAGCTCCCAGCCTGCTTTCACATAGGATCTCCGTGAGTTCTCACCTGTTATGCCCATTTTACAGATGAAGATTGAGACTTGAAGAGGTTAGATGGTTCTCAAGGTCACACAGCTAGCGACAGTTGACCCTGAGCTTGAATCCAGATCTGCATCAAAGTTGGCAGGAAGAGCCCCAGCAGCTTCGGAACCCTTCTGGATGGAGGGGTGGTGCTGTGGAGCCGTGAGGGGCACAGACAGCAGTAAGGGGTCTAACAAGCCTCCGCTGAGGCCTGTTTGGAAAGGAAGGAAAAACCAATTCGACTCTGGGCTTGCACAGCCTGCGTTTCTGAAACTTCTTTGTGAAGGACAGGCCCTCCAGGGGCTTCTCCAGCCCTACCGCAACCCATAGTTCCTTGGACCACCTTTTCAGGACCCGGGGTGGGGGTGGGAGTTAGGGATTGGCCCCACCTTCCAAGGCTCCGTCTCCATCACCCCAGGCCCACCCTGCTCCCTAGTTCCTTCCACCCTGCTCCCTCTTCCTTGTTCACAAAGCACACCAAGGCTTCGCCCCTGATCCTTGAGACACATGAACCAAGCCTCCTTGGGTTCTGTGCCTGCTCCTCCTGGTGGGTTTTAAGAGGAATTCTGGACTCAGGGGAAGAGGATGGGATGGAGACGAGGAAATGGGAATTCTGGTCCCAGCTCTTTTCCTGGGCACATCCTGTCATTTCTCTACAAAATGAGGAAGGCGGTACAATGCTTTCTTTTTTTTTTAATATTTATTTACTTGGCTGTGCTGGGTCTTCGTTCTGGCCCTGGGGATCTCTGATCTTTGTTGCAGCACGCAGGACCTTTGGTTGCAGCTGCTTGCGAATCCTTAGTTGCAGCAAGTGAGATCTAGTTCTCCAACCAGGGAGGGAACCCGGCCCCCCTACATTGGGAGTGTGGAATCTTAGCCACTGGACCACCAAGGAAGTCCTTACAATGCTTTTCAGATGCCCCCTCATCTTACCTTTTGGTCCTCAAGGATCTGGAGGGGGTTTAACCTGCACAGAAGAAAGGCTTCTTTGGGGTTACATATTCATGACCTCCCTGCATTTAATATTCCTTTAACCAGTGCAGACACCAGAGCACCGGGCTCTTTGACTGGTTAGAGAGCATCCCTCCCCGGGCCACCCACCATGTGTGGTGACAGTGTCTGGGAGAGTTCCTCCTCTCCTGCCTCCTGCTCACCCCTGTGCTATGGGATTGGAATACTTTGTACGATCTTGGGAGGACTTAAACGAGATGAGCCGTTGAAATGTTTAGCCCATTACCTGGAATGCAATAAGAATTCAACGAATGTTACTCAGGATTGGCTTTGGGGAGCAAATGCCTATAGGTCTCTTTCCATTGGAATTGAGACCACTGTCTTCCCAGGAGACCTCCACCCATGCACACACCCTCTTCCTGGCCTGCCTTTTCAGAGATGTTTAAGACCCATGTGTCTTGGTGACATCCATCTGGAATCCCTTCTCCCACGTGCTTGGCAGTGAATAGCAGGGGCCTGGCAGAGTCCTTAGCTCAGGATCCCGTTGTTCTGGGCCCACCTGACTGCCTGCTGGGGTGCAGTTCAAAACCTGTTCTTTCATAATCATAACAATACCTTGTCTCAGAGCAGCCCCTGTGCTCTGAGGAGTTCAAAGCGTTTTGCTAGATCTGTTTTTTGGGCTTTGTGACTTGGAGGGGACTGCTCCCTGACCTCCACCATGGAAATAAAAGCTAGATGTAACATTTATGAGGGCTCAGCCTAACCACTTGATGCCAGACCCAGGACCCTGCCTCCCTCCCGAGTTTTCTGGCTTTGGCTCCTGTGTCTCCCGAGACAGCGCTGTGGACCCTCAGGGTCTTCATCCTCTCTTCTCCTCCAGGCCTTTTAAACCTAGAGAAGCTCCTCCGGCAATTCCTTATCTCCAAGGACACACTTTCGGTCCGGATGCTGGATGACGCCAGGGACCCCACCCCGCTCCTCAAGGAGATCCGGGACGACAAGACCGCCACCATCATCATACATGCCAACGCCTCCATGTCCCACACCATCCTCCTGAAGGTGGGCGCCGGGCCGGGTGGGTGCTGGTGGGCCCCCTCCCTCCCTCTGCCTCTGAACTGACACTCTGCTCCCTTCTTGCCTTGGGTGTCCCCCCTGGGCCGAGGTTGAAGGAGCCCTGGGCTGGACCTCTGACCCCGACAATGTGCTTCAGTTCCAGTGAACAGCTCCTGAAAGCTAAGAGGAAAAAGTAAGATGATGCTATGTCACAGAGACGTTCAACTCTCAGTGCAACAGGGCAGCCCCCGGCTGAGACACTGGCCACACCTAGATCTGCCAGGGGCTCTGTAGTCCCGGGGTTCCTAGGAGGGGCAAGGGTGGGCTGAGGCTATTTGCCGAACCGAGTAGAGGCATCTCCCTATTCTGACAGCCGGGACTGTCTCATCCTTGTGTATTACTGAATACCAGCCCTGTGTGGAATCTCCTCACGTGATCTATCGTTTACCAAGTGCTGGTGGGTCATTTTTCAATGTAATCCTCTCCGTGGCCACACGAGGTGGACATGATGGCATCCCCTGGCAGCGGAAGAAACTGAGGGTCTGAGAGGTGAGCAGCACTGTCCAAGGCCAGCCCTGGGAGGAGCAGAGCAGAGCCTGCCTCAGTTCTCATCACAGGAAATCAGTCCACTTCTGCCCCGCTCCCCACCACCTCCCGGGGACACAGAGATCAGCCCCGGAATCAATGTCTGCACATGGAAACTGGCACTCTCTGGGTGAGGCTGGTCCAAGAGAGAGAGACAGAGACACACACAGAGACAGAGACAGAGGGAGGAAAGGCAGTGCCCGGGGGTCCACGCTGGACAAACAGCTTCGATCATCTGGGCATCCTTGGGACCACTGGGACTGTGTCCCAGGCTGGTGTCTGGGCTAAGCAAGCAACCCCAGACAGAGCGGATCCTGCCAGGTTCCGCCCTGGCTCCAGCAGCTCCCCTGGCCTCTCTGGGCTCATGGCCTCCTCTAGTGCCATTTTAATTGCACATTTAAGTGCAGCCGCCATCTTCTACTGGGGGAGTGAGGTTCCTCATTAACCTCAGCAGGGCCGCCAGGAGCCCAGCAGACACAGGATGACTCTCTCTTCCTCTCCCTCCCTCGCTGTCTCCTCACCTCCCCACCCCAGCTAGTTTAGTCTCAGAATTAATAAGAGATTTGAATGAAATTTCTCTGAGTACTGAAGGCCGTCCCTTCAGCCTGTTGCTATAGTAATCTCCTGCAGCTCCAAACCCACGTCTGTCTGTGTGGGTATACACAACTCACAGACACACACTCCAACACACAATTTTTCTTTCTCTTTCTTCTCTTGTGTCCGGAGCTGTGATCAATGAAGTCATTGAGGATGGAAGAGCTTCAGGGCATGAGAGATGCAGGCTGAGGAGTTCTCAGGAGGGTGGGGAGGACTGAGGAGCAGGGAGCAAGATAGATGTCCCTCAATCCCCCTGCCAAGAGCAGATCAGAACGTATATTTTCCCTGCAGTAGCTGATTTCTGCCTGGACAGCCCCCAGGTGGAAGCCTTTTGGGGTCAGCCCTTGCCCAGGAATATTTCCTGGCTCTCAGCTTATGTGGTTGCCTCCCTCCCTTTTAAAAAATATGTCTAGTTCATTGTTGAAATCTCGGAAAGTACAGAAAAGCCCATAGGAAAAAAATAAAAATCATTCACAATTCCATCACTGAGAGAGAACCACTATAAAGTTTTGATATCTAGTCTTTCTGCCCTTAGAGACACATTTTTTTTTCCTTTTTCAAAATTATTACACCCTGAACATACTCTTCCGGAACCACTTTTTTTTTTCCACTTAATTATATGGCATGCATTTTTTTCTCATGTCATGACATATTTTTCTACAAATATTTTAATGGCTGCATCATTTCTTATCATATGGATGTACCATAATTTATTTAGCCATCTCTTTATTGTTGGAGATACAGGTTGTTTTCGATCTTTGCTGTAATAAATAATGCTGGAATGCACATCTTTTTACATAAATCTTTATGCACATTCATGAATATTTTCAGAGCATAAATTTCTAGGAGTGGAATTACTGAGTTAAAGGTATGCATGCTTTTAAGGATTTTGATATGATTTGCCAGCTTGCCTTTTTAGAAAGTCTGTAAGGATTTACACTCCCACCAGTGGCGTATAGGGGTCTTATATAGCACCCTTGCCAGTACTGGGTATTTTCATTAAAAACGCTTTTAATTTCTTTTTTATGGCTGTGCATTTGAAGGAAATTTCCTTGTAATGACTATTATTAGCAAATGGTTCTGCTGGGTGGCCAGTGGCAGGCTTTCCTGAGGTCATTGATCAGCCCCAACCCATGTACCCTTGGAACCAAACCTACCAATGAGCAGTGAGGTTTGGGGAAAGCTCATCCCCATTTGAATTCCTAGAAGCCCCAGCAGGCTGACCTTGTATCCATCCTGGACTCAATCCACATGCTTCCCTGAAACGCCAGGCTCCTCCTTCATGAGGTTACAACCTGGCCTTGAGGGAAGATAGACTCAGCGTGGGAAGCAGTGCAATCAGAGGGTGCCTGGAGCTTCTGGGAGTCTCGCTGTGCACTTGTGAGCCTGGCCTCGGAGCTTGGCAGCACTCCACTGTCTCTTGATTTCAGGAGGATTTTCAGAGTAATCCCCTATTTTATTGAGCGGCTGTTCCAGCAACGAATTCCATGTTTACCCAGAATTCAGGTCTTAAAAACCAAGGATCTCTTGTGTTTTATCTTTAGGACAGCAGATTTCACAAAGTGGGTTTTAACCATCCAGCAGTGCCCTTTCTCAACCCCCTGCCCCCAGCCCAGCCCTGGAACCAGGGGGCTCCCGTCAGGCTAGGCTGTGGTGAGAGGCAAGGGCATTATTATATGGATAATTTGGGATGTGGGTGAAGAGGTGGAAGTGCGCACCATGCCCCCCTCCCCAGAAGTGGAGGCATCACTGTAGCTTTGTTAGAGGAAGGAGAGGCCCTGAGCTCCATCACAACCCCTTGTAATCTTGCCCCAGTTGCCTCAATTTCTTATAGGGATGGTGATGATATATTGGGTTGGCCAAAAAGTTTGTCTGGGTTATTCTGTGACTTGGAAAACCTGAACGAACTTTTCGGCCAACCAACCTAATAATTACCCCAGCCTGTCCTTCAAGGAGCCTGTGAGAATGCTCGCACAATTATTGGAATCCCTGAGGAGATAAACAAGATATAAAGGGAGAAGGCAACCATCCCTGGCTTTGTTTACCGCCCCCCACCCCCATGCACCTCAACAGTCACGACAAAAGTGGTTTCCTAGTGGCCCAGGGCTGCAGGCTACGTGATGAAGATCTAACCGACTGTCAGGAGGGATGAGGGCCCTGGGGAGAGCCGGGCTCATTATTTCCATGATCTCCTTGTCGGCTTCTCTAGCACCTGTCACACTCCAAGCCAGGCACACGGCACAGAAGGTTGCTTCTAGAGGTGTTTATGATACTGCAAAGGTCAGACGAGAGGATGCCCATCTGAACTAGCAGCTCCCAACCGTGGGCTGAGACTCCCTGGTGCACCGTCACCAAGGGCACATCACAAGCAACTTGCTCCTCACTGCTGACAGGACCACAGTTTGCAAACGATTCACCTCTTTCCAGCATTACCGCAGACTGAAGAATTTGCCTATGAGGCATACTCACTCCCACCGTGACGAGGGTGGAGTTAATTTGGGAATTGCCTACAAGCCACCACTTTCCCGTCCATGCCTTGGCCCCTAAGAGAAGTGTGTCAGGAACTCCATCAATATCATAGTTCTCCAAGGGCAGTGTTAGGCTGCCTGGCTTTAATTTCATCTTTTCCATGTATGAGGTGTGTGATCTTCTGGACAAGCTACACAGCCTTTGGTGCTTCAGTTTCCTCAGCTGTCAAAGGGGGGGTGGTGGACAAGTAATAGTGCTGCCTCATCAGGTGAACCCAAGCCAAATGCTGTCCGGTGCTTGGTGCAGACTAAACAGTGAGTGTTAGCCATTGGTATTGTTAATGGTTGTGGAAATAATTATTATAGTCTTCTGTTATTTGTTTCATTTCCCGGAACGTCACTTTGGTTTCCATAATCCCCAGTTATAGCCACGGGAATGTGCACACATGAGAATATCAGCTACCGTGTGTGTCACTGCAGGGGCGGGGGTATGGGCTGGAGGGAGAGAGACCCTACTCTAGAAGCGAGGGTTTCTGTGCTCCATCCTCCAAGGTTGAGGGTGGCGTAAGAACCAATCAGTCAAGATATTCTCCTCTGCCAGCGGGGAGCCAGACCAGGGACAGACACTTGGAGCCCTCCCTAGCCATGCACTTCCAGTGGGCTTTTCATTTTCCACTCTAATCTCCTTCTCTTCCCTTTGCAGGCAGCGGAACTAGGGATGGTGTCAGCCTATTACACATACATCTTCACTAATCTGGTAAGACATTTTCATAGCTCACCTCTTTGGCATGGAGAGTATCATTAATTAGGGTCAGCGGGGTGTGACGGAATGAAACCCTGGAGATGGGCAGTAGGGGAAATGGACCAGAGGAGCAGACGCCAGCCAGAGAAGCAGGACATTTGAGAAACACGGAAACCCAGGAGCCCTGGGACTCTTGTCCTAACAATTCTTAGCCTGCTGCTGCTGCTGCTAAGTTGCTTCAGTCGTGTCTGACTCTGTGCGACTCCATAGATGGCGGCCCACCAGGCTCCCCCGTCCCTAGGATTCTCCAGGCAAGAACACTGGAGTGGGTTGCCATTTCCTTCTCCAATGCATAAAAGTGAAAAGTGAAAGTGAAGTCGATCAGTCATGTCTGACTCTTAGCAACCCCATGGACTGCAGCCTACCGGGCTCCTCCATCCATGGGATTTTCCAAGAAAGAGTCCTGGAGTGGGGTGCCATTGCCTTCTCCAAAGAATCTAATACCTCTGCTCAGATGTCACCAGCTGACCCCTCTGGTGGTTGCAGCTCCTCTATAGGTCCAGTTACAGGCCCGCAGTCCAGTCCCTACATTTCCAGACCCTAATGCAGGCTGGCTTAGGAATAGGAACACTAGAGCACAAAGATTACGCCTGTCCTAGGTAAAAGGTGTTATAACTGATACACTTTCAGAGGCCATTTCTTTCAAATTCCCTTCTTTTGCAGCCTAGAAGACAAGACCTATAGAAATTTTACTGAGTCAAGTTGGAGTTCTCGTTTTGCCCCATAGCAGCTGTGTGCCCCTTAAACAAGCACTGAGCCTTGGTTTCCTTGTCTGTAAAATGGCTATAAGGACAGCTACATCATGGAATTGCTATCATTTTGAAATGATGTAATTTAATCTGTGTATATTTTGAAATCATAAAGCATTAAGACATATGAAACGTTGTGAAATATACACACTCTCAATTAGACAGTAGAAAGAATCTCAGAGAACAGGTTTAAAAACATTATAACTTTTAATTTTGAGACAATTATAGATTCATAGAAAGTCACAAAGATAATACAGAAGGGTGCCATGTAACTTTAACCCAGGTTTCTGCAATGGCTATATCTTATATTATTACAGTACAATATCAAAACCAGGATATCAAAATATCAAGTCTGTTAAGATATATGTAGATGTGTGTAATTCTTACTACAGTTAGGAAAAAAAGCCTTTCATTACCACAAAGATCTTGCTACTACTTTATAGTCACATCCATGTTCCTTCTTCCCACCAGTCCTAATCTTTAATAACTGCTAATCTGTTCTTTATTTCTAACTTTTGTTGTGGTGGTGGTTCAGTTGCTAAGTTGTGTCTGAATCCTTGCGACCCCATGGACTGCAGCACACCAGTTTCCTTGTCCTTCACTATCTCCCAGAGCTTGCTCAAACTCATGTCCATTGAGTCAGTGATGCTATCTAACCATCACATCCTCTGCTACCCCCTTTTCCTTTTGCCTGCAATCTTTCCCAGCTTCAGAGTCTTTACCAATGAATTGGCTCTTCACATCAGGTAGCCAAACTATTGAAACTTCAGCTTCAGCAACAGTCTTTTCAATGAATATTCAGAGTTGATTTCCTTTAGGACTGACAGGTTTGATCTCCTGGCAGTCAAGGACTCTCCAGAGTCCTCCAGAACCACAGTTTGAAAGTGTCAGTTCTTCAGTGTTCTGCCTTCTTTAGGGTCCAGCTCTCACATCCGTTCATGACTACTGGAAAAACTGTGGCTTTGCCTAACTTTTCTACTTTTATGTAAATGGAATCATGAGTAGATGACCTTTGAGGTTAGATTTTTTTCACTCAGTGTATTGCCCTCAGGATCCATCGAAGTTGCTGTATGAATCAATAGTGTGCCCTTTATTTTTGCTGAGTCATATTTCTTGCTGTGGATGTACCTGTTTGCTTAATCGTCCACCTATGGAGAGACATTTTAGTTGTTTCCAGTTTGGGGCTATTACAGATAGAGCTGTTATAAACAGTCATTCAGAGAAGAGGCTTGCTTATTATGCATTTATTTATTTTGTAAATGCATAAGATATCCAAATCATTTAAGTAGCCCCTTTATCCAGATATACTTTTTTAAATGTTTTTTGAAGTGTGCTGAGTCTTCGTTCCTGCAGGGACTTTCTCTAGTTGGTGGTGAGTGGATGGGCTCTTGAGCACTCGGGCTTCAGTAGTTGTGGCACACAGGCTTAGTTGTAGAATTTTCCTGGACCAGGGATCGAACCCATGTCCCTTGCATTGGCAGCAAATTCTGGGAAGTCCCTATCCAGACATACTTCTGATGTAACAGGCACTGAGCCAGGCATTAGCTACTAAAATGGGAATAAGAAACCAAGCTGGGCCAGCAAAAACCTATTGCAAACTGTCATATTGTGAAGTGGCAAATTCCATGAGATGTGGACACAAAATGCTTTAGACCCTAGAGCAGGGCCCACTTGCTCTACCTGGGGCAGATAGGAAATGCTTCACAGAAGAAAGAGTCTTTAAGCTACATCCTGAAAGACAAGTAGACTTTTTCCTAGACAAAGAGCAGAATAACATTTGGGAATAAGGAACAGCATGCTCACATACCTGGAGATTTGAGTCCCTTCACACATATGGGCTGCTCCAGGAATGGGTGTGCCAGTTCACTATTACTCATTTGTCTATTTATAGCCATTTGTGAAAGTAACTTTCTTAAAAGATATAAGGCAAGTAACATCAAATGAGTAATAATGAACTGGCACACCCATTCCTGGAGCAGTCCATATGTGAGAAGGGACTCAAATCTCCAGATGTGTGAATATGCTGCTCCTCATTCCCAATGCCAATGCAGGAGACGTAAGAGATGTGGGTTCAATCCTTGGATCTGGAAGATCCCCTGAAGGAGGACACAGCAACCTACTCCAGTGTTCTTACCTGGAGAATCCCATGGACAGAGGAGCCTGGGGGGCTATAGTCCATGGGGTCGCCAACAGCCAGACACGACTGAAGTGACTTAGCACACACGCAGGTGTAATGAACCACAAGAGCCTCGATGTGTTTAGGAAGCAGAATTCAACCTCACAGAGTTGACTCTCGAATCTGAAAATGGAAAAGGTCACCTGGGAGTTAAGACTCTCTTGGCCAACACAGGTGGTAGTGTAAACTGGGGGTCCTGCAGTGTCTCTTCTGGGGTTTAGGGGCCAGGGCCAGGTCTCCTGAAATGTCCTGCAAAGGCAAGGAGAGGGCTGCCCAAAAAGACAAGCTGGGATCCTGCCATCCCTGTTCATCTCTAGCGGCAGTTTTGTGAGCAGCCCTTTCTTGGGGCTTCTGTGGCACTGTCCGCCCTGAAGCCTCCTATAGGTCTGTGCTGTCAGAGTTGGAAGCCCCCTTGAAGAATCCTGTATAGCTTCTCTCCTGGTGTGGGCACTTCCTCCACAGCAGGCTTGCCAAAAAGTCATCCAGCTGCCTGTTGCCTAGTACACCCCCACCACAGACCTGCCTGTTCCATTGTTGGAATTTTTAACTCAGGTCTAACCTCCAGATAGAAGGCCACAAAGATCATATGTGAGCAGCTGAACGAACGTTCTCCAGGTGAGCACACCTGTGTAAGCAACACCCAGATCCAGAAAGAGAATATTGCCAGCACCCCAGAAGTCCCCCGCATGCCCCCTCCCAGTCACTGCCCCTCAGAATATAAAACAGAAGGAACTGCTTTGTTGGTATGTTTATTTAATTTATTTTTTCTGTCTCACACTGCTGCTGTAAATCAGGGCATTAACATGGAAAGGGGAAGAAAAGGATTAGACTATTCCCAGAGTGATGCGAAAGCATTTGCCTGAAGTAAGGAGGCATTTGGGGGAGCCCAGCGAGCTGGCAGAAGAATAAGGACAGATTAAACTCCATCTGTGTTCCATTTGGGGAGCCTGGGAAGCAGAGGGGAGGAGAGCGAGAAGGCAGGCCAGGGGCCACCTGTCTTGGGCCAGCCTGCCCCCATGTTAGGCCCACAGGGTAGCCAAAGAGGAGGGAGTGGGGCAGCTAGGACTCACAGAAGTGTTTTTGCAGATGGAAAGAGGCTAGTCATTTGAAAGATGAATTCCCAGGATGATAATGAGACTAAGGCAAGGTTGCTTGGCCTGGAGATGTTTAGGAAAGCATCACAGAGCTTCCCCAGTGACTCAGTGATCAAGAATCTGCCTGCCAGTGCAGGAGACGTGGGTTCCAGCCCTGATCCAGAAAGATCCCACATGCCATGGGGCAACTAAGCCTAAGCCTATTGAGCCTGTGCTCTAGAGCCCAGGAACCACAGCTACTGAAGCCCAAGTGCCTAAAGCCCATGCTCTGCAAGAAGAGAACCCATCGCAATGAGAAGCCTTCGCATTGCAACTAAGCAGTAGCCCCCGTTCACTGCAATTAGAGAAAAGTCCACACACAGTGATGAAGACCCAGCAGAGCCAAATATAAATAAATAAAATTATATACGAAAAAGAAGGCATCACAGGACTTCCCTGCATCCAGTGGTTAAGACTTCACCTTCCAAGGCAGTGGTGCAGGTTCAATCCCTGCTCAGGGAAGTAAGATCCCACATGCTTCGTGGCCAAAAACACCCCTCATAAAACAGAAGCAATATTGTTGTCGTTTAGTCCCTAAGTCACATCAACTCTTTTCGACCCCATGGACCGCAGCGCGCCAGGCTTCCCTGTCCTACACTATCTCCTAGAGTTTGCTCAAATTTGTGTCCATTGAGTCAGTGATGCTATCTAACCATCTCATCTTCTGCAACCCCCTTCTCTTCTTGCCCTCAGTCTTTCTCAGCATTAGGGTCTTTTCCAATAAGTTGGCTCTTCCCATCAGGTAGCCAAAATACTGGAGCTTCAGTTCCAGCATCAGTCCTTCCAATGAATATTCAGGGTTGATTTCCTTTAGGACTGATTAGTCTGATCTCTGTACAGTCCAAAGGACTCTCAAGAGTCTTCTCCAGAACCACAGTTCGAAAGCATCAATTCTTCAGCACTCAGCCTTCTTGATGGTCCAACTCTCACATCTGTACATGACTACTGGAAAAACCATAGCTTTGACTATACAGACCTTTGTCAGCAAAGTGATGTCTTCAGCTTTTTAATACGCCATCTTGGTTTGTCATAGCTTTTCTTCCAAGGAGCAAGCGTCTTTTAATTTCATGGCTGCAGTGATTTTGGAGCCCAAGAAAATAAAACCTGTCACTGTTTCCACTTTTTGTGACAAATTCAATAAAGACTTTAAAAAATGATCCACATCAAAAAAAAGCTTTAAAAAAGTAAAAAAAGAAAGCATCACCCCTGCTATGTCCCACCACTCCCTCTTCTCCGAAATGTTAACAAAGACTTTGATGATGAATCTTGTGGAGATTCACTGACCCATGAAGTCGGGAGACCTGGGTCAAGTCCCCACTCTGCCTTGTAATTGCTGTGTGACTTGGAGGGAGTCACAGTGACTCTCTGAGCCCCAGGTCTCTCATTTGTAAGATGGGGATAATGAAATCTTACAGGGTTGTTGTGAGGATAAAGAAAATTGTGTTATGAATTGCCAAATACTCTATGCTTTCAGGACAGTGTGTATTTTGGTCACACTCCGATACTTTCAGCTTTCAAAGGGCTTTTGTCCTTCTTGGGTGAACACAGAATGAGATGAGCTTTGGGAGGGTACCTTCCTCAGAGAGTTCTTTGAATCTGGAATTGACAGGATTCACACAGTTTGTAAGTCTGCTACAGGAAATCAGAAAAGTACCTGGGTAAATGATGATGGCTGAGTAATAGCCAAGAAAATAGAAGCAAAGCCATTTCAAAAATCAGTCAGTGAGAGAATATTCTGGATACTTCTCATTAGTGCCTTGGCTCTCAGAAAGGACAGACCTTTATTAGGAGTAAAGAAACTATTTTTAAGTCCATTCTTTCTGCCCAGTTGCTGTTGGAGTCTTGAAGCAGAGCAGGAGGGGCTTTATCTAGAGGGTCATAGGTGAGCCTCTCTGCTTCTCTAGAAGTCCAGTGGTCCCTAACTTTATGGCACCAGGGACTGATTTTGTGGAGGACAGTTTTTCCACAGACCGGAGGTGGGAGGATGGTTTCTGGATGATCCAAGCACATTACACCTACTGTGCACTTTATTTCCATTATATTATATCAACTGCACCTCAGGCATTAGATCCTGGAGGTTGGGAACCTCTGCTCTAGTCCTTCTCCCCAAATATAGATGCCACCTGGACTTTAATTCTTATTTATTTCTTTTCTGATTCCTCAAAGATGTCCATCTTGTCCCATCTCTCTACATTTGGCCACAGTGATGCAGCAGGCACTCAGATTTGCATTTGAGAGTTAGCACAAAGGTGCAGGCCTTTGTGTTAGTAGACAAGACTAAGGACTCCAGGTTGACTAGCTGTCAGCTGTGTGATCTGGTGCAGATTGCTCAGTCCCTCTGAGCCTCGGTGACCTCATCTGCTGGTGGACACTGATGATACCTGCCCTGGGAGATAACAGCCACGCAGAAACTGACTCACAGCACAAGTCTAGTAAAGGGAAGGTATTATTTTAAGAAGTCCTGGTGGCTCAGTGTTTAACACTCCTCCTGCCAATGAAGGAGACACATTGGATGAAGTTCGATCCCTGGTCTGGGAGGATCCCACATGTGGTGGAGCAACTAAGCCCGTGCCCCAGAAGAGCCCTGCTCTAGAGCCTGGGAGCTGCAACTACTGAGCCCACGTGCCACAACTACTAAGGCCCATGAGCCCAAGCTTCACAGCAAGAGGAGCCGTTGCAATGAAAAGCCCAAATTCAGAAACTAGAGAGTAGCCCAGTCAGCAATGAAGACCCAGCACAGCCATAAATAAATACATGGAATTATAGAAAAGGAAGTTCTATTTGTGTTTCCCAGGTACCAAAAAGAACAGGAGATATTTATTTTGCTGTCCAGCCTCTAACGGCCTATAAAAGCGACTCCTAAAATGCCATTTTATTAATTTCCAGACAATGAGTAAAACAAGGTAGTTCAGTTATTGTGCAGTCACAATGTTATTAGTGTGTGAAATCCGGTAATATTTGTCTTTTGTGTCTGGCTTATTTTATTCGGCATGATGTTTTCTACATTCATCCATATTGTAGCAAGTATCAGAACTTCATTCTTTTTTTTTAAACTCTTTTTTTATAGTGGAAAATACACATAAAATTCACCATTCTTTTAAGGATTTCATTCAGTACAGTGAGTATATTTACATCGTTGGGTAACCATCATCACGATCCACATTCAGAACTTTTCTCATCCTCAAACTGAAGCCTTAAACCCATTAAACAGCAACTCCCTACCCGCTCCCCCTGCCAGCCCCTGGCAGCTACCATTTTGCGTTCTGTCTCCATGAAGGTGCCTCTTCTATATGCTTCATATAAATGGAATTCTAATGTTTGTCCTTTGGTGTCTGACTTATTTTGCCTAGCATAATGTCTTCAGGGGTCGTCTAGGTGTCAGAATTCCCTTCCTTTTTAAGGCTGAGTAATACATTAAAAAACTAAGATCATGGCACCTGGCCCCATTACTTCACGGCAGATAGAGGGGGAAAAGGTGGAAGCAGTGACAGATTCCCTCTTCTTGGGCTCTAAAATCACTGCAGATGGTGCCTGCAGCCATGAAATCAGAAGATGATTGCTTCTTGCCAGGAAAGCTTTGAGAAACCTACACAGTGTGCTGAAAAGCAGAGACATTACTCTGCCGACAAAGGTCTGTATAGTCAAGGCTGTGGTCTCCCCAGTGGTCATGTATGGTTGTGAGAGCTGGATGGTAAAGAAGGTGTAATGCCAAAGAATTGATGCCTTCAAACCATGGCGCCAAAGAAGATTCCTGAGAGTCCCTTGGACAGCAAGGAGATCAAACCAGTCAATCTTAAGGGAAATCAACCCTGAATACTCGTTATAAGGACTGACGCTGAGGTTGAAACTCCAGTATTTTCCTCATCTAATGAGGACAGCCGACTCATTGGCTAAGTCCCTGATGCTGGGAAAGATTGATGGCAGAAGAAGAGGGTGTCAGAGGATGAGATGGCTGGATGGCATCACTGACTCAACAGACATGAGTTTGAGCAAATTCTGGGAGATGGTGAAGGACAGGGAAGTCTGGCATGCTGCAGTCCATGGGGACACAGAGAGTTGGACACGACTTAGCAACTGAAAGAACAACAATGGTAATCCACTTTACATTTATACCACACTTTATCTCTTCACCCATCAATATGGACATTAATGTTGCTTCTTCTTTTTGGCTATTATGAATAGTGTCTCAATGAACACAGGTATGCAAATACCTGTTCAAGTCCCTGCTTTCCATCCTCTTGGGTATATATCTGGTGGTGAAATTGCTGGATCATATGGTAATTCTGTGTTTGATTTTTGAGAAACACCATAGTCTTTTCTAGCCATACCATTTTTATTCCCACCAGTAATGAATGAGGGTTTGAGTTCCCCCACATCCTCCCAATGCCTGTTATTTTTTGTTTTTTGTGATAATAGCTGTCTTAATTGTATGAAGTGTTCAGATGTGTTTCTTATTTCTATTTGGAGTTTTCCCATTGAAAGAAGCGAGAGTGAATGGCTGAAGTGGAGAATCCTGATTAGAAAGCTTTCTAATAAGAGAAAGAAGCTGTAAAAACCCAGTTTTTATTTATTATATTTGTCAGTTATTGTACAGTCACAATATTGTTGTTGTGTGGAATCATGTAGTATTTGTGTCTGGCTTATTTCACTAAGCATAACGTTTTCTAGGTTCATCCACATTATAGCAGTATCAGAACTTCATTGTTTTTTAAAAACTCTTTTTTTTAATAGTGGTGAATATATATAAAATCTGTTAGACCTGGTGAAAACCCTCAGTTTGGGAGCTTCCTAACTGTGCACCCTGATGCTCTTGGCAGGCCTCAGTTTCCCCATATGTAAAATGTGAATCCTAATATCCATCTCAGGAAACCTTGGTAAAATGAAAAATCAGCAGTGGATAACACTTTGTATCTGGTAGGCAATGCCAACTGTGGTTCCATGGTTTCACACGGTAGATGTGCTATTTCTCACTCAAAGTCCCCCAGGTGTGTTTCTGATCATCTGGCAGCCTTCCAGAAGGTCATCTGGAAGCCCAGATTTCTTCCAGCTTCTAATGTGTCCACTGAGAGGCCAGGAAAAGGACAAAACACAGTGGGTCAGACACAAGAGGGTTTGAGGGGGCCAGGCCTGGAAGTGGCCCATAGTATCTTTCCTCTTAATCCATTGGCTGAAACTTGGCCACATGCTCGCACCTACAAGGAAGATGGGGAAACATCATGTCCTGTGTGCCCAGGGAGAAGAGGATATGGGAATGCTGATTGGCTAGCCATATCTGTTGCATTATTAAATGATTAATGATCATCGCAGGTCTCTCCTGTATTCTAGAAGAGCAATTAGCAACCTAAGCCCTGGCATGTCTGTTTCGAGGCTGCTGCTGCTGCTGCTGCTAAGTCGCTTCAGTCGTGTCCAACTCTGTGCTGACCCTATACGTGGAGAACTTTGTTATAAAGGTGTCAGTGAGTGAGTGAAAGTTGCTCAGTCATGTCTAACTCTTTGCAACCCCATGGACTATACAGTCCATGGAATTCTCCAAGCTAGAATACTGGAGTGGGTAGCCTTTCCCTTCTCCAGGGGATCTTCCCAACTCAGGGATCAAATCTAGGTCTCCCGCATTGCAGGCGATTCTTTACCAGCTGAGCCACAAGGGAAGCAAAGTTGTCAGTTCCCTTATAACTAAAAGGGTCTGCGTCTTTCATGCTCTTGCCCAGGTGGGCTGCTGGCCTGAAGGTCCTGTCTGGTGCTTCCAGGTCGGGCGTGCACTGGACAGATATGGATTCACTGTGCTCATCCTGCTCTTTAGTCTAGAAGCAGTCTCTGTCCTCCAGTCGGCCTCTGGGTTTGGCTGTGGGAACCATTGTTCCACAAGACTGATGGGAGTTTGGATAAAGGACGTGAAGAATTAAGGGCCTTTGGGCAAAGCCCAGTCTGCCGCTGAGGCAGCAGAGAGAGGAGGTGAAGGAGGAAGTGTAGTTTGAGCTAATAAATCTGGGAGGATTATCCAGCTACTAATGAACCCAGGGAGATTCACAATCACTGCCTAATAGAAAAGATAAAATCACCCTAATCTATTGTCAGTGAGCACAGATGGGCCTGGTGCCAAGGCAGGGAGCCACTGCCTTGGCAGGGGAAGTGTAGAGATTTAGGGTAAGGGTCAGAATCGTGAAATATCCAGAAAAAGTAGGAAATGGGCCCTGGAAGTGGGAACTATATGGTCTGTGGGCCACCTGGGCGGCTCCCAGCATTGCAGGCAGCATATGGCTTGCTGGATGCTGTGATCATCTTCCTGCCCCAGGTAGGGCTAGAGTGCCAGGCTCTTGCCACCCCCACTGTGCTGGAGGGCACAATGCCATTTGTGCCATGTGTACAGAGGCGGTTAACATCTCAGAGTCGTTCCCTTGGGGACTCTAGAGAGAAGGAACTTGGTGCTGGCTGGGTATTGGAAGGCAAGAGGCAGGGTTACACCAGCACCTGAATGGTTATATTAGCACCTGTAGGGTTACATTGCATGGTAAGGGTTATACGAACAGGAGGCCTCATCATACATAGTTACAGCCCTGCTACTTACTAGTGGTCAACAGAGTATTAGCCAAAGTTGATATTTAGTGCCTACCTTCTGCATGCTAGACTCTGTAACAAGTGCTTTGCAGTTATTTTCTCATTTAAACCTCACCCAACAGCTCTAGGAGAGCCCTCTTTTATCCCTATTTTAGAGATGAGCAAGCTGAGGCTCATAAAATTTTGATACGTTGCTCAAGGTAGTACCCCAAGCGGTTAGCTGTTAGCCACCTCACTCTCCTGCATTTATCTAGGCAAGCCATTTCTCCTCTCTGTGCTTCAGTCTTTTCATCTGAAAACTATGAGGTTGTATTAATAGTAGGTGATCTTTGAGGTTCTTTACAGTCCTGGACTTATTTCATCCTACACTCCGTTGAGGGCATTTCAATTCACAGCACTCTGTGGTTGGGAATATTTCCTGGAGAAGAGGAGAGGATGACCCATTAGATCGAGGGCCCATGGCTGTTCAGCTAACAGCTCCCTGGATTCCCAAAGAGTAGTAGCAAAGTCCAGCAGAAATAACTCCTTTGTGCCCCAGTCTCTATCTTGTTTGGGCAGAATGGATATATGCAGCCAATTTTTCTCCTCTGGGTCCATGTTACTGTCCAGCAGACTGAGCCTGTGTTTATTTTTCTGGAGGTTTATCAGAGAGATTAGCCATAAGTAATTGAAATTGCTAAAATTATTACAGAAAGGGGAGCCAGGGCAGTCAGGGAGGGAAGAAACAAATGATTCCAAAGGATGCAAATGCTCACTGTCCTGCTCTCCTGCTCCTTTCTCTGATGGGCCAACACCATTCATCACTGAGGTCTTCCTTAAAAGCCAGTTCCTCGAGGCATTGTCCGCTGACGTCCCCTGTGCTGAGTTCCATTACACACTCTCACAGCACCCTGTCTTCTGTATTTTGTAGCATCCATCTCAAGCAGGAATTCCTTCTTCTACGTCTGACCTTTCCATCAGACCTTGAATTTCATAATAGAAAGACCAAGTCTGGACTTGCTGGTAGTTCAGCTGTAAAGAATCCACCTGCAATGTGGGAGACCCTGGCTTGGGAAGATCCCCTGGAAGAGGCAATGACAACCCACTCCAGTATTCTTGCCTGGAGAGTCCCATGGACAGAAGAGCCTGGTAGGCTACAGTCCATAGCGTTGCAGAGTTGGACACAACTGAAGTGACTGAGTGCAAACACACACACACACACACACATACACAAGACCAAGTCTGTCTTGTCCATCACTATACCCCAGTAGCCTACTGGCATATAGTAGGTGCTCAATAAATACTGAGTTAATGAGTGGAAAAGTTCATAACCTTATAGGGTTCTTGGACTGGAATGGCTGGCCAGGATTAAGGCTCATCTCCTTCATCCAACAGGAATTCAGCTCATCCCAAGTAGCCCAATGAGTGCAAAGGTCCCCAGCTCAGCCAGGAGGAGCAGGGCTCAGTGCCTCTTTTCCTGAGGATGCCTGCATTTTTGTAGCCCACACAGTAACTGCTTGGTCTGGAACACTTCCTCCATTTTGGGCTTGACAGATTTGAAATTAAGGGTGTGCAAGTTGTTGAGGCTGAAACTCCAATACTTTGGCCACCTCATGCAAAGAGTTGACTCACTGCAAAAGACCCTGATGCTGGGAAAGATTGAGGGCAGGAGGAGAAGGGGACGACAGAGGTTGAGATGGCTGGATGGCATCACTAATTCGATAGACGTGAGTCTGAGTGAACTCCGGGAGTTGGTGATGGACAGGGAGGCCTGGCGTGCTGCGATTCATGGGGTCGCAAAGAAGTGGACACGACTGAGTGACTGAACTGAACTGAAGTTCAGCAAGGATGGTTTTATTCAGGAGAATCAGGGGGTTCTTTTTTTGCCACACTATGCAGCATGAAAGATCTTAATTCCCCAACTAGGGACCTAACCCGCACCCCTGTAGTAGAAGGGTGAAGCCTTAACCACTGGACTGCCAGGGAAGTCCCCTGCAGGGAGCTCTGGTAAGTGAGGGTGGTGTTGAAACCTGTGGCCCCTGGTTGACACCAATACTGACCCTAGAAGTGAGAAGGGGCAAAAGAGTGCAAGGACTGTGCTGAGTGACCTGTCATCGGGGGCTGCTTCCTCTCCTGCCCGCACCTTGCCTCAGTCAGCCTTGGTCAAGCAGCCTCTTCGCCAACTCCTGGTACTCCTGAGCCAGAACCCAAGGGTCTCTGCAACAAAACCTCTGCTTTGGGTTTCCAAGGTCATTATGAAATTATCTAGTTCTGTCCACCATCCCCAGGACTTGGCATGCAAGGTTGGTGAGCCTCATGACTATGTCATGACACAGAGGGTAGAAATATGGCTTAATGGAGGCGGCTGGGGACTCGGATCAGAGAAGACCTGAGCTGGAACCTGGGTCCTGCCATGCATGAGATGTACACATGGCCTGTTACTTAACCTACTGGAATCTCAGTTTTCTCTTCTGTAAAATGGGGATGATAATTCATAACTATCATTTTGTGAGGAACATGGAACATTTCTAATCCTGTCAATATTATTTACTAGGCTGCTAGTAAACATTATTTCCTTTCCTTCCCTCTTTCCCACTTCCTTGTTGAATATTCCCATACTTAGATCTCAGTGTCCTGGTTTACTGTGTCTTAACTTTTGAAAACTCCAAGGCTGCTATCAGAAGCATTTCAAAATTGGTCTGTCATCTAATTGAAATTACAACTACAGTTCCAAGGGTGTGTGAGCCTCTTCCATGTCTTAGAGTCTTTTACTGAAAGCACACACCACATGTACACACACACACACACACACACACACACACACACAGCTAGCCAACAACTACAATCCATCAGTTGGACAACTTTCCAGTGCCAGAGCAATTGATTCTAAAGTGTAGTTTATTGTAAAATTATTAAGACTATCCACATATTTCACCTTTATTGAGCCTTTTAGGAGAACCACTCTGCATAATACAGTATACTTTGGTGAATAAATATGTTTTTAGTGCAACTAGGAAAAGAGTAAGGGAGTGAAAGTTCCCCATGTGTCTGACTGAGCTTCCAAGGTACCGCCCCCACCAAATACAAACTCAGAGAGGGGGCAGGTCTGGCAGTGACAAATGTCCCCTGGGCGTACATGGGTCCAACAGCATCTTGAAGAGAAGCTATTATTCCAGAATTGTGCTCTCTGGCTGCCAACCCTCCTGTGTCTATCCTCTGAACTGGGCCACAGCTAGAGGGGGTGTGTTCAGGGGAAATGGCGGAGAGGATTGGAAAAAGATTCAGGAGGCCACGACTGAAAATTATTCTCTGCATTTGCATCTGGGGAAACCGGCTGACAGCTGGAAGTCCCTCTGTCCAAGTTATGGCATTATAAAATGATTAGCTAGTCATGATTAAGCGACTTACCTATGGAAAATGCTGAAGTCAACTCCACTTATTCAGCAAACATTTATTGCATGTCTGCTGTGTGCTGGAAATGCAAGCAGCGTAGGATGTGGCTTAAAGAGGCAATGAGTGGAAGCCCACAGGAAGAGTGTTGAGTGCTTTTTTGGGACCTTGGGGAGAGGTTTACAGATTTGGTTTGCTTTGCATCATTTATTAAGGGAAGGTTAAAAAGGAGGGGGATTCCCTGGTGATTCAGATGTTAAAGAATCTGCCTGCAGTGCAGGAGACCCGAGTTCAATTCCTGGATACGGAAGATCCCCTAGAGAAGGGAATGGCTACCCACTCGAGTATTCTTGCCTGGAGAATTCCATGGACAGAGGGGCTTGAAGGGATATAGTCCTTGGGATCGCAAAGAGTGGGACATGACTGACACTTTTACTAGAAAGGTGAATGGGATGATGGAATGTGGTCAGAGGTAAGCATGGTAGGCCTGACAAAGAAAAAGCAGGGTGCCTGCTGTAGCTGGAGAGAGGACCTGTGATGCAGAGAGGGGAACCAGATTTGGCAGAGAAAAGTTCCTGTCAGATGACATTCCGTCTGCCCTGCAAAGTTGCTGGACTTTTTAGCATTAGAAGTTGGCATAGGGACTTCCCTGGTGTTCCAGTGGCTAAGACTCCACACTCCCAATGCAGGGGGCCCAGGTTTGATCCCTGGCCAGGACACTATTAATAGGTCCCACATGCCACAACTAGAGAGTTCGCATGCCACAGCGCCACAACTAAAGACCCAGTGCAATCAAATAAATAATTTTTTAAAAAGAAATTGGCCCTGGTAGTTCCAAGGGCTAGTCTTGGCTCTCCCACTAACTGACCGTGTGTGATCTTGGAGAAGTCCTGTCTACCCTGGGGATAAACTGAAGGATCTCCAAAGACCTTTCAGCTCTTCAGTTCTGTTGACTTCATGGATTGGGTGAATTCATAGTAAATGAATGGGTTCTCTGGGCATGTGAAGCTTCTGGCTTTTCTCTTCATGGCTTCTGGTGTCCTGGTCTGGTTTGCTTCTCCCTCCACTGCCTTCTGCTCCCCTAGTTCCCCCCACCCCCAGCACGGAGGGCAGCGCCCCTGGCTCGTGAGTGTCTGGTCCTCTCGCCCGCTCTTGCCCAGAGGGCACTACCCGCGTCCCACCTCCAGGCCACCTCCTCAGCGCCCTGATGGACGAAGGGCCTCAAAATCCAGTCCAGGCTGATATGTGAAGGGCTGATGACAGCACAGAATCTGGGGGGACCTTTGCGAGCATCTCACTGAATCTCATCATTTTACAGTTGAGGGGAAATAGCTGGACTGGGACAGTGACTTGCTCAGCTCTCACAGTGAGTCAGGAGTGGCGGGCAGAAGTCTCCTGACCATGCGTTGGCTGGGCAGTGTTAATTGAGCCTGTCAGGAATGCAACCATTAACGCAGTCCATTCTCTGAGATGGTCAGGGTGGAGTGGGAGACAAACCCAAACAGAGGATTGAAAGCCAGTGGGTTAAAATAATGAAGCTATCCACAGAGCCTGGCAATCTCGTGAAGACTTCCCGGAGGAGACCACACCCAGTGGGCCCTAAAGAAGCACTGCTTAGTCAGGTGGAGAAAGACAGGGGGATGGACGTTCTAAACACACAGTTTAATGCCGTAGACATTTCCTTTTTAATCAAAGCCTCTACCAAGGAAGTGGATCCTATGGGAAATTGTGGATTTGGTGAGGAAGGTATTTGGGGGTGGGGAGGAACTTTCAGAGCCTTCACCTCCCTCTACACAGGCAGCCAAATGCCATCTTCCATGTCCTATGAAAGGCAGATAAAGAAGAAAGGTGGGAGTCACAAGTGAACCTGCATGCATGCTAAGTCACTTCATTCGTGTCCGATTCTTTGCGACCCTTTGGACTATAGCCCTCCAGGCTCCTCTGTCTATGGGATTTTCTAGGCAAGAATACTGCAGTGAGTTGCCATGTCCTCTCCCAGGGGATCTTCCAGACCCAGGGATCAAACTCTTATGTCTCCTGCACTGGCAGGTGGGATCTTTACCAATGGGCCTCCCTAGTAGCCCAGTTGGTAAAGGGTCAGTCTGCAGGGCAGGAGACTGCAGTTCAATTCCTGGGTTGGGAAGATCCCCTGGAGAAGGGATAGTATTTTATCCAGTATTCTTGGGCTTCCCTTGTGGCTCAGCTGGTAAAGAATCCTCTTGCAATGTGGGAGGCCTGGGTTCGATCCCTGGTTTGGGAAGATCCCCTGGAGAAGGGAAAGGCTATCCACTCCAGTATTCTGGCCTGGAGAATTCCATGGACTTTATAGTCCGTGGACTCGCAGAGTCGGACACGACTGAGTGACTTCCACTTTCACTTTCTTTACCACTAGTGCCAATTGGGAAGTCCAAGTGAACCTGAGTTAACACCTTTATTGTGGTGCTAGCTGGTCATAAATGCCTGAGACACTGCACATTCACTTGGGTGGCTCTCAACTCTTCTCCCCTTCAAGGTGATGGGCACTGCAGGCCTAAAGAGAGAACTCCAGCTAGGGACTGGACTGGGGAACAGGAGCCCAGCATCTGGGCCTCACAGTGAGATCTGGGGTATTACAGGTGAGCCTGAAATTTCCAGATACACTTGATTCCTAATGGCGTGGGGTGGGGGGTGTGAGAGCAGAATGAGGATTGCCAGGGAAATCAATCAAAACCGAGAGAGCATTCAACGGGGGTGTGGAAACCCTGGTGGAGGCGAAGAAACCCTGCCTGGTGTCAGAGGAACCAATTATCACTCAGCCCCTTTGCTCTTGTTTGACAAATAGTGTGACAGTGAACACTGGTCCCACGGGGCTCCTGGCACCAAGCTGGAGATATCTGCGTATCATCCATTTAATAGAATTGAAGCTCATTCCTTGCATCTTCCTTGACACACACACACACTCCCACATCCATGCCTGTGTGTGTTGCTGGCAGGGTGCACCAGACTGTGCTTGTGAAATAAATCAAATTGAAATAAGAACTAGACTCTGGGGACTACGCTGGCTCCGTATCTCTAGAAGTATAATGGAAATGCCCGCCTCCGACTGCTCAGGCCTTCTGCTTAATAGAGCTTTGGGAGAGGGGAGACCTGCCTTGACCTGAGTCACCAATAGTCCCATTAATTCAATGAGAGATGCTTCAGCCTTCCCTCTGTCCACTGATCCAGCAATTTCCAATAATCCACTGTCAAGAGTCTGACCATAAACACCTACCCATTTTCACTAGCTGGTGTTGTAACAATCATTGCTCCCACGGTACCAGCGAAGTACCAGACACCATGCTAAGTACTTTATGCTCACAATCTTAAATCCTCAAAATGCCACTACAATGTAGGGGCTCCGGTTCCACCAAGCAGGGAATCGAGGCTCAGAGATGCTTGTAAGCTTTAGCTGAGTTCATTCACTCCACAAGTGGTCCAGCTGAGAATTTGCCCTTGACCTCCCTGCCCACCTCATGTCTTTAACAAACTGCTCTTTATTGCTTTTCCATGCTGTATGAGTTTTCTGTTGCTGTGAAACCGATTACTACAAAGGCAGCAGCTTAAACCTCACAGCGACTGGCTCACAGCTCTGTAGGTCCACACTGCACGGCTGGGCTCTCCACTCAGGTTGAAATTTAGATGTTGGCTGGACATGTTCTCATCCAGAGCTCAGTGACCTCTTCCAGGCTTATCCTGTTATCAGCAGAATTTACATCCTGTGGTCTGACTCTCTGTTTTCTTCCGAGCTCTTGGCTAGGGACTGCTCTCAACATCCAAAGGTCACCGTCCAGTGCCTTCCTCCTGGTTCTCTGGCAACGCCTCTCATTGTTTATCCTTTTATCAGGTGATGGGGGAGGCGGAAGGGAGCAAATGAAACTCTAGTCCTTGCCCATGACCCCTCCTTCCCCTCCATCTCATCTTCTTGTCCAAGACCCTCTCTGTGATGTCTCCATCTCATCCACGGACAGTCTGCCTCTAGTCCAGGCCTTCTCATAACTTTGAATCTCTTTGACTTCCTCTTCTGTAACAAGCCAGAGAAAACTGGTTTTAAAAAGTTAGAGTGCCTGGATAATCGCCCTCTTTTAAAGTCAACTGTGACATATAGCAGGGCCTCCCAGGCGGCCCAGTCAGTGGTAAAGAGTCAGCCTGCCAATGCAGGAGCTGCAGGAGAAGCTGGGTCAGGAAGATCCCCTGGAGGAGGAAGTGGCAACCCACTCCAGTATTCTTATCTGGGAAATCCCATGGACAGGGGAGCCTGGTGGGGGATCTCAAAGAGTCAGATGCGGCTGAGCATGTACTTGCCGTATCGCAGAGCCTAATCGCGGAAGTAAAATTCATCACAGTCACTCACATTCCTAGGGACTGTGTATAGGTGGGGCACGGTATCTTTAGAATCCTGTCTACCCCATGCACTAATTGTGCAAATTAGTTTATTTCCTTTGCTCCCCCGCCTCCGCGCCCACCCCCGCCCCCCATTGCCTGGTGAAAGGATAGACAAGGAGAGACCCTGTCAGGAAACCAGGAGCAAGACACTGGAGACCTTGGGACAGCAAATGGTACATCTCCTGATAGATGGTGGACCCAAGTTCCCTCCGCTGACCCACTGTGTGGCTCTGTGGGGGGCGTACAGGGGGGCATACACATTGACTCCTGATGATGCTCTATAAGCAAGCCCCTGAGAGAAGAGAGAACCAGAGCAAAGGGGAAACTGAAGCCCCTGGGACAGCTGAAGTTGCCTCATAGTCTCCCAGCCCTGAGGAATTTGGGCCCCGCTGAGAAGAGTGCTTGGGATGCAATGGAATGTTTGGAAAGCATAAAGAGACTGAGAAGAAAATACATTATGGCAAATCATATTATTATTATTATTACATTATAAGTGCAATTGTATTACAAGCACCATTAGGAGGAGCAAGTGCTGTTATTATTAAGCAGTCCAGCTCCTCTCTCTCCAGCATCAGGCTTCCCTCAATAGCAAAGGCATCAGCCATTCAATTAATCACCATCTGAGGCTCTCCCCACCCCGGCCCTGTGTTTGTGTGGCCGACAGCTCCCATTCACAGCCCAGTAGTAAGTGTGACAGCTGCCTGTCCAGCTGAAGCCCCCAGCCATCACCTGCATGCAGGATGCCTCTCCTGTGAGTTTCAGAGCTGGATTTTTATCTTGGCCAAGACTTAAAAGTCTTCCTAACACCACTCTTGATGATATCTCTCTTTTGCTTAAAACCCTGCAAGAGCTCCCTGTTACCCCGAGGATAAAGTCCGAAGCATCTTCTTCCTTTTTTTAAAATTTATTTTTAAAATCTTGGCTGCCCTGGGTCTTATTGCAGCGCATGGACTTTCTGTAATTGTGTCATGTGGGCTTAGTTGTCCCATGGCATGTGGGATCCTAGTTCCCCAACCAGGGATGGAACCTGCGCCCTCTACACTGGAAGGCGGATTCTCAACTGCTGCACCACCAGGGAAGTCCCCAAAGCAGCCTCTTTGGAATGGACTTCTGACTCTAGCTGTGCCTTTCCCTACTGCCCAGCACCCCAGCCAGATGGGGTGGCTTGCAATGCCCTGCACTGAGCCAGTGCCTTGCTCCCCCACACTCTGTGCATCCCACCACTTCTCTGACTTAGAAGCTCCTTCTGCACCTCCTTGCCTGCTGACTCCTGCTCGCCTTTCAGGCCTCAGCTTGTAGTGAGCTCTCAGCTTGGGAAAATCAACAGTCATTTTTATGGCCATGCTGCCTCTCTCTTGAGCTCAACACTGTTTGGGACTTGCCTCCACTTGCCACTAAGGATAAGTACCTTGACAGAGATAGGTTTGCATACTGGTATGTTCCTGGTACCCAAAATGACTCCTGGGTTGTTTTGTTTTGTTTAGAATGAGTCAAAATGGCCAAGATCTGAAAAATCACCTGTTATGTCCATTTCCCTCCTGAGTGTCCAGTGGCTTGGATCCTGGTCTGCTGCTGCTGCTAAGTCGCTTCAGTCATGTCCGACTCTGTGCGACCCCACAGACGGCAGCCCACCAGGCTCCCCCATCCCTGGGATTCTCCAGGCAAGAACACTGGAGTGGGTTGCCCTTTCCTTCTCCAATGCATGAAAGTAAGAAGTGAAAGTGAAGTTGCTCAGTCGTGTCCGACTCTTAGCGACCCCATGGACTGCAGTCTACCAGGCTGCTCTGTCCATGGGATTTTCCAGGCAAGAGTACTGGAGTGGGGTGCCATTGCCTTCTCTGGGATCCTGGTCTAGCCTTAGTCATATACTCGCTGAGTGATCTCAAGTGTGTCATAGACAGCAAGATGCCCTGCCCCTGTGGGAGCCCCTCAGGACCTCCCTGTGGGAGGTTCTGCTGCAGAGGTGGAGGAGGCAGCTGAGGCTGCTGATTGACAGTGTCACTCATCTTCCCCAACAACTCCTAGTATGCCTGCTAAGATGGGGAAGGGAGGGCCTTGTGTCTCTACAAGCCTGAGGCTAATGAGTTGGGAGGGAGGGGGAGCACGGTGCAGACAGAAGGCCTGATCAGTGGACCCTGAGTGCAGGGGACTTCAGAGGTGAGGCATCAGTGCCTGATAGAGGAAGCAGGCCTGCAGAAAAGCAATGGCGCCCCACAGCCCAAGGGGAGAACACGAAGCCTCCACCATTTTGTCAGTTTGATCCACTGAACTCTCGGCATCACAGTTAGTAACCACTTACTTAGTTCCCAGAGGCACAGAACATTTCTAAAGCTAAGATGAAGACAGAGCTGCCAGGGTGGAGGTGGGAGGGTTCTCCCCTCCCTGGCCTCTGCCTTCCTTCTTGCTGGGAGCAAATGACTGAAGTCTTTGTAAAGGTGTTTCCACTCTGATGCATGTTTGCAGATGATCATGAATTCATATAATGAATGTTTGAGCACTTGCTAAGCATAGGCACAGAGTAAGGTGCAGGGACCAGAGCGCTGGACAAGACAGAATACAGTCTGCTTTTGAAGTCCTGTTTGTAGACTCAAGCTGGGAAAGAAAAGCAGAGAAGGGACAAGGTTCCTGGGAGGAAGGGCTGTGCATGCTCAGGTCATGGGGATACATGAAGAGAAGACACACAGGGAGAAGGATCCAGGAAAGCAGGGAAGTTTAGAACCAAATCTCCCATTAAATGGAATTCACTGACAGGTGTGAATTAGCCTCCCAGCTGCTACTTTCTTCAAAGACCTATTACACAAAAAGCAATCACCTAGAATGCAGAGAGCACAGGCAGTGATGCAGATAAATAGACAAACAGGTACCTGGAGGGAGGGAGAGGATGTGAAGGTACCCAGGAGATTCTGGACTCCTGGTGGCTTCAGTGCTTTCTCGAGAAAGGCTAAGAGGCCACTGTTTTTTTCTTTTCAATTTTTATTTATTTATTTGGCTGAACCAGGTTTTAGTTGCAGCATGTGGGATCTTCAATCTTCATTGCAGCATGCAAACCCTTAGTTGTGGCATGTGGGATCTAGTTCCGTGGCCAGGGTTTGAACCTGGGTTACCTACAGTGGGAGCAGAGTGTTAGTCACTGGACAATGAGGGAAGACCCTAAGAGGCCACTTAAAAGACAAAGGCTTGGGTCCTGGCCTTCCCCATACTTTGGGTCCCAAGGGAAAATGAATAGGCTTATAAGGAAAGAGCCGTGAAAGTTAAAGGACCAAGCTGCCCACCCAGAAAGATAAGAAACAGCCTGACAGGTGTTTCCTTCCTAAATTCATTCAGTCAACAACCTTGACTTCTTTCTATATGCTCTCCCCCTGGGTGGATGCTGCTACTGTAAATACATTGTCTCTAGTAGCACCCAGTCCTTGGGAAGTTTGCTTTGAACAAACTCATGACGGCTTCCCAGATGGCACTAGAGGTAAAGAATCTGCCTGCAGTGCAGGAGATGGAAGAGACGAGAGTTTGATCCCTGGGTCAGGAAGCTCCCCTGGAGGAGGGCATGGCAACCCACTCCAGTATTCTTGCCTGGAGAATCCTATGGACAGAGGAGCCTGGTGGGCTAGAGTCTGAATGAATGAGTGATTGAGCAATGATGGGATAAAAAGCTCTAAGTGATGATGAGTATACCTGTGAGGACAGTGGCCAGTTCCTGGATGATGGAGGAAGTCAAGGTGAAGAATGAACAGAGGGGTAGACAGGAATCATAGCGTGAAAAGACACATATGTCCAGCTAAGGAGTTTGTTTTTCGTCCTGAGTGCAGTAAGGAGCGTTGGGAGGTAGGGAGGGATTCGTGATCAAATGAATTGTTGAGAAAGAGCTCTTGAGCAGTAGCATGAAGGAGGAAGCTGGAGAAAGGCAAAACTGGAGGAGGGGAAACCAATTCATTCAAAGTCCAAGAACAAGCTTGTGAAGATCTGATCTGAGGCAGAAGTGGTAGGGATGGAGAGCAGGGGACAGATTCAAGAGATGTTAAAGAGGAACAGCGTTTCCAGTGACAATAACCTAGTGCCTGCAAACATGGATGAGATGGGAGTGTGAGAAGGGGAGAAGTGGAGAATGAGCTCCAAATCCTAGCCTGAATGATGCGTGGATGATGGTGACACTCATAACTAGGAAACCAAGGGAGGGGATTCGATTGGGGTGCAACAATAAGAAGTACAACTTTAGCAGTGATATTGTCAAGGATAGCTTCCATTATTCCGGTTTCGTAATAATGGCTTAAGAAACTGGAAGCTTTTGGTGTTCTCAGTACTCCTGGGAAAGTTGTCAGCCATGAACAACCTCAGTGGAGGGCTTGTGCATTTGAGTTTATGCTGTATCCTTCACTGGTGGCTCAGATGGTAAAGGATCTGCCTGCAGTGTGGGAGACCCTGGGTCAGGAAGATCCCCTGGAGAAGGGAATGGCAACCTACTCCAGCATTCTTGGCTGGAGAATTCCTTGAACAGAGGAGCCTGGTGGGCTATAGTCCATGGGGTCACAAAGAGTCAGACACCACTGCGGAGCTAACACTATTACTACTATTGACTTCACCTACTGCTGAGCCCCAGGAGGGAGGAATGGAATTATAAGTGTGGATCTTGAATGCCAAGTACCTGGACCTTAATCCCAGTCTATCTTTTGAGCAAGACACCTAACTCCTAGGCACTTCAGTTTCTCCTTCCATCCACTGGGTATGTGACTAAAACCCACTCTCTCCACACCAAGTGTGCTGGTGAGGACAGGAAGAGGTGCAGGAAAGTGCCTTGCAAGTTTTGTAGGGTTGTGCCAGTGGAAGCAGTTAATGTTATGACCTCAATGACAAAGTAATGTTTAATAAATGACTTCTGATTTGGGTGATAGGAGGTTGCTGGTCTCCTCTCCCAGGAAGTTAGGGGCCGGGCCTGAGCATGAAGCAGAGATCAGAGGTTGAGTCTTGGGTGAAAGCAACAGAGGAACAAGGGACTGCTTAAAACACCACTGTGTGAATGTGAGCCAGTTCTGGAGCAAAGGGTCTGCAGAGAAGGGCAGTTAAAGCCCAACTGGGTCTGGGTAGTGGAATCCAAAGAGACTGCAGAGGCTGTAGAGGTGTCATCAGGGTGGCACTTTTAAAAGTTGCCTGTGGCCCTGGCAGGAAGAGAGATGTTGAATTCTCAGACCTCCATGCAAGATCAGAGAGATCTTCCTCCATGACAAGTCTGTGGGGAAGACAGAAGGCTCCCTCCCCACCCTGTCTTCCTCATTGCCTGTTAATGATGCCTGAAAATGCACACACAATGCCTTCCTTGAGCTAGTATATTGTCGTACTAACAATACTAATAATTTCAAGGAGTTCTTTTTATATTTCTGATCCATATAGCGCTTTCCTATATATCACTGTTATCTCTTTTAAGTCTCACAGCCAACTCTGTGAAGTGTGATTTTCCCTATTTTGTAACAGAGTCCTGTCTAATGAAAAGAGACTAAAATAAAGAGATTGAAAAATTAAAAGGCAGAGGTTGGTTTTTGGAATTTGGGACTCCAGTGAAGCTCCAGTGAAAAATATCTAGGACAAAATACCAGCAGACAATGTATGATTTAACGTGTTGTGACTCCACATCCATGCCCACTCCCTCCAGCACAGTCACTGTCCTCATCATTTAATGAAACCAAAGAACCAGCTTCTGATTTCACTAAGTTTCACTGGGCTAGAGATATAGCAATGAGCAAAACCACCCACAGGCCAGCAGGAAAGCTTTTGTGGCTCAGATGATGGTGATCAGGGATGACCAAGGCTCCTAAACCAGTCCTGGCTGAAGTCAGCCAAGTTCATGAAGCTGATTTTAGCTGCCTACTTCTCTATGCATGTTAGCCATTCATGTCTTCAGTCACAATGCGTTTCTTTCTTTTATAAAAAGCTTTTTATTTTGTATTGGGTTATAGCCAATTAACAGAGTTGTGATAGTTTCAGGTGAATAGAGAAGGGACCCAGGCATACATATACATGTATCCATTCTCCACCGAACTCCCCTCCCATCCAGGCTGCCACATAACACTGAACAGAGTTCCCTGTGCTAGACAGTAGGTCCTTGTTGGTTATCCGATTATACTGCATTTATTTCTAATTCCTCCCCACCTGAAACCTGGTGGTGTCTCGTATTCCTTCCTGGGATTCTTTGTGCTGAACAGACATGGCATGGGGCAAACCTCAGCTCTCGCATGTTCTTAAGATCAGTTTTAGTTGCTCAGTCTGGAGCCCACACCAATCCCCAGGACCCTTTGTAATTAAAATATTTCTCAGGCAGAGATTTAGCTGATGTTGGATAATCTCTTTACTTTCTTGGACAACCAGTGTTCATTTTGTAGCTGCAAATCTTAGACCAGAAGTCATTGCTCTTAAAGTCAAGTTGTATATTCTGAAATGAATTTTAATTCAATTTTGCCAGCTCTTTTACAGCACAGTCAGCAAGAACTCGTAGTACCCTTGACCCTCGATGCTTCGCTCACAGGGATGAATAAGGGGTACAAACATATAAACCACTGGGTCCGGTCTGTTTACAGCTGTGTGACCGTGGAAAACCACTCATTCCTCTGGGGCTCTGCTTCTTCAGCTATAAACTGACACTGGTAACTCCCCTGTGGTAGGGCTGCTATAAGAATGGATTGAGATCCTGCACACGCAGTCCCTAGTTCTGCCAGGCACACAGTTGGTGGTCAATAAATCGTCACAGTTATTATTATTATAATTATTGCTTTGTTAGGATTATTTATGGTTGGAAGGTCTGGAACTCCAACTCAAGCCTTCTGTCTCCACACAAATAGCCACACCAAGCAATTAACACCGTATGGTGACTGACTTGGCAAAACTTTTCTTATTTGACAAGTAGCTAAGGATAGCTTCTTGCAGGGTGAGGAGGGGAGGGAAGAAGGGAGGAGAAACCCCCAGGCCAGATAGTTCACTTTGTCCAGACCTAAGTGGAGTGTGGGGACCAGGAGAAGGAAGAAGGGACAGTGTGGAGGATGGGCTACACTAGCCATGGATTATCCCTGCAAGGTGGATGCTCTGATCTGCATTTTATAGGTGAGCAGAACGAAATTCAGCGAGGCTACTCACCTGCCCAAGATCACCTAACCAGTATGTGGCAAAGCAGGATTCGAACACAGACTATCTTATTTCAAAACCTCTTTTTATTATATCCTGCTGTCCCCCTGATAGGATCGCCACATGGCGCAGCTCCAGGGGGCGCCCTGCTCGTTGCCATCCTCGTGAATGGCACTGGGACTTGTGCTGTGTCGTGGTTGAGTCTCCCAAGATCCAAGGGGTAGATTACTTAATAGACAAAGGAGAGATGAGGAAGGCCTGACCTGGGGATTGGAAAGGAAGGGGTAGAGATACAGGACAAATTTAGGAGACAGATGTGAAAGGATTGACTAGATATAGAATTGAAAGAAGAGGGGGTAAAGGCTGCCTTTGAAGTGTCTAGCTTAGGTGGCCCTGGCAATGGTCAGGCCCTTGGGGGCTCAGAAACTGGGAGAAGAAACCAAGGAGAAGGGGCTCCTGGGCAGAGAGTATGAAATGCCCTTCCCCGACTTACCCATTTCACCTGCCTCCAGGCCCAGACAGTAAAGGGTTATGAGATGGACTTGACCCCAGGACATGGTCTGGACCTATGTTTTGATTTCCTGTTTTTCTCCTTAAAGTCAAGTACAGCGACTGAGTCCAGATCATGAAAAACCCTTGTGCTTTTAACCTTAGTTGGCTGACCTTGTCCCTCACCCCTCCACCCCGCTGCCCACACTCAGCTTGCCCTAGCTCCTGGCCTGGTGGATGAGCGGGCTATAGGGCAATGGAGTGGTCCTTGCAACTGACTGGAGTGGAAGGCTGTGGGCAAACCAGGACATTGGAAGTGTCACAGCTGCTGGACAAAGGGGGCCATTCAGCTGATCCACAGCACCCAGGTGGCTCTCCATCCTTTACGCATGAGGCCTTCCTCCCAGGCCTGTTCTAAACACCCTTCAATTTCAGGTAACACTCTCCAGTATTCACTTGCGGTCATGACCTGAACTTCAATTGCAGCTATTCATTCAGTGCCCTGAAAATCACTGTATACAGAAGGATACACATGCACACACAATCCCATATGCTAACACATACACAAATGTGTGCACATCTATAACTTTTTAAACAAGAAAGCCCAGTGATAAGAAAACAAGCTGTCAGGGATTTGCTTTTCAAAATATAATAATGTAACTTGCAGAGGGCAATCAAGGGATGGTCACCATCCTGCTCATGTTCTTACACCTTCTGTGGGAATAAGATTGAGCAGAGTCAGGCATAGAGAGGACCCCAGGACTTTGGACCATCTTCCATCCATAGCCTCAAGCAACATTCACCAAACAGCCTCCAGGTATTAAGCACTATGCTAGGTGCAGTGGAGGTTTCAGAAATGAGGCAGGGAACTTCCCTGGCTGTCCAATGGTTAAGACCCTGCACTCTCAATGAAGGGGGCACAGGTTTGATCCTTGGTCAGGGAACTAAGATCCTGCAACCCTTGGGTGAAGCCAGATTTTTTTCTTAGTTGGGGACTTCCCTGGTGGCACAGTGGATAAGAATCTGCCTGCCAGTGAAGGGGGCATGGTTCAGTCCCTGGTCGGGGAAGAGCGTACATGCTGCAGAGCAACTAAGCCTGTGTGCCGCAATGATTGAGCCCAAATTCTTGAGCCCCAGCCTGCAGACAGTAACTACTAAGCCCGAATGCCACAACTCCTGAAGCCCACGCACCCTAGAGTCTGTGCTCCGCAACAAGAGAAGCCATTGAGATGAGAAGCCTGCACATTGCAACTAGAGAGTAGCTCCCATTCGCCACAACTAGAGAAAAGTCCAGCAGCGGTGAAGACTCAGCACAGGCAAAAATAAACAAATAATAAACGGGTCAGGTACATCCCTGCTCTTAGCGACACACAGGCCTGGGGAGGAAGAGGCCATGGACATGAAAATGTATTGGCACTCAACTGCTGTCACAAAACCGCAGGCTCTTGGAGTAACTGAAGACTTCGTCTTGGCCTCTGTGCCAGCACTCAGCCTTACCAGGTGGCCACGGGCTCTGTTCTTCACCCTGGTTCCCCTGGTCTCGTGACGGTGGTGGAATCTACTCACACTGGGAGCAGAGACCTTAAGATTTCCCTCCCCAGCACGTTTATAAGAGAACCAAGGTTCCCATGAGAACCTGATCTATCCCAGGGCTCCTGACACTTTGTCATTTCAGTTAAGGTCACAGCCAGCCAGGGAACACACCTGGAGAGCACAGGACACCTGCAGGAGGCCAGGGTGCATTCTCGGCTAGAGCTCTTGGTGCAAAGCAGGAGCCAGAGGGTCTATGCTCCCCTCTCACCCTGAAACTGGTTGATCATATATAATACCCTCTCAGCCAAATGATATCCTCCCTATGACTTGATTTGGGGGTTATGATTCATATTTCCCTAAATACGTTTAGAATTGTTGTTCAGTTGTTGCTAAGTCATGTTCAACTCTTTGTGACCCCATGGGCTGTAGCATGCCAGGCTTTCCTGTCCTTCACTATCAAATGCTCAAACTCATGTCCATTGAATCAGTGATGCCATCCTACCAGCTTATCCTCTGTCACCCCCTTCTCCTCCTCCCCTTAATCTTTCCCAGCATCAGGATCTTTTCCAGTGTTTCAGCTCTTTGCACCAGGTGGCCAGAAAACTGGAGCTTCAGCATCAGTCCTTCCAATGAACAGTCAGGGCTAATTCCCTTTAGGATTGACTGATTTGATCTCCTTGCTGTCCAAGGGACTCTCAAGAGTCTTCTCCAGTACCACAGTTTGAAAGCATCAATTCTTCAGCACTCAGCCTGCTTGATGGTCCAACTCTCACGTCTGTGCATGACTATGTAGCATGTTTAAAACAGCATTTCCCACTGCACAGTCTATAGAACACTCTTGTGAGACATCCATAGCTTTGGTGGGGAAAGTGTTCCATGGTTAGAGTTTAGAAAGTCCCAGGTTAAACAAAATTAAGCTGCTTTATGGTAGGACTTCTTTAACCCTTTAATGTGCTAGTGGGTGTTGTCAATCTTGAACGTGTGGTTAGAATATGCCAGGTTTGCCCCCCTTACTTGAACATGGAAACTTATTTTCTTGAAAATTCTGTTAACACTTCCCAGAAAAGCTAGTGTCCTAAGAAACACACTTTGGGAAATACTAGAACTTAGAAGATTTTCTAACAAGTATACAAAATGGCAGTGGGCAGCTGTTTCCCATTTTCACTTAGATACCAAGCTTCAGCAGCAGCAGAAGAGTGTAAGTTTAGACAGAAAGAAGCATTTCCTAACAGTGAAGATGCTTAGAGAATAGAAGCCTGAAGTGTCCTGGGAAATTACAATAAAAGAACACTCCACCCCTTTCTTGTCCTTTCACAAGCTCTCCCATGAGTCGTTATAAATAGGATGGATTATCAAGGAAGCTCCTGGATCTTTTTATCTTAAGGGGGCCTTTGAAAATAGGATATAATTGGAGGATGAGAAGGTAGTTATTAAAAGGCAGGAAGACAGGTTGTCTGGCTTTGGGATGGGCTGTCTCTAAGTGTCTGTAATTAATTCATCCATTCTCACTCAGCTCGGGTCATGCGTTTCAAGGAAACACCTTCTGAACTCAGGTTTCCAAGACGAGTGGAACTAAAGAAGTAGGAAGCTAGAAGCCGCCCACAATCTTGTGGTAGCATGTTCGTAGCTGTCCCATGTTGAACATGTCTTATGTGCCAGAGATGATACGCCTGGTGCATGCCTATCACTTGCTCCTTGAACAACCTCTGAGGTCGCTGTGATTGTTGTTGCCACTTTAAATGAGGATCTGAAGCCCAGATCATACATGGCAGTATAGTGCAGCACCTGGATTCGAACCCAAAGCACTTAGCATGTGTCCCCCCTACTGCCACTGTGAGTCTAGACATCAAGGTGTCAAAGTGAAAGTGAAAGTTGCTCAATTATGTCCAACTCTTTGCAACCCCATGGACTATACAGTCCATGGAGTTCTCCAGGCCAGAATACTGGAGTGAGTAGCCTTTCCCCTCTCCAGGGGATCTTCCCAACCCAGGGGTCGAACCCTGCCTCCCACATTGCAGGAAGATTCTATACCAGCTGAGCCACAAGGGAAGCCCAAGAATACTGGAGTGGGTAGCCTATCCCTTCGCCAGGGGATCTTCCCGACCCAGGAATCAAACCAAGGTCTCCTGCATTGCAGGTGGATTCTTTACCAACTGAGCTATCAGGGCTTCCTTGAAATGGGCCTTCTTCCACCCTGCTGTGCGTGTGAGGATAGGGCAGCAGGTGGTGGTGGTGACGAGCTGCCTACATTGACACAGATGCCGAGGGAGAGGGGACATCTCCAGCTCCCCCCACGCCAACCACAGCCGGGGAGGCCCCTCGGTCACCTAACAGCAGCCTGGCCCTGCACCCCGCCACCCTGTCCTTGCCAGATGCTCTCTCCTCGTTAGCCATCTGCACCCTTGTGTCTGTTGATAGCCCAGAGCGCATGGGTAGCTGCCCTGTTAGAGACGGGAGACATATCAGCTTATGAGTCAATACATTCTCTGACACGTCTGGGTTCCCCTGACGTGTGGCGGGATCCAAAAGACACTTAATCCACATCCCACTCCATGCTGTCAGCCTTCGGTGGCTCCAAAGGCATCTTTGTAACTTTAGTCTGCAAACTGCAGCTAATGAGGCTGGACTCCGGGCAGAGCGCAGGCCCATGGCCCGAGGGCTTGGCCGTGGCCGTGGATGTGAGTGAGTGAGTTTGCCAGGGACGTGACAGGGGCCTGGAGGAACTAAGTCTTAAGACAAGGAGGCAGCCTGAAGAAGAGCCGTGTTTCTGCTCGGCTACAAAGCAAGCCCACGGCACCTGCCATCTGTCATGTCAGACGGAGTGGCTGATGGGTTAGTCCTGGGGTCTAACAACCATGTGCCCAGAGGGTACAGAGCCGTGTGCGAGGCATGTGGAATAAATGTGTGATGAATGTGAATTCAATGCACAAGGATGACCTGACCTGCATGTGAAGGCATTATTTCAGGAGCAGGGATTGGTGAGCTGAATAGCCCACACTCTCTTGCCTGGTTTCCCTGTATAGGACCAGGGGGACTTTGGGAGTCCAGGGCTCTGACCTCAGCCCTGCCTGAGATAGGGGTGTTTCTCCCTGTGACTCTAACTGGCCTCCTTGAGACTCATGCCCTTGCTTTTAGCTGAGTGAAACCATGGCTCCAGCCACGTGATTGGGTGAGGACCACACGTCCTGGGAGAATTCCCTTGAGTATCTAAATGCCACTGCCCCACATGGGGTTTCCCTCACTGCCTCATCTAGGGGAGCAACGCCCACCCTAACCCCCCATAGATACCTGACAGTGCCTGGGTGCTAAGTGGCTTCAGTTGTGTCCAACTCTGCGACCTCATGGACTGTAGCCCACCAGGCTCCTCTGTTCTTGGAATTCTCCAGGCGAGAATACTGAAGTGGGTTGCCATACCCTTCTCCAGGGGATCTTTCTGACCCAGGGATCGAAACTGTGTCTCCCTGTGGCTTCTGCATTGTAGGCAAATTCTTTACTGCTGAGCCACTGGGGAAACCCTATCTGACAGTATATGTGTTATTTGTTTGCTTACAGTCTGTCTCGTCCCCTAACCTGCAAGTTCCTGGACATCAGGAAATGTGTTCCTTGTTCATATATATTCTGTGTCTAGAACATCCTCTGTGCCTATGTCTGGCACGTAATTAGCACTTCAATATTTGTGAAATGAATAAAAAATAATAATAATAAAATGAAGGCACAGCCCTACCTGCAGATGTTCAGGTGGAGATTCTTAGAAATACAATGTGATCTTACTCCTCATCTGGCTGAGCCTTCAGGTCCCATCATTATTAGGATAAAGTGCAAGCTCCCTGACCCAGGAACCAAGCCCTGTGCTCTGGCCCCTGCTGACATCTCCCGCTCCATCTCTCACGGTCACCCCACCCTCACATATCCTGGTTCTGACCCAGTGACTCTCACACTTTGATGTGCATATGACCTTGGACCCTGCTAAAAATACCAGGTCCTGGGCCTCAGCTTCTAAAATATGGATTCACTAGGTGTTAGGTGGGATGCAGGCATCATCACTTTTTTAAAAAAGATACCCAGGTGAGTCTGACGGCAGGTGTTCTGTGGACACGCTTTGAAGAGCAATGCTCCTGTGAAAGTATCCTGCAGGCGCCCACACACTCTCACCTCCAGGTCTTTGTGTCCATGGTGACTTCCGTCTGGAATAGCCTTGGTCCACTCACATTTTCCACCCAGAAAATGCCTGAGCATCCTTCAAGATGGCTCACGGGTCACACCTTCTGCACACAGCATCCTGCCTCCACCAGCTCATTCGTGTTTTTCTTTCTTTCTCCAGCCAGAGCATTGTACACATGCCTTTCGTAGAGATCATTCTGCTCATTTCTCCTTTCTCCCTCCCTGCACCCCTACCCTATGAGCTATTTGAGGAAGAACTCTCTGCCATCCCCGGACCCTGATGCCCAGCAGAGCACCTGGCATTGTGTCCATCTGGCTAGGCTGCACTCCCCAGCTGTGAGCCCGCAGAGCCCACCCACCCTGCCCTCCCTGACCCTGCTCTGCCCTGCCTGCTGCGTCTTTCAGGAGTTCTCGCTCCAGCGGATGGACAGTCTCGTGGACGATCGAGTCAACATTCTGGGCTTTTCCATCTTCAACCAGTCCCACGCTTTCTTCCAAGAGTTTGCACAGAGCCTCAACCAGTCCTGGCAGGAGAACTGTGACCACGTGCCCTTCACGGGGCCCGCAGTAAGTGCCCACTTGGCCCCTCCGTGGTGCCCCTTTGCTGCCAGCACCTCCTCAGTGAGCCAGGCCCTCCCTCCAAGTATAGCCCAGCCTGGACTCCAGCCTTCTCCAGGCCCAGTTCAAAACTAGATCATACAAGTGCTGGAAAGTGCTTACAAGGGACACTTTGGGGGAGAAGTCAGCAGGGAGGGAGCATGTGGAGGCCCCCCACTGTCATTTAGTGATGTCTGTGGCCAGACTCCTGATGATGCTCTTGCTAAGACCCACTGAGTTTTGGATCCAAGAATCTTACGTTGGAAGGGCTTTAGCTGATCTGTTCCTTCATCTCTCAGATAGACTGAAGCCCAGGCATGGAGATGAGGGAAGGGGATGTGGGGATCTTGTTCAGGGGCAAACACCAAGCCTTTTGCAAGTGAAACTAGATTCTGATACTCCTGGTCCTGTGCCGTGGACCATTGCCCCCAGTGCAGCTCATCCAGAGAGGCTTCCTTTGTGCCTTTACCTGCGTTTTTCCTCCCTGCACTTCGTTCCCTGTGAGTGTGTGATGGAGGAAGAGATTTCCCTGGCTGTTCTCTACCGGGTCCAATGCCCTTACTCTGTGGGGCCTGTCAGGGATGTCTGCTTGTGTTCATTTATTACAAGGCACATTCTCTGGAAGTGGGCTTGCATGGCTTTCTAGATCTGTCCTAGCCGGGTTAGATTTAAGCCTCCCAAAGCCCCATGAGGCTCTTCATGTGATGCTCACATAACTTTTCGAAGGTCAGAACTCTTGCAAAGCTCAAGGAGCTTTGATGAGGGAACCAACTGAGAAAAGGAGGCATGAGAACTTGAGCTAGAAGGTTCTCAGTGCATTCTAGCAGGGTGTTTTAGACCTGAAAGAGGAAAGATGCCATAGGAAGGATTTGCTAGGGCGAAACACCTGGAGGAAGGGAGTCCTCACCCCCAGTTGCTTAAGGGGCAGTGACGAGTCCTCAGGCACAGGGTCATGGGTGGGACCAGGCTCACCCATCCCGGGAGGAGTGTGGCCCTGTGCCCCCTGTCTTGTCTGTGGGTCTTGCACTCATCACTCCAGTGTTGTAATGAGGTGCTCATTACACCTCACAGGGGCTGTAGCACAGCCTCTTCAGAGGCTCATAGCACAGTATCAGGAAGTGAAGTGAAGTAAAGTGAAAGTCATTTAGTCGTGTCTGACTCTTTGCGACCCCATAGACTGTAGCCCACCAGGCTCCTGTGTCCATGGGGTTTCCCAGGCAAGAATACTGGAGTGGGTTTCCATTCCCTTCTCCAGGGGATCTTCCCAACCCAGGGATCGGGCCCAGGTCTCCTGCATTGTGGGCAGATTCTTTACCAGCTGAGCCACAAGGGAAGCCCAAGAATACTAGAGTGGGTAGCCTATTCCTTCTCCAGTGGATCTTCCCAACCCAGGAATTGAACAGGGGTCTCCTGCATTGCAAACGGATTGTTTACCAACTCACCTAAGAGGAGGCAAAACCTGCCGCCTCCTCTCCAACCCAAACCAGTCCACATTTGGCATCTGGCCTAGTGACATTAAAGGTCCTGGTGCCATGTTGCCAGTGTCCCTCTGAGGTTTTCAACCCTGCCATTTGTGTGCACATTGACCGCAGACAGGCAGATGGGTGGCCCTGGGCACCTGGCTCATGCCCACGCGACACCCCGGCCAGGCGGCGCCACTCGCAGGGCTGTGGGACCGGCTTGGGCTGTGCTCACATGTGCTGACAAGAGCACTGGCTTTGGAGGCACAGGACCTGGATTCAAATCCTGGCTCTGCTATTCTCTTGCTGTGTGATCTTAGGTAGCTATGTAACCCACCTGGGCCTCAGATTCTTTTTCTGTCATGTTGGGGAATTAGGTTTGACCATCTTAGAGGATTATTGTGAAGATAAAATGTGATATTCCATCCTCAGTTTTACTGCATAATGTAAGTGAAGTCGCTCAGCTGTGTCCGACTCTTTGCGACCCCATGGACTGTAGCCTATCAGGCTCCTCACTCCATGGGATTCTCCAGGCAAGAGTACTGGAGTGGGTTGCCATTTCCTTCTCCAGGGGATCTTTCCGACCTTTAACCTCTTTTCCGATCTTTAACCTCTGAGCCACCAGGGAAGTAAAGAGTACAGATATGCATTGAATTAATTTATTTAACATTTCATCTGCTGGATACTTCGAGAACCATTCCCTGGTGGCTCAGACGGTAAAGAATCCACCTGCAATGCAGGAGACCCAGGTTCAGTCCCTGGGTTGGGAAGATCCCCTGGAGAAGGGAATGACTACCCACTGCAGTATTCTTGCCTGGAGAATTCCACGGACAGAGAAGCCTGGTGGGCTACAGTCTGTGGGGGTCGCAAAGAGTAGGACATGACTGAATGAGTAACACTTCACCACTTCTTCCACTATGTGCCCTGAATGAACTTATTTAACATTTTATCTGGCAGATATTTCAAGAAGCATTAGTAAGTATATCAGGTAGCTTTTGCAACACCGGCTTTGTAACAACCAGCACCCAGATCTCACCAGCTTACAACAATGAACATTTGTGGAGCTCGTGCATCTGAGGGTCAACCAGGGGTCAGCTCATCTAAGCTGGCTCAGCAGGGCAGCTCTGTTGATCTGGCTGAGCTCATTCAATGCCTAGGGGTCGGCTGATCGAGGCTGGGGCTCCACATAGCTCTCATGCTTCTAGCCCAGCAGGCTGGCCTGGCATGTTCTCTCATGGTGGTGGCAGGAGGGCGGCAAAGCAAGTGGAAATGCACAAGACCTCTGAGTCCTAGGCTCCCAGGATGGGCACACTGTGACTCCCACCTCATCTTGTTGGCCAAAGAAAGCCGCACTCACAGACTCAGAGTCGAGGAGTGAGAACAGATAGAATGCTGAACCACTGATGCTTGAAATAATCCCACCTGGACTTCTTCCTCTTCATGGCACCCTAATAACAGACAATAGCAGTCATGCTGCCCTTGTTGAACAAATGAGAAAACTGAGGTGCAGGAGTGCCGGGGGGCCTTGAGGAGGACCTCCAGAGGACAGCGCAGCCTGGACTCTAGCTTACAGAACCTTCCAGCCACGGTGTCTGAAGGAAAGGTGATGTAGGAACACCTCCCCTTGACGAATGTGAAGCTCATCTTTCTCCAGGCTTCTCGCTTCAGCACCTACCTTTTGAAAAGCGGTGCCTCTTCTTGTCTCTTTGGGGGCGGAAATTCCCAGCACAAACAGCCTAGTTCTTTCATCTGCCGAGAGCTGGAAGGCGAGAAAGAATCATTTCCAGGAACACACAGCCCGGTTTGTCTCCCCACTCAGCTTCTTAAAGAGATGCTCCATCTGGGAGGGACCATTCTCCTCCTCTCTCTGTCCTCCACGAATCTCTCCTCCCCCATCAGCTCTGTTCTCTTTTTCCTTCTCATCTCCTCCCCGCTCACTCTGCCCTTTCCACTTTCCTCTGTCACTATAACCTCCTTCCCTTCTTGCTCTTTCTGTTCTTTCTCTCCCACGCTCTGCATTTTCTTTGCATTTTCTTCTCTCTTACTTCTTTTTCTCCCAACTGGAGTGTGTCTCCCTCTCTTCTTCTTCTTCCCTTTTGGGCCCATGATGTTCCAGGTGGAGCTTGTTGGAATGGGGGCTCAGTTCCAAAGGAACAGAGAGGGAGTGGCTGTACAGAAGGGTGACCACCAAAAAAAAAAAGAGCACTCAGTGCTGCCCCCACCAGGCCATGCCTGCATGGCGGCTGCCGGCCAACCACAACCATGCTTCCTGCCTGAGCAGAAGACAGTCTTGAACGAAGACACGTCCCTGCTAATTTCATATGCCACTCCCATTCATCACGCAGCAAAGAACAAAAATCGTAGAAAATCATTAAAATTACAGATGGCTAGATTAAGTAATTAGAATTTGGACTAAAACAGCTGTTTGTAATTAAGTGTTTATTTCATTGAATAAAACCCAGATTGTAAGAACTATTCCATGAAATTTTAATGGTTCCTGTCCTGGAATTGTGCTGGGGATCAGAGTTTAAGCAACAGAAGTTCAGAGACAAACGGACACCCAAGAGGACTCTGGGAATCCAGTGTTCTGAGGGTGTTGGGGAATATAAGGGTTACAGTGATGTGTTTAAAAGATACTCTTATTTTTATTCTGATGGATGGGGGAGAAATTCAGCTGCTATTCCTTGAGTCAGATTGATTCATCTTAATTTATACAGTCTTTCATTCCCCTAAACAATTTACAAACAGCTTCAAAGAAGATAGCAATGAAGAAACAAATGAAAATATAAAAACAAGAGAATCGCGGGTGTTTGCCAAGGAACATTTTGAGCCAAGAAAGAGGAGAGGATTTTAAAGGAGAATTGAGTCATTTGGGGGATTTAATATTTAGAAGAGACAAGGACAGGAGAAGCAGAGACAGGACCTAGAGGCATGCCCACACAGATGGGGAACAGAAGCCACAGAAAGACAGCAAGGGCTCCAAAAGGGAAACAGGATGGAAGACGGAAGGAGCAGGGATAGTGGGCTTTGCAGACCCAGGAGCAGAAACATGGATGGAGCGCTGGTTAGGTACCAGGACTTTCCCCAACTGCAGTGCCAGATGCTTTCCAGAGCTAAATTAGTAAATAATAGTAGAGGGAGAAAGCAATTGGGAGACCCAAAAGATGCTTCGGGATGGAGACCTGCAGTGGGATGGAAAAGCTGATGAGCCAGAAGTTAGAGAACAGGCTCTCATACCTTCGGAGGTGAAATTGGTGATGGGGGTGGGGTGGGAGGAATAAGCTGGAGGAGTGTGGATGGAACACAAGGTTTCAGAGAAGCTGCTGGAGGATCCCAGTGAGAGACCTGGGCTGATTGCCAGGAGCCTGGGAGAGAACTGTCTGGTGATAGACGGAGGACCCTTGGAGACTAAGCTGGGAAAAGGAGATGTTCGGGGGGCTTAGGAGGTTTCAGGAGCTCAAGGCAGCCCAAGCTGGACTGCAGAAAGGACTCATGAAGCCCAGAGCACACTGGGGATACATCACCTGGGTCACCTCTCTGAAGACAAGATAGAGATGGAAAGAAGACAGGGACTTTGAGGGTAGTCCTTCCATCCTCTTCCTCCTCCTCACCCCCAGCATCCCTTGTTGGAGTTGTAATTACTTAGAAGCACCTGAAGAATCTTGAAGGCCAAATGCCAGAGAATACTGCAGATAAGCACATGCCGATCTCTCGGCATCTGGATCGTTTGCTAATGAGGGAGCATCAGCCAAGACAACCGCATCCCAGACGACGTGGGAAGCGGCAACCATGTGGCAGGAAAGAGCTTGGGGCCTGGTGGGAGGATGCGAGAAATGGCATGGCGAGCTGTGTCTGCAAGTCTCCAGGGAGAGGTGGACCCAGGGCATCCGAGACACGCCCTCACTTCTTTGTTTTGCTTTTTCTTCCTCCTCCTTTCTTCCTCCTGTTCCTTTTCCTCCTTTATACCCACCACTTTGTCTCTCTGCTTCAGCTGTCCTCGGCCCTGCTGTTTGATGCCGTCTATGCCGTGGTGACCGCGGTGCAGGAGCTGAACCGCAGCCAGGAGATCGGTGTGAAGCCCCTGTCCTGCGGCTCGGCCCAGATCTGGCAGCATGGCACCAGCCTCATGAACTACCTGCGCATGGTGAGGGGTGGTGGGAACCCTGCGGGCCACGCCCAGCCTGCAAGGGGCAGAGTGGGGGGGGGGACACTGTTCAAGGGCCCCCACCTCCAGGCCTCCCCAGTATATCACAGCCATGGGTAAAACAATGATCTGTGGTGATCCCATTCAGGGGACCATCAGTCCCAGTTGTTCCCTAATCCCTAAAAACCACTGAGAATCCATGGCAAGTTTGTTTGCAAGGCAATGGCTCTTGAGCCTTAGATTGTTAGGCAGTCCCTGGATTCTAGGCTTGGAACTGGGACCCTGTTGGCTCAGACCTGGTCCCTGCAAGGCTCTGCACACATGGGGATGGATAATGCTGCCATGGATGTTGGCCCCTCAGGGAGTCACAGGCTCAGCGCTTCTGGCCTGATGCTAAGTTCCTCCAGAGTTCTCCCAGCTAAGCCACCACTGGTGGGATGGATATGGATTCTAGCCCAGGAAAAAGCCATCTCCCATCAGAGAAACCTGGTGCAGAGCGGCACGGACTTTGCAGCTAGAGTCAGGTCATCCTGACTTCCTGCCGCTTAGAGATGGGCGAGCAGCTGCCCAAGGAGGATAGATGATATTTACAGACAAGGGTGTGGAGGAGGAGCTCTGGGGGATCTGAGCTCAAACTAGCATCTCAGTACCGAGCTGGTTTATGCAGCAGCTATGAGGTCACTGGGTGTGGGGCATCCTTCCTCCTCCAGCCCCGGCCAAGTCTGAACTGGTTCCAGAGACATCATTTTCATAGTCTCAAGATCCTGTGGCCAAGAGGTGGACAGGAGAATGGGTCTTGACGGCTTCCCCTCTCTTGTGCATCCCTCACTAGTATGGTGGAATGCTTGCTCTGGGCCACATGGAAGGCTGGGCCTATTTGGTGCTGTAACTCACTCTCTCTTGGACAGGTAGAATTGGAAGGTCTCACCGGCCACATTGAATTCAACAGCAAAGGCCAGAGGTCCAACTATGCCTTGAAAATCTTGCAGTTCACAAGGAATGGTTTCCGGCAGGTAAGCCTAGCCTGCTGGCAGATCCCTCCTCCTTGCTCCTGTCTCTGCCCCCAGCCCATTTCTCCTTGGCACTCAGGATGACCTCCTGCTGTCATCCCCAGAGCAGCAGGCGGTGTCCAGTGCAAGGCTTCTCCTCTTCCCACACCAGGATCAGCCAGTGTGGGTCAGGGGTCACAGCCCCAGCAGAACACCAAGAGGGAGGCAACTGTGCTTCATAGCGGGAGAGGGAAGAGGGGGGCATTCTACCATGTGGATTATTCTGCTCCCTGAATCTCGCCCTAATCCTGGGACCAGGGTTAGTTTCCAGGTGGCTTGCTGGATATGATCCATATGGTCACATATGGATCAGATCCCATCCCATGGGGTTTGAGGAATCCCATCAGTGTTCAGTTCTCTCCTGTCAGCTCTTTTCTGAACAACTCACCTCTGCCCCCTGCCATGCCAGTCACACCCCTCCTCTCCTGGCTGCTCCCTGTCCAAGTCAGGGATGCTTCATCCTCTGGATCTCCTTTCAACTCGCCCAGCCTCTCTCATCCTCCTGCATTAACCTTCTCACTCTCCTTTCCTCCGATTTTCTTACATCAGAGGAAACAGGGATTCTGGCAGTCACTCCAAGTGCCTCTCTGAAGGTCTCCCAACCTCTCCATCACTCCAATAGTAAATTCTTTATTCTTAGTGTAGCCTTTCTCCAACCTTAGGAAAACATTAAAAGCAGAAAATGATGTACTAATTATAGCAGGGAGCAGACATATTGAAGAGCCTCCTGACTATCAGAGTGGCTAAGGAAACATACCACTGAAGAGGCTGCAGAATCACCTTTCCAGGAGATTAAGAAGAATCATCATCATCTTCTTCATCAATACCACTACCATCATCTTTACCACCACCCCCAGCACCATCATCCTCATGGCCACCATCACCATGGTCTGCTCCACCACCATCATCATCTTCACCACCACCACCACCATCATCATCTTCACCACNCATCATCACCACCATCACCACAACCATCATCATCACCATCAGCATCATCACTGCCACCACCACCACCATCATCATCTTCATCACCACACCACCACCACCACCATCATCATCTTCACCACCACCACCACCACCATCATCATCATCTTCATCACCACACCACCACCACCACCATCATCATCTTCACCACTGCCACCACCACCATCATCATCATCTTCATCACCACACCACCACCACCATCATCAACTTCACCACCACCACCACCACCATCATCATCATCTTCATCACCACCACCACCACCACCATCTCTATCATTTTCACGACTACCACCATTATCATTAAGATAGGGGTTTTCATTCGTTAAACTCTAACCATGAGCCATTTACCACATGAAGTATGTCATTCGTATTTTCCCTTTTAATCCCACAAAGTAGTTTACTTCTCATTAATCCCCATTTTGCAAGTGAGGAAACTGAGGCTCCAGGAGACTGACTGACTTGATCTTGAACAATGTAGTCATAGCAGCTGGTTTTGAATTCAAGCATTTCTGACTTAGAAGCCCAAGTTCTTAACCATTAATGACAAATTATGCATCAGAATCACCTTGGCAATTCGTGGAAAACGCAGATTTTGGGGGCTCCATCCCACAAGAGCCTGATTGGGTAGACCTAGCGGAGGACCCAGGAACAGACCCCAGAGGTGATCTGGGTGACACCCTGGGCTGTGCTGGAAGGGCCTTCACACCGGCATCCTTCCACTTGGTCCCTGTGTCTGAGAGACTCTGATTCCGCCTGTCTCACCAGGGCCAGTGGAGTTCCTTCTAGGAGGAAAGCAATTATGATGGACTACAGGGGCAGATCACCCTTCTGGGAAGACAGTAAAGTAAAAGGTAGGAGTCCCAGACTGAGAGAGGAGTGATGTTAACGACTGCTCTCAGCTCAGGGCTGGAGCTCCATGATCTTGAAGCAATGACATCAGTGACCGTTTTTCATAAGTTCCCAAATGGGGTGGGAGTGAGATAAGCAGTCAGAAACTATGGGATGGAGGATCACAAAGTCGTCGTTTCACGGCTGTCACAGATTGTGAGCCTGTTCTGTGTGTCAGGCACTGGGCTGGGCATGGAGGAAGCAAGGGAAAAGACACAGTTCCTGCACCGAGAGGGCCTACAGTCTGGCAAGAGGCTGACATGGGAAAAATAAGTGCAATTTCAGGTTATTGAACTCAGATCGTGCCCTTGGGCTCATAATTCCCAAACAAACGAAGCGCCCATCTGTGGGAAAATTGTCAGGCTGACTTCCTGAGTCCCAGTGGGGGATGTGAAGTGAGGAACGTTTATTCATGTTTTGCAATATATACATATGGGCTTCCCTCATAGCTCAGTTGGTAAGGAATCCGCCTGCAGTGCAGGAGATCCAGGTTTGATTCCTGGATCGGGAAGATCCCTGGAGAAAGAAATGGCAACCCACTCCACTATTCTTGCCTGGAGAATTCCATGGACAGAGGAGCCCGGTGGGCTAAAGTCCATGGAGTCGCAAGAGTCAGACACGACCTGGCTACTAAATCATCACAGATGTATATATCTATATATACATATATATGTATACATATATATATTGAGTTCCTGTAATGTGCCAGGCTGTCTTCTAGACAAAGGTTAGAAATGGGCTTAGTGTCTACTTCCATGGAGTGTGTATTCCAGTAGGAGATAGACAGGAGGCAAACAAGTACTATATAATACATCAGTGGAGGTAAGGGCTGCAGGAAAAGTAAAACAGGGCCAGGAAAAAGAGGGGATAAGAAAAACAGAAGTTAGGAGAACAGCAAGGATGCCAAACATAGGCTCAGTCCACAGAAAGCCCAGGCTCAGACTCTGAAAAACTTCCCTTGGCCTTCAGCCCTGCTTTCTAATGCTCCCCAGAAAGAGCCCACTTCTACCAGGCGACACCTGCCGTGGCAGAGTTGGCTGTTGGCCTGGATCCCACCCTGCACTTGAAGAACAGCTCATTAGCCTCGGAGCACCTCTTCACCTTACCTCCGCTTCTCCACCAGCCGCCACTCAGGCTGCTTTTCCCAGCTGCCGGGCTGCAGAGCTGCCTGAGTCATTAGGAGACAACAGCATCTCCAGCCACTGGCACCCACCCCTTGACCCCAGCCCAGCCCAGCAAGGGGTTCTGCTCAGAGATGGCTTCTGCCCCATCTTCCACAGCACTTATTATTGGTGGAGGGTAGGGCTTCTCAAACCCAGGTGTATGCAAGAATGACCCATGGTGCTTGCCTTTAAATATATGTTCCTAAGCCCTACAGTTATACACGGAGTTAGTAAAACTGGGTGCTTCCCAGGAACCTGCATCTTCTTAACCTGCACCCAGATAGATGATTATCATGCTGGTGGTCTATGGGCTGTTCTCAGTCGTGTCTGATTCTTTGTGACCCCGTGGAGTATAGCCCACCATGGAGTTTTCCAAGCAAGAATAACAGAGAGGGTTCCATTTCCTCCTGCATGGGATCTTCCTGACCCGGGGATTGAACCTCCATCTCCTGCATTGGCAGGGAGATTCTTTACCACTGTGCCACCTTCTTTACCCTGAGCCATCAGGGAAGCCCCAGTCCACAGGCTCACCTTTGACAAATACACACTGCAGCCTCTAAGAATAGGCTTGACCCCTGCCCCTGTATACCACCCTCATCTTTTTTGAGCTAATATTGAATGGAACCTGCTGCAGACGTGACCATTAAATAGGATGGTGTTTTTTGACCTTCAGCTACCCCAAGGGACACACATCCTTGATTGGACTTATAAAGTGCATCAAAGTAATCCTCTTCTGTTACCCATTTCCCTTCAACAAATCTGGTGACCGTCTTGCTGCTCGCCTATCTGGCTCACGTTCCGTGAGTAGCAGTGAGAACGCTGCAGGATGTATCATGAGCACAGATGTAGCTCTGCAGCTCTGGTCCCCAGGTCCCATCCCAATCACCGACCCAGTCCTCGCCTCTTGACAGGTGTCCTTCCCCTGCTTATTACAGGATGAAGAGATGGTTTAGGGACTGGTAATTAATTGGGCTTCTCTTCCATGGTAGGAGGAATGTCAGGGGTATGTCAGTATAACTGCTATACTATTCTCCCAGCTCCATCCTCGGTAGAGTGACACGGAGCAGGGAAATAACACCTCTTGAGGACCTGTTTGGTACCACAGACAACACATGGGCTCTTTGCACAGGTCACTTCTGATGGGGAGGGCAGTCCTTCAAGGTAGATAAGACTCCCACTTGACAAGTGAGGAAACCAAAGCTCAGGATTGCTAAGGAACTTGGCCCAAGTCCACAAATAGCAAGGACTCTGGGTGCAGAACTGGAATTCACACTCAGGCTTGTCTGACTCCCAAGTCCATGCTCATGGGTCTCCCACTCCTGCCTTTTCTCACTTTCCTGGAATCCCTTAGCCTCCACATCAAAACACCTTAACTTGCTGCCACCTGCTCCAAACCAGGACGGTGCCTGGCTCCTGGTGACCCGCTGTGCTGGGCTGTCTTTAGTAATGGCATCTTCTCATTTGGTTTTGGTTTTGTTCTTTCTCTTCCTGTCTGGGCGAGTGACTGTTAAGAGCTGGGTTTGATTATTTAGAAAGCACCACGCAGGGGCCCAGTGGGTTGTAATTGGTAAAATGTCTGAACCAAATACCATAGTCCCTGCCAGTGGCTGATTAAGGGATTATTACCGTTTTAAAAATAGTCTTTTAGAATTTCAGGTTTTTTTTTTTTTAACCATTTTAAAAAATTACTGTTTTGATTCTGTTTGGAGAGGGTTTTTCATCTGTGGATCTTCCATTGGAGGCTGTTTAGGGGGAAATGTTCCCTACAGCATCCCAGAAGGAACATTTCCAAACCTGGACAAGATCTGCCGACTTCAGCCCCCAGGTTTTGCCTGTATGAGATCTCCTATCTCTATCCCAAATTCTCCTTCCCCATCTTCCAAAAGATGTCTTGGGTGGTATCAGAATAGTATAATCTCCCTGCCTAATTTGTGAAAAATAGTATTTGAAAGAGGCAAGGGGGAAAATGAAGCGCAGCATCAGCGGGCCCTTAATTTCCTTCATTTTAACTTTGTTTAAAGATCAGAGATTCTGAGCAGGCCCCCAGCGACTTTGTTAGGGCTGTAATAAGATGAGTACACCTTTCATCTGATGATCGGAAATGGCTTAACAGGCTCTAATTAAGCCTCTGGGAGATGGAGGGATGAGGCCAGGGAGGTGGGATCAACACTTTTCCATGGGCTCACTGTGTATCGCAAGAGGGCACCTCAAGTCTCTCCCTCTGTGCAGTGAAGATGGTAACCCCTCAACGTCTGGCCTGGCTAAGCTCAAAGATTACTGAAACTCAATTTGCTTAGCAGTCTGTTCTGCTTGCCTATGGTCAGATAGAAAGCTGACTCTGCTGACATAATGAGAATGGATACCCTTTACTGGGGTCTGCTACATGGTGAGCTGTGCTGGGTGTTTTGTGTACTTAAAATTTCTCATCCTTTTATCAACCATGCATAAACTATTCTCTCCATCTTGCAAGTAAAGAAACTGAGAGAAAATCATGGTCCTCATCCATTCAGCTGTTGTGCTCAGTTGTTCAGTCACGTCCAACTCTTTGCAACACCAAGGACTGTCACCCGCCAGGCTCCTCTGTCCATGGGATTTCCCAGGCAAGAATATTGAAATGGGTTGTCCTTCCTTTCTCCATGCGATCGTCCTGCATCAGGGATCAAACCCTCATCTCCCGTGTCTCCTGCATTGGCAGGCAGATTCTTTACCACTGAGTTGCCTGGGAAGCTCCATCCATTTAGCTAGTTAGTTCCAAACTTAAGAGCTGATTCAAGTGTAGCTGTTTTCACTGTCTGGTCCTTCTGCTGTGCAGAATGGCCCAGAACAAGTGGGAGGAGACCCTTGAGGCCTCTGGTCTGATCTTCCAACCCAGTGTAAGAATGTTCTCCACAGCATCCCTGTGGGAAGCAGCCACACATCCTTTCTTTGAACACATCCTGGGCTGGGGAGTTCAGTGCTTCCCCAGGGACACATTCCAGAAGCTTCCAGGCACAGAGTCAAAACCTGCCTCCTAATCCTGCCCCATTAAGCAGCCCAGAACAATCAGCTTTCTCTCCCTCTCTTTTTTTACCAGCTCTTCAAATACTTAACATAATTTGATTTCATTCATTCCTTTTTGAAACTTAGCATAAAATTTTTTTGAGCACCTACTTTGTGTCAAAGGCTGAAAATGTAAGATAAATGAGTCAGAGACCCTCATCTTTTAGGAAAGGCAAAAATTACAGTCAACAGTCACTGTCCAGTGCTTGAGTTGTCCTGCCCCTCTGACTTTTTCTTTCCCTAAACCGCGGCCCCTAGCCATTCCCAGTGCGACACAGTTGATGAATTTCTCGCCATAAATGCCTTTTGGTTTGTCTGGGGCTCTATTAAAACATGAGACCCAGGACTTCCCTGATGGTCCAGTGGTTAAAACTTCGTCTTCCAATGCAGGGGTTTGGGTTCAATCCCTGATCGGGAGGCTAAGGTCCCACATGCCTCATGGCCGAAAAACCAGAACATAAGACAACAGAAGGAATATTGTAGCACATTCAATAAAGACTTTAAAGTGGGGACCAGGCTCCAAATGAAGCTAAGTGGCACATGGTTGAGAGCACCATGGGACTTTCACCTCCCTCACCCAAAATGTTCCATTTCTATTTACCACATTAACCTGCTTACTGGAATTAGTCTTCAAATTTTGGTTCTTTCTAAACTGCAGCCCTTGGAATTGACTAACTACTCCTCTTGCCCCTAGTCAACACTTCCAAAATATACAGGGTTATTTTCACATGGTTTTTTCATAGAAACCAGTCCTGAGCCACCTTTTCGTGGAACATGGATCCATTTAACTCTGTGTGTGTGGAGATGGAGATCGGCAGAGATGGCCAGAAGTAGGCAAATAAAACACTGTGAGTCGGCAGCCATGGTTTGTTTTCCAAAGCTGATACAAACCCAGCTTTCCAAGGGCCTGATTTCCTAGAAGGACTTGAGTGTAGTGCTAACCAGAGGCAGGAGGATAGGCAAGATGGCTTTTGTGAGTCACTCTTACAAACCAAGAATTAGGGATGCAATGTCTTCTAAAAGGTTCAGGGACTCCAGTCTCCAGCTTGTTGAAGTTCCTGCAGGTCTCACCAATTGCTGGGAGTACAGGATGCCTCTCTTTGATCTCCTGTGCTGCCCCCTGCCTGAAGAAGCCCCACCCCCACCCCAAAACAGGCACATTTGCCATCTTCCATGGAGGTCTGGGTGGGGTGGTCCAGTGTTCGTGATTCTAGAATGTGCTTCAGCTACATCACTGAGTAGTGTAAAGGCAGCTACACTTGTTATTGTGGCACTCACATCCAGAAGACCAGGAAGTGTCTGCTGCTTTGATGCAACTTAAGCAGACCTGCTGGGGTCTGTTCCCGCTCCAGATTGCATCTCCCACTTCCAAAACAAAGAACAATAGTAAGTCCCCAAAACACACTGTCAGACGATGGTCTGTGTTGCCATTGCCTGCACGTGGCCTTGGAGGAACAGTGAGGAGGGAGTCATGAACAGGTTCATGGACAGGTCCCCCCCCCCATCTGTGTTCTGTCCCCCATTCCTCTTTGCATGAGCCTCTGGCACAGCTCAGGTCCCACCTGCGCTAATGAGAACAGCCTTTAAGGCTCAGACAGGTTGCCAGTCGGGGAAGCCGCTCAGAGAGTGCAGTGATTGCTACTGTCAAATGTGTTTTCCATCCGAGGAGGGAGTTTATCATAAATATGCAGATCCTTTGAAGCTGCCTCAGTGGGTCCTGGCTCAGCCACGCAGGAGTGGGGATTGATTGCTGGAAATCAGCTGCCTCGCTTGCTGCAGGGATGGACCTGACGAGAGCGCTGGCTGGGGGCTGCTTGGCAGGCCATTCCTCACGACATGGCCTTTGATAGGGAAATTCTGAGGCAGCAGGTTCTCCTGAGGAGGGAGAGGAGATAGAGATTGGTGGTTTGGGGGCTGCTTTGAAGGTTCCTGAGAAGTCACTTTTCCCTTTTAATGAAGGGGCTGGGAGAATGGGAATTGGCGAGAGGTTTAAAACAGTTATCAACATCTCCCAGAACTTTATAAATTCTTAGGGTTGGAGGAGACCTGAAGGGTTATCAAGTCCAACTTTCCCACTAGAGGAGGCAGGAGGAAACATCAGTCCTGGGCTGAAAACCCCATGGTGCCCCCCGTTTGCTTTCTGGGCAAATGGCAGCTTCACAGCAAGCCTGCCTGCTGGGAGACTCCTCCCTCGCTGCCCCCCCACCCCCCACTCCACTTC
>SJYQ01001129.1:4349-143071 GCA_006410935.1 Redunca redunca | reverse complement strand
CACTTCCCCCACCGCCCCACCCCACCGCTCTGATACCTCACCCTAGTGTTTGCACAGCAGACCCGGCTGTCTCACACCCGCGCTTGCACCCTCAGTCCCATTTCTCACTTGGCTACTCCTGCTGACACCAGAGCCCAGATCACAGAGCCCCTTCTCAGGGAGTCTTTTTTAATTAATTAATTATTAATAATTTATTTAGTTTGGGCTGCTGCTGCTGCTGCTAAGTCGATTCAGTTGTGTCCGACTCTGTGCGACCCCATAGACGGAAGCCCACCAGGCTCCTCCGTCCCCAGGATTCTCCAGGCAAGAACACTGGAGTGGGTTGCCATTTCCTTCTCCAGTGCATGAAAGTGAAAAGTGAAAGTGAAGTCGCTCAGTTGTGCCTGACTTTGCGACCCCATGGACTGCAGCCTACCAGGCTCCTCCATCCATGGGATTTTCCAGGCAAGGGTACCAGAGTGGGGTGCCATTGCCTTCTCCTGAGTCTTTATTGCTGCCTGCAGGCTTTCTCTAGTTGCGGCAAGTAGGGGCTACTCTAGTTGTGGTGCTCGGACTTCTCACTGCGGTGGCTTCTCTTGTTGCGGAGCACAGACTCTCAGTGTGCTGGCTTCAGTAGCTGTGGTGCACCATCTTAGCTGCCCCAAAGCACGTCAGATCTTCCCAGACCAGGGATGGATCTCATGTCCCTGCGTTGGCAGGTGGATTCTTAACCACGGGACCGCCAGGGAAGCCCTCAGGGATCTCCCAGCGCTCCTTTCACCTGCTCCCTGTGGCTGCCTCTTCTGTAGCACGCTTGGACTGCTGTCTCTCCAGGTTTGGGGAGGGACAAGCTTCCTTGAGCACTCCATGACTACAGCCAAGGACCACCCAGCAAGGGCTGGGGAAAAGGATGCATCCTTGAATAAGGGACTAGGGTGTGCAGAACCCAGGGCTGGGACCTGGGAAGTGTGCAAGGAGCTTGGGGACCTCGGATTTTGTCCAGTGTTCCTCATTTGTTCAAGAGAGATTTCACGTGACAAGCCTCCCCATTGGCAGCTGGAATTTGAAAACTGGAGCGGAAGTCCCTCCAATCATTGATACATTTCTCCCTTTCCATTTGCTTCCGTTCTCTTAACAGCAATAGTCCTCTGGTTCATTAGAAGTCTATTAATATTAAGCACCCCCTCCTATGAGGGCATCTGGCGCTCCTGGCCACCCTCACGATGACTGACAGCCAAGGGGCAGATGAGCTGGCTTCAGGAGGGTATCGCCTGAGGGCCTCCTCTCCTCCCGCCTCCCTGGCCCACAGACTTCTGGCTCTTCCTCCCAAAGCACAGGGGCTTCCTGCTTATCAGCTTTGATGGAAAAGTCACTGACTGCCGATGCTTATTCACATGTCAACCAGCAAACAAATTAGAGCTACTTGAAATTTCAAACAGGGGGCTGCTTTTGAGAAGAGGAATGGGATTTTAAAGGGCTGTGTTTGAAAGATATTTCTTGTAATATGCCCGATCATGCATCCTGCCTGAACTCAGCCTGGGGAAGTTTGCCAGTTCTGAGTGACGGCTTCCCGTGCCTCTTCAGCCAGCTCAAGCCAGGGAGAGCTGCTAATTTAGTCTCAAGAAGCAGCCCGCATCCCTCAACTCTGATGAGACAGAGCAGGCTCCAGGCCAGAGGTGTGGGGAGTGCAGGCAGGTGGGCCAAGGGGAATGGAAAATTCAGGGAGGTGAGAAGGAGCTGTGTGCAGGGTGGCCACTGTGGGATTGTGGAAGGGCTTAGACCGAGTCCAAGCTCTCATAGCTCCCAGCGTTCTCTTCCTTGATTGCATCCTCAGTATAACAGGAATGATGGTCATGATAGTATCTGCTTTATGTGAGTCGTATTTTTCATAGATGTGCGTTGAGGATTCTTCTCTATTGTGCACATTTTAGTTTGAGTGTCTTGTGGAGATGTCTATTCCTATTTTTCTCTCTCTATGCATGCAGTATTCCTGGGATCTCACTTCTCACCTGCTTCAGAGTAGAATGAGATGAAGCAGGACCAAGCCATATGCTCATATCACTCCTGCAGCAACTCCAGAGTCCTGCAAGAGGGCTGCAAGGGCCAGCCTGTGGCAGCCAGGCTTAGTGGAAATAAATTCTGCCAGCTGCCCACCCCCACCCCTCCCCGCTCCAGGATGGGTTCCCCACAGCCCTCCCTCACCTCCCCCTCTCCTTCCACCCCCAACCTCTGTCCTTCGTCCACTCCTTCATGCAGTGGTAAGAGCAATTCCATTCTGCAGAGTTTCTGAGTGGGTGTCGAAATGAAAATCGGAAGTCATGCCTCTACTTCTGGGAGAATCCCCAGGATGCCTGGGGCCTGTCCAGACAAGAGCTGCTGATACCACTGTCCTCCCCCACCTAAAAGCACCCCGTCTTCCTGGAGCTCCGTGAGGTCCAGCCACACGCCATCTCCCACACACAGCCTGCATCTGTCTGGGAGCAGCAATGGACCACCCTCCGTCCATCCCTGAAAGCTTCCTCTGCCCTCTTGCCTTCTCAGCCTTCCCCTGACTCCTGGAGGATGGGGCATGATCAGCTTCCTTCAGCCCAGATGCTTCATTAGAACCATTAGTTCAATTGGCATCTGCCACTCAGAGCTCAAAGCTGTGTGTTATTAGTACAACTGCCTCCCTGAGAAACTTCTCTACCCGGTGAGTTAACAGATGAAGCCAGGCACTCTCCATGCCCTGACTGTGTTGTGTTCTTGGGCAGTAATTTTCTTGTAAAATGAAAAATCTCAAGCATGCCTGAGCTCTCTGATAAATTCTCTCCTCAGCAGCTAATTTGAAATACCTTCCGTCTTCAGGAGGCAAAAGAGGGCTGTGAAGCTGAGTCTTCCTGTTTACAGCCTCTGTCTTGCACTCACCCCATGCTGGTTTGATTGGGCTTCCCTGATGGCTCAAGCAGTAAAGAATCCATCTGCAATGCAAGAGACGCAGGAGACTCCCTGGGTCAGGAAGATCCCCTGGAGAAGAAAATGGCAATCCATTCCGGTATTCTTGCCTGAGAAATCCTGTGGACAGAGGAGCCTGAGGAGCTACAGTCCATGGAGTCTCAAAGAATTGGACATGACTGTTTACTGACATGCTAGTTTGATGAACTTCCAAAATGTTTAGAAGAATGTCTGTGAGATTTTTCACCATATGAAGAAAAAGAGGGAGTTGAGATGTAGGTAAAAGAAGTCATCAAAATCAGTATTTCCATCCAAAGAAAAAAAAATGATATGAGCATCCTCACTGCCCTACTCAGGGAAATTGATCTTCTGAAACCCTAAGCTAGTTGAAGAGTCTTTTAGATTGCTTAAGAGCATTGCTGAGGAGAGGACCTTAGCCAGAGCCAAGTGGGATGAACCCATCTCTATTCTTGCCCTAGTGAGTACTTATTGGTCACCAGAGTCCCTGGAAAGAGCCACTGTCGATTTGTTCTCTTTGGCAGGAGGAGTGTTGAGGGCTAGGCCCAATTCCACTTCATATTCCGGAGACTGGGGATTCGGGATGGAAGTCTGGGCACATCTTTCCAAGAGCCAAACATTCGAATGCAGATGAGTACAGTTGATCCTCATTATTTGCAGATTCCATATTTGCAAATCTGTCTCTTCACTAAAACAGATTTGTAACCCCAATGCAATCCTTCCCTGGTGGCTCAGTAGCAAAGAATCTGCCTGCCAATGCAGGAGATGAGGATTTGATCTCTGGGTCAGGAAGATTCCCCTGGAAAAGGAAATGGCATCCTACTCCAGTATTCTTACCTGGGAAATCCCATGGACAGTGGAGCCTGGTAGGCTACAGTCCGTGGGGTTGCAAAAGAGTCAGACAGGACTTAGCAACTAAACCAAAGCAACAGCCCCAATGTAGTGCTCATGGTGCTTTCACAGATGTGTGTGTGGCAGGGAAAAATTTGAGTGGGTCACCTGGCATATTCCCAGCAGGGGTCCAACGAGGCAATGCTCTGCCTTCTTCTTTGGGCTCATACTATAAAGAAGGATTTTTTTCATAGTCTCTGCAGTGTCACATCTTTCACCTTTTTGTGCTTTTTCTTGGTGATTTTGCTATTTAAAATGACCCCTGCACTTACTGCCAAAGTGCTGTCTAGTGTTCCTAAGTGCAAGAAAGCTGCGATGCGCCTTACAAAGAAAATACAGGCATTAGAAAAACATGGTTCAGGCATGACATTTGGTGCTGTTGATGTTAATGAATCAGCAGTATGTATTAAGTAAGATGTCTGTCGGCAGAAACACACATACATCCAGATTATGTGTCAATTGCTTGGTGGAAATGTGACCAGAGGCTCATAGGACCCTAGCCCTGTTTTTCCCTAGGGAGAAATGGTTCTGTCTCCCTAATTCAGTGTTTATGGTAATGTTATAGAACACAACTACCATGAATTATGAGAACCAAACATGAATTCAGCCAGGAGAGAAAAAAGACCAGAAATGAGCAAACTCGTGAACGGCTGAAGTTTTCCTACAGTGACTTTGTCTTTCTGCATTCATTATCCCCTTCCTCCTGTTCTCCTGTTTTCTCACAATGTCCAAGGACCTCATCTGTCCCTTGATGCCCTGGCCTTGCTTCTGGTTCCCCTGATGTAGAAGTGTGATCTAGATCCCACACTCTTGAGGCCAAAAGGATTAATAAGACCCTCCAGACCAGTGTGCTAGTCAAATGCTTGGATTCTTGCAAATATGTTCTCATGAAGTAGAGTCTGTGCTTAAATCCTCCAGTGCATTCAAGGAACTCACTACCTACAGGGACAGCATATTCCATCTTAGAAAGCTGTCACCGTTGGAAAGTTTCTCCATCTGTTGGGTGGAATTCTTTTTTTTTTTCTGAAACCTCTTCCTTTTGTCCTTAATTCCATTTCTTGGGTCCACACATCTCATCCCTCCTTCCCATGACTGCCTTTACTTGCTCCTTCTAGAATGTGATTTCAGTCAATATTAATGAATCAACAGTATGTATTAAATAAGATACCTATCAGCAGAAACACATATAAATCGAGGTTATGTGTTAATTGGTTAATCAAAATGTGATTGGAGACTCATAGGAACATAACCCTGTTTTTTCCTTAGGAGAAATGGTTCAGTCTCCCTAATTCAGTGTTTGTGACAATGTTAGAACAAAACTACCATGAATAATGAGAACCAACTGTAATGAGTTCAGCCAAGAGGGAAGACATGTGTTTGGAACACACTCCAGTTAGTCTATGCTCCACTAAAAGAGTGGTGTCTGGAACAATATGCAATATTTGAGGTATAAGTAGTGTGTGCAGCTGACTGGCTCAATAAATAGCTGTTGAATTGAATAATAATAATAATAATAATAATGTGTTAACGTTTTGATATTTATTTCCATGTTGATCAGCTCTCAGACCATGTTCTCTAGTGAAAGGATGCCAGGCATGAGCCGTGGGGCTCAGAGAGAGCTGACTCCTGGCAGGTGGGAGAGAGGCCTTCCTGGCACCCTCCTCATAGGTGACCACCAGCTTCATTTTCATACCTGGGCAGCCAGGCTTCCAGTGCTCATCTACAATCACCTTTCCAGGCCTCTTTATGTTGTACCTCTCAGGACTGTCTCTTCCTGGAGTTCCCCCAAAGCCCTTTGAAAAACTACGTTGCATTATACACCCACCTGGAACTTTCAGAAATTCATGTTTGAGCTGGAAGGGGCTAGACTAGAGCCTTCTTTTATAAGTAAGATGACTAAAGACTAAAAAAAAAAGGGTCTTGCTGAAAGTAAGTTCATAATTCAATTTGACACACATTTATTGAGCACCCAGGTGCTGTCCTGGGAGCTGGAGCTCCAAAGAAGAATTTATTAATGCAATTGTCAAATATTTACTAAGTGCTGATTCCACACTGGGCACTGGGGATATGTGAGGAATGAAATAGAGTCCTATTAGTCATAGAATGGATTTTGTAGTGCAGGAAATAGACTTGAAACAAACAATTACCTAAATAATTATACAAAATAAATAATTATCTAAATAATTATACAATGAGTGCTATAAAGAAGTTCAGAGCTTCATGCCCGAGTCTCTGTGATGGTGAATGAGAGGTTGGGAAGGACCTGCCCAAGGGGGTGACATTCAGGCGGAAGGTTGATGGATGGCTGGGCATCCACAGAGGAAGGGGGCTCTGGTGAGCCCAAACAAGGGCTTCCAGAACTAGTGGTCACGTGTGGATTCAGAGATCAGAGCCAGCTGATGGCAGAGCCATGTCAGGAAGTCAGAATTCCTGATGCTTTACTCTTTCCATGAACCCCTCTGTCCCCTTCGTCAAGCTTTATTTAAATATCCTCTCATAAATATGTAAGTCAGAACCAAAGGCTGACTCCAGGAATGTGGAGTCTCAGCCAGGAAAACTTTACAACAAATACCAATCAATAAGCAATAGCAATGAAAAGGTTTTGCAAATGTTTAACAACATATCCGAGGCCCAGGAAAATTAATATCTTGGGGGCAACGCAGCGGAGTGGACCTGCCTGGGTTTAAATCTGTGTGAACTATGGAACTTTGGGCAAGAAATCTAACCTCCTTGAACTTCTGTTTTCTAATCTGTAAAATGGGATGATAGCAGTACCTTTCTTATAGTGTAGTTGGGAAGATTAAATAACAAATGTAAAGCATTTAGTCCCATACGTGGCATTCAGCTCATGCTCCAAGGGCTTCTCCGATGCCTCAGTGGTAAAGAACACACCTGCCAATGCGGGAGACGTGGGTTCAATCCCTGGGTTGGGAAGATCCCCTGGAGAAGGAAATGGCAACCCACTCCAGTAGTCTTGCCTAGGAAATCTCATGGACAGAGGATCCTGGCTGCAGTCCATGGGGTTGCAAAAGAGGTGGACATGACTGAGTGACCAAACAACGACATGCTCGGAAGTATCAACTTGCATAATTTTCATAGTCCTGCAGTTAAAAGTGACTAGGATAGGAGTTCATTATTGCCAAAAATGTGTTTTACTGAGCATCAGTTGTGTTCCAGGTACTCTGCTAGGGGCTGACTATAGAGCAATGAACAGGCAAAGTGTCTGAATCCCCTGTGCCAGGCCCTTTTGTCCTTTTTGAGCATCACTTGCATTTTGGTTGCAAATCCAGGACATGCATTAACACCCACCCCCACATAACTGAAGCTAAAGCTTATGAAACAGTAGTCGCCCATGCTGTGTGGGTTGCACTCTGCTCTGTTCTGGATATATATTTCATTTTTAAAATGCAGGTCTTGACCCACTAAATTGATTTCCTAACCTACTAATGGGCAGCAGCCACAGTGGAACAAAACACTGCCTTAGACCAACTCAGCTGAAGGCTTAATCAGCCCAGAAAGAGCTCATTTGTGTGAAGTCTTCCCATCTTTCCTCAGGATTGTTTTTGATCTTTTACCTTTGCCATTTGCCACTGTTGTCCTTTGATCCTGGGTTTTTACAGTATTTTGCATGTAAGCACATATTTTGTACTAAAAGAACATTTTGGCTGGGAGAACGAGATCTTCAGCCAACTCCCTTTGTTCCCCAGATCACCCTGCTCAGGCAAGGGACCTCTGATCCAGTCTCCCATGTGAACTGAAGTTTTATGACCGGAGATGCTGTATTTAAATTTGGTAAAGATTTCACTTCTTCATGCCAGGGGTTCACCATGAAGGCTTCCATTACAAACCTTTTAATTGGTCATATATCAAGGCACAGACCTATACTATAGATACTCCAAACTATAACTGAGTCTCAATTCCTCCCCTAGTGGTTCACATCAGACTGTCACTTTTCCTGCCTGTATGTTGAAATTAGTTCTCTGTACTCAAGGAGACACTAATACAATATTGTATGTATTCTTCCTAGTGAAAACTTCAACTTTGAACCCTGAAGCTGAGGTTAAAAAAGTGAATCGTGTGTTATGACATCCAACCTTGGATGGCCCTAGAAAACAAGGATCTGGAAGAAAGAGCTTATGTTTGGATAGGACTTTAAACTTTTGTCACCCCTATGATTGCCTTGTATCATCCCAGTAAGAGGAGAAGGGCCTTATCTTATAGGTAGCAAAACTGACTTTCCAGGGCCACATAGCACATGACAGGGTAGAACTTGACTTCTGCTCAGCTGCACTTCTAGCAGGCAGACAGGAGTGCTATTAGGGTCCCATGGCTTATTATCACTCATCAAAAGCCATCATGGCTTTCCAGGTGGCGCAGTGGTAAAGAATCCATCTGCCAATGCAGGAGACATGGAAGACGAGGGTTCGATTCTTGGATCTGGAAAATCCCCTGCAGTAAGAAATGACAACCCACTCCAGTATCCTTGCTTGGAAAATTCCATGTACAGAGGAGTCTGGTGGGCTACAGTCAATGGGGTTGCAAAGAATCAGACATGCCTGACGAAGCATGCACAAAAGCCGTGACACACACAGCTCAGTTGACTGGGAACAGTATTGCTGTACTATGGGCAGCCCAATTCATTTATTTCCATTTTGCAGTCAAGGAAGACTGAGAGAGGTTAAGTGACTTGCTCAAGGTCACACAGCTTATGCATGGCAGAAGAGTTAAGAAAATGTGGCTCTTCTGGTGCCCTCCCTTTGTGAACTCCTATGCTCAGTCCCTAAGAAACTACCCTATACCTTGGTCAAGATCACTCTTGTGCACAGAATCCCTTCGGGGCTGTAATCTCCAAAGAACAAGTTCACGGTGATGAAAGAGGTGTGTGTGAAGGCCCAGGACTTAAGGTCAGGGTAGCCTGTACCTGTCCTAACCCAACCAGATGGTAGAGCAGTAAATAGAACCCAAGTTTTAATCCCAGTTTCATCCCATATTAACTGTGATCCTCAGCAAGTTTGATGTCTCTGAGTCTCAGTTTCATTCATTCATTCAACCAAATGAATTCATTTATTTCATGCATTCATTCTTTCAACAAAAACTTGTCTGAAGTGCTTACACTTCTCAGATGGGAATGATAACAGAGTTGTTACGCAGAATCAAGGGAATTTGTGTAATTAAATCCTGTGGCTGAGTGGCCGGTGTGCAAAGGTGATCAGTAAGTGTTTGCAAACTCTTGACTCTGGAGCAGAAGAACTTGTCCGGCCTTGGAGCTATGTCAGCCTGTCTAGAAACTGGATCCTGGCAGTGCTGAGAGCAAAGAACAATCATCTAAACGTTCACGAAATATTAAATGTTACAGAGCCGTGTGCATACTCATGGAGGCAGGTACGGTTGTGAGGAAATCCTTCAGGGCTTTAAAAATGAATCTCTTTTTACCTACTAGGGAGAGAACAAAGTGGCAAAATGACAGCCTCTAGTGATTCTAGGCGGGAGGGAGCAGGAGGGCTTGGGAGCTGGAGATATGTGGCTTCTCTGGGCAGGACTAAGAGCGGACCAGGGAGAAAGACAGGCAGTGAGTGATGGGCTCATTAATGAATGTATAATGACAGCCTGAGACAGATGCTCTAAAGGAAAAGAATGTGGTTCTGGGAGAAGTTTGACTTTGGGAGTTAAAAGAAAGCCTTCCTAGAGGTAGTGATTACCAAATTGAGGCCTGAGGGGTTGACAGATATAAACTAGATCAAAGTTTGAAAAACTTCTCTTGTAAACAGGCCCAGAGGGTAAAAATTTAGACTTTACAGCTTTACTGTTGTAGATGAATGTCGTCACAGGGTACATCAATGAATGGGTGTGACTGTGTTCCAATAAAACATTATTTTCTGAAACAGGCAGCAAGCCGAATTCAACTCACAGTCTGTGGTCTGCCAACCCCTGAACTAGCTGAAATGGGGCTGCAGGCAGGGGGTCGGGCAGCAAGGAGAGTCCCAGAGAGGGAACGGCAGGCACAAGAAACCCTGACAGGAAGCTTATTGCCCTTGAACTGAAAGTTTTGCCTGGAGCAAAGATAAAGCCGGGAAAGAGGGTATGAGTTGAACGTGGAGGGTGGGCAGAGGCCAGGCCTTATAGGGCCCAGTGGGTGTGGAGGGCTTAGTATTAAGGACCCTGGTCTTTATCCTTAAGAGTTGAAGGGTCTCAGCAGGGGCCAGTGTGACCATAGGTGAGGCTTTGTAGAGATGGCTGGCTGCTGCCAAGTGTCTAACAGAACAAACAGAGGCCCTGGAGGTTCCCAGTCCCAGCCAAGTTCATTGGGAGCGTGGATGAGGATGGAAGCCTGGAAGTATGAGACTTGGAGAAATTAAGTGACTTGCCCTGTGGTCACGGTGCTGGATGCTAATGCAGATCTCCAGACTCCACCACCAACGCTTTCAGAAAGCATCACGGGACACCTGGGGTCAGGACTCCTGGACAAGCATTTCCCACGATGCCATGCTGAGGGAGTGACCAGCTTGCTTATGCTGACCCGGGGTCACGCAGCAGACCAAAAGCAGGTCTCTGACACTCATTCAAGTGTACGGCAGTCGCCTCTCCGAGGGACTGTGGGCTGCCCTTATCAGTGTCACAGAGTCTGTTCGCTAAAGGCCCTAGGCCCCATCAGACCTTATCTCTGCTTTTTGTACAGCAGTTCTTTCAAGCTTGGTCCCTTGGTTGCTCAGCCAGGGATCTTAAACACAGCTGCTGGAAGGACAGAGCCTCTTCAAGACAGCTATCCTGATAGCAGTCAGAAATGACAGTTCACCATGAGAAAAGAGATACTATGAAAAGCAGACAAATTAACTTAGGGAAACACAGAAATGAGGGTGAGAGGCCACCACATTTCAGAAACCGATAAGCGGCACTGTATCACAGGACAGGGTAATAATTGGCTTCAAAAGGATGACACTGCTTTAAGGGAAAGACATGCACTCTGTTTAAGAGGACAGCAGAAAGTATTAATATAATTCCCTTGGAAAGAATTTTGGGAAATAATACTTTCAGATAAATAATTAAAATCCCCCCCCCCAATTTTAGTGCTTAAAAGAGCAAGATTATTATTAATTTATATGGATTCTTTGTCCTTTGGGGAAATTGGGTAAATGATACTTTCTGTGCACGTGCAGACACATCCCATATCATGTTTTGGGAAATCCCATAATACCCCATGAGATCCCATATCATACTGATTTTCATATTTGACGAAGTACTTCTAGTTCCTTCAAAGAGCATAGAATCAGTAATGAGAAGGGATATACTTTTTTTTTAATATCATGATCTCAATAAAGCTGCACATTGTCCTTGTTTTGAATCCTGGTTTTTTTCCATGTCTCAGCTCTGGGATTCAGGTAAATTATTACCTTATGCAGAGGTCACTTTCCTTACTCATAAATAGGGTGGCAGTGAGATTCCTAGACATAAATGGGTGCCCGTCCCAGGACCTGTGAGCCTGGTGGCCCCAGTGATGTCCTAGAACCAGCTAGCCAGAGCTACCCTCCTCCCCAGTATTAAACTTCTCTTCCCAACTCAGTGTCCCATGATTACATGTTGGTAGCTTGAAATCAGCCTCAGTGGGAGTGTTTACATGAATGAAATGGACAAATAAGAGCTTGGTTTATTTATTTGACTATGCCAGGTCTTAGTGGCAGTATGCAGGATCTAGTTCCCTGACCAGGGATCAAACCCATGCCCCCTGCAGCCCGCCAGGCTCCTCTGTCCATGGTATTCTCCAGTCAAGAATACTGGAGTGAGCTGCCGTGCCCTCCTCCAGGGGATAGTCCCGACCCAGGGATCAAACCCGGGTCTCCTGTATTGCAGGCAGATTCTTTACCATCTGAGCCACCAGGGAGACCCTGGTCTAATCTCATAACCCAAAGTCTACAGTGCAAAGTGTGGGGCACAGAAGAGACCCCACCTTCTGTCTCAAACGACTTTACAAATTAAATGAGTGCCTACCTAGCACTCTGCACATATATTATCTCATTTAATCTCCTTACGAACCCTTAGGAGGTAATCATTACTATTTTAACACCCATTTTATAGATGAGGGACACCAGCTCAGAGGGATTAAGTAACTCACCCAGAGTCACACAGCTCGGAAGCAGAGAAGTCAAGTTCAACTCAGGTGCTCTAACACTGGGGCTGTTGCATGCATAGTGCTGACTGTGGGCTGCTCAGTGGTGAGTGGAGGCTGGAATCAGCATGCCCAGCTGTGCACCTGCTGGACTGTGTCGGCCCAGGGGCATGTCATTTTCCTACCTGCCTGAAGGTGCTGTATAGGTTTGCAGTGGTGGTGTCCAAGTCCAAACCCTCTCCTCCCTTCCCTGCAACTCCTGGGATCTCTAGAGGGAAAGTAGAGCAAGCGGGAGACAGAGAAAGCGCAAAGAGAGAGCCCCAGGAAGACATTATTTGCAGCATAGTCTAGCTGGCACGTGTGGACATGTGGAAGAGGCTTACAAAGCAGCTGTTCCTGCAGGAGGCTGGGGGCAGGTGTCAGTGGGGTGGAGCAAGGGAGTTTGGCTGGCGGCAGAGCCACAGATTGTCAGTGATGAGAGCTGTGTCTTCTGCCCACCCCTGGCACGTGTGTGGTATGGAAGGTGCCCAGTGGGTGGGGCAATTAGCCTGTATCCCAGGGCTCCTGGCTCTGCCTCTCGCTCTCCCTCCCACTGCCTTTCTGCAATTAGATTGCTCTGGGTAGTAGCTGCCAAGCAGCTTTGTTGGATCTGATGAGTTTATTAATTTCTTGGGGGCTAATGGGAGTGTTGGGGGGAGATTCATTTCCTGACTGGAGCTTGGGGGCTAATTCATCTCCTCGCCATGTCCCCAGAGGTGGGAGATGGCAGGGGACATGGCTCAGGCTGTCAGATCTGGCTCTGGGTAAATCATTTATATCCCTAGGTTTTGTGCGAACCCATCTCGTGGCTTGGGTCAGATGGGGAGTCCCAGGCTGGGGCAGGCAGTTAGTGAGAACTGGGTCCCCTGAGAACAGTGAGGGTGCAGAACTGGTAGGGGGTGAGGCCTTGCTGGTCCTGTGAAGTGTATGCTTAGGGGACAGGACTCTGAGAAGTTCAGTCCTGTCCCAAACATCCAGATGCTGACATCTGGACTAGTTGTTTTTAGGTCCTTCTGTTCAAATCTGGCCCTTCTCATCCTAGGAGGTCGCCAGGAGCCAGTTCTAGCCGTCTTGAAGATAGGGAAGCAGACTCATTTCACTTGCTTTTGTGGATATAAAAACCCAGGAGAGAAAAAAGCTGTGTCCCAGGTTCTTGCTGTATGGCTGAGGCTCCTTTGAGCCTTTCCTCTGGTTGGCCAGGCTGCTTACATAGAGGACACATTAGCATCCCCAGCCCAGAGACAGCAGTGGACACAGGAAAGTTCTTGGATTGAGGAGTCAGACTACTCTGGGTTCAAGATCATGCATCACCTGCTAACTAAGTGACTTTGTTGTTCAGTCACTAAGTTGTGTCTGACTCTTTGCAACCCGATGGACTGTAGCCCACCAGGCTCCTCTGTCCATGGGATTTTCCAGGCAAGAATACTGGAGTGCCTTGCCATTTCCTTCTTCAGGGGATCATCTGACCCAGGGATTGAACCCACATCTCCTACACGGGCTGGCAAGTTCTTAACCACTGAGCCACCACCATAGGCAGATCATTAAACCTCTGTGCTCTAGTTTCCTTGTAAATAAAATGAACACACTATCACTGCTCCACAAGGTTGCTGGGAAAATTCAAATAGCTGATAGAGCTCATTCAGCATAAGAGGTGTCTGGTAACTCTTGTTCCCTTTCCCCCTTCACTTGAAAATCTTGCGGCTCATCCCACATCCTCCCCAACTCTCTCCCCAACAGAGAGAGGGGCAGAGGCCAGGTAGCTCAGGCTGTACCCTGACCTGGCTGATCCCTCCAGGGGGCACTCCAGGGAGCCAAAGGAGGCTGACCTGCCTCCTGCTCTTGCCTCACTGACAGGAGCACTCAGCCTATGAGAGATGATGTTTTCCTCTGCTTCTACGTACCAGTCCCTGAGCAAAAAACTGGGGGGTGAGCCTGAACAAGCCAATTCCTCCCCGACAGACTAGCAGGGGAGACGGACATGTAAACAGAACACGTGGCAGGGCGCTGGAAGAACCAGACAGGAGGCCACGAAGGCATCCTTGGCAAGGCGATCTGGGGCTAAGAGCACAGGGGTTAAGGCTTAGGTGTCTCAGCTGATGGCGAGGTTACCTCAGGCAAGTTGTTGGGTGGGCTCTTTTATCTTGGCCTCAGTTTCTTTATCTAGTCGAGGCTTCCCATGTGGATATGCAGGAGATGCTGCCGGTAAACTAAAATGATAGGGAACTTGCACAGTACCTATGTGCCTTTGTAGAGGTAGAGACACCAGTGGCATCCTTGCTGAAGCTTGGAGAGGGGCTTTTGGTCATCTCTCCTTTTTTTAAAAAAAGGTTTTTTTCTCTTTTGTTTATTTGTGTATTTATTTCTGGTTGTGCTGGGTCTTTGTTGCTCCGAATGGAATTTCTCTAGTTGCAGCGATCGGGGGCTACTCTTCGTTACGGTGTGTGGGCTTCCCATGGTGGTGGCTTCTCTTGCTGCAGAGGATAGGCTCTTGGTGCACAGGCCTCAGTAGTTGCAGCTTTCAGGCTCAGCAGCTGAAGCTTGCAGGCTCAGTAGCTGCAGCTTGCTAGTTGCAGCTTGCAGGCTCAGTAGCAGGCTCAGTAGCTGTGTCGCAAGGGCTTAGTTGCCCCACAGCACGTGGGATCTTCCGGGACCAGGGATCGAACCGCTGTCCCCCATATTGCAAGGCAGATTCTTAACCACTGGACCACCAGGGAAGCCCCCATCTCTCCTTTGACAGATGAAAAGCATACCTGTAGAGAGCATCGGAGCTCTTGCTGGAACTGGAGGTTTCCAGCCTGGCCCTCCCCTCCTTAAGCTCCAGACCATGATGTCAGAGAGACGGTTCCTGCTCCCCATGACTGTCAGCCTTCTGGGGGTGGGTCCAGAGCCAAAAGTGAGACGAGTCTTTACTGTGGTTGGAGCTTCCACAAGAGGAATCCAGAACCCAGCTCTGGCGGGTGGAGCCATGTGGCATCCATGGAACCTGTGAGAATTTTCCAGGGAAGCTGCTGCCGGTGCCTGGAGATGCCTGGCAAAGGCGGATGTGTGCATTTCATTGGGTTTCTAGCCAGCTGCCAGCTGACTCTCCTGGCTGCCCACCTCCAACACCCAGAAACAGAAATGGTTTGCCAGGGGATCCAGCTAGTAGAAAGATACTGGTAGCACACACATGTATGTGTAGCTATAAAAAGGGTTCCACTGGGAAAACAAACAAATTCTGTAAAAACCCGATGATGCTGAATTTCGATTTAGGTGACTTTCTTAGAAAGTGGAACTAAGTGGAACTGGTGGAACTAAGTTATGGACTTTTTTCCCCCTCTCTAGTCAAGACAATGAAGAGGAAGGAAACTAGCAGGTATTGAGTTTCAGTTTAAATCCGTTCTCACAATGACCCCATGAGGTTTGTATTATTCCCATTTTACAGATGAGGAAATGTGTTCAGAAAAGTTCAGTCACCTCTGGGGTGATGCAGTTGAGATCTGAGGTCCTGGATCTGGCTGAATATTGTAACATCAGACTGGCGTTTGCGTGATTTCCATTTGTTCTGGGAAGGCAGGGCAAACATTGCCACCCCCATTTAGAGCTGGGGAAACGGAGACTGGGAGAGATTCAAGTAACCTGTCAAGGTTCTCACAGTCGGCAAGTGACTCCACCAAAATTAGAGCCCGAGTCTTCCTTCTTATGGTTCATGCGTCCACTGAACCATCCAGCGGGCATTTATTGAAGCGCTGAGTGCATGCCACGTGGTAGCCATGCTGGCTCTTGTTTAGATGATGAGGCTTCCTGAAGGCAGGATAGAGCGAAAGAGCTGTGCGGCTCAGTCCTGCCTCCAGCTAATGCAGTTCCCCCAGCTCCCCACCCTTCTGGGTGAGAGAGCGTCCCTGAACTGCATTCCATTCGTGACTTCTTTTTTCTGTGTTTAGTTTCTAATAGAAGTACAGTTGTTTACGATGTTGCGTTCGTTTCTGCTGTACAGCAAAGTGAACCAGCCGTATGTATTTGTGTATACCTATATCTCCTCTTTTATGGATTTCCTTCCCATTTAGGTCACCTCCATTCCTGATTTCTTTCCCCATTTCCCTCTCCACCTCTCTCTTAAGTCTTGCTTTCCTTCACAGTTTCCCTACCCTTCCCTGACCACCCCCCTCCAACCCTAGTAGCCCCGTCCCATTTGAGCCCCTCTGCTCCATACTCTGCATGGCTCCCTCCTTCTGTGACTTAACCATAGCCCTGCCAGAGGCAGGGGACTGGCCTCTCAACTCCCCCAGCCCTGGAGTCTCGTGGGACCTCAGCACCCCCGCTCCCCAGCCTCCACCTCCCCCCAGCCCTTCCCAGCCTCTCTCCTTGGTCTCCTCAGATTGGCCAGTGGCATGTGGCAGATGGCCTCAGCATGGACAGCCGGCTGTACGCCTCCAACATCTCTGACAGCCTCTTCAACACCACCCTGGTCGTCACCACCATCCTGGTAAGCGGGTGCCCCCAGGGCTTCCCAGCTGCTGCTCCCCGGGGTGCCTCCTCCTTCTTGCAGCCTCCCCAGGAACAGAAGATGGGAGCTCTAATCACAGCGCCGAGGCCAATTTATGACAGTGTAATTAAACTCAAGTTGCTGCTTCATATGGAAATGATATCTGATGAGTTCCAAGGCAGCTGGGGAAGCGGGATGGGGTGGTGAGACAGCAGTTTGTGGATGTCTCTAATGGGGGCACCCCAACAACCGGGGCATCTGTGCATGGCCAAGGGCAGGGCACCTTAAGACACAGCGGGGAGAAGTCCACCGGGGTGGCCCCTACTCTTTCACGGCAGCCTGCTTTGCTTGGTGCCCACGTGTACAAATTGCACCCCTGCCAGTGGACACCTGAGCTCAGTGGGTTTTTATGGCCTGTGATTTCTTCATTTCCAAACGATCAAAGGAAAGTTCTCAATCTACAGAGAAAGGGACCATCTGCCTTTTTTATTTGATCCAATTCTCTTCGATGATTACCCAGCCCTTCCCGCTGTGTGTCAGGCACTGTGTTCGTTCCTGGGGACACGAAGATGAGTAAGACTCAGTCTCTGTCCTCAAAGAGGCTGTAATTTAGTAGGTGGCACGAGTCAAGTGCATTCATGGCCAAAGCGTTTACTTCTCCCTTCCCCCCACCTACAATGACATCATGTTTTTAAAGATTTGTCAATTAAACCAACTGCATATTTTAAGTAATAATGAGTTTTCCCCCTTCCTCCACCTCCTTTTAACTAATCAAAAGCCTACTTCCCTGTCTGGCCCAGCGTCTTATCAACAAGAGATAACCAGTGTGGCTGCACTGATGTAATTCCAGCTCCAAACAGACCCAACTATTAGTGAGTCTGTTCAGCCTTATCGTTGCTAACTGTGCAAAGTCTGGAAATGTGTCTGTTAAGAAAAGGACTTCTTTTGAAAGATTAGGCTTTCAAGATAATGAAAAAGAGTTCAGGGACCTCCATCACTACGTTTATAAACTCCAGGGGCCCAGGAGCCCTGGACTGGAATAACTGATCTACTGTGAGCAGAGCAGGAAAAAAGCCAAGAAATAGGCTTATGTCTAGCACTGCGGGGTTTGAAGGAAGGAGAGGTCCCATCCCAGCAAAGGGATGGTCAGCAAAGCCTTCCAAGAAGAGGGACCTTGAGGATGGGCCTCAAAAGACAGCGAGAGATAAGGAGGGAGAAGTGGACGAAGGGGAGGCTTGTCAGGCACTCAGGAAATGCAAGAAAGGGCAGGTTGCTAGGACATGGACATAGGTAGAGAAGGAAGGCCTGAGGCTGGAAAAGTGGGTTGGGTCCACAATACTTAGGGACTTGAATGCCAAATCATGGGTTTTCCCTTCACATGGTATGAGACAGGGGTCACTGAATACTTCCATTCATTTACCGAGTATTTGGGGGGGCATGCCTATGTTCTGGGCTCAGTTCTGGATGCTAGGGTATAGACAGAGCTGGGAAAGGGAAGTGGGATGCTGGCCTCACTGAGAAGGGCAGACCTGAGCAGAGACCTGATGGAGGTGAGGTGACACGTGGTGGTCTGGGAGGAACATACCAGGCAGAGGAAATAGTCACAGCAAAGGATGGAGAGGCAATTCCAGCTCACAGAGTTTTTGTCACCCCCGTCTCAGCTCAACCTTAGCTCATCCAAAGCAGTGTGAAAACATCAGCAGGATGAGGGAGTGATGGTGTCACCTAGACCCCCAGATCTGGGCATGCCTGGCTGAGCTGGGGCCACACTGAGCAACAGTCCTGGCTGAGGGGTTCAGCACACAGCAAGATTGCTGGGACCTTCTCTGCCTCTGAAGGGCTTCCTGAGTCCGTGCCCTGCAGCTCATCCTCAGGCACATGGCCCAGTTCCTGGTGACCATTTGGAAGAGAGCCTTGGCAAATGGTCATCCTGAATGGTTTATCCCTTAAAACTCAGCACATAGTCCTGTTGTGTCCTGCTCTTGACAAGGTGCAGTTGGGACTTGTGATTTATTAACAACAACACAGAATTGTTGTTGTTTAGTCACTGAGTCATATCCAACTCTTTGTGATCCCATGGACTGTGGCCTGCCAGGCTCCTCTGTCCATGGGGATTCTCCAGGCAAGAATACTGGAGCGGGTTGCCATGCCTTCCTCCAGAAGAATACACTGAATTAGCTGCAGCAGATACCCTACCTTGTGTCAGAACCCAGGTTAAGCTTTTTTGCCCGCATCACTATCTTCGTTCTCCCAACGCCCCTGCCGCAACGGGGCCCCAGGCCAGCACTTAGCCCCTACACTTTCCAAAATGCCTGTGACCCCTCCCTCTAACACTGGCCTTGTGTTTATTCACTCTAAATATGCCAGTGGATTTTAAATTAAGAGTGCTCAGGGAGAAGAATTTTGTGAAACTCCTTGGGGTCATTAAAGATACCCTAGGAGGTTGCCTTCCAACCCAGACATGGAAACTCCCCAGCTATGCTCTGTCAGTGAGGCCATTTCAGCACTTTTTACCCACACAATCCGCAGGTGCTGAACCCTGGAGCCAGGTGGGGACACCACGAGGAGTCCGTCCCAGGCCCACACACATCCTGCCTGGGAGGCAGCAGGTGTAGGAACATGGAGGCGTTGTGTGTGGGACCCTGGCTGGGAGCACAGTAGGAATTCTGAAATGTGGGTGGGTGACAGAGGAGGCAATGGGACCCAAGGACAGTGTTGCATTAGGTTAAACAGAAGGATGGAGAAGAGCCCTTGAGCCAAGGACGGCGTGTAAGGGAGGCAGGGAGCCTGGCTGTGTCTCATGGACAGGACAGTCACTTGATCATGAACCAGAATCACATCACCTTCAACTCAGAGGTCCCTCCCCCTGGCACGGAACCTCCTACCTTCCCCTCTTCTGCTTCACACCCACGAGACTGCTCTCGCCCTTCCTCCGCTCATGACCTCTGATCTTCCCCAGCCCAGAGGCCCCTTCCAGCCTGAGCTCAGCAAACCAGCATTTCACCACTTCCCTCTGTTGGCTTCTAGAACCATCTCCACCGTGACGCTCAGCCATCTCACCTCCTGCCCGTCTCTGAGTCCACCTCTCCTTTCACGTCCTGCTCCCAGCTGCCCCTCTGCATTCAGCCTCCTGACTCAGCTGGACCTGGGCAACCCCAGGCTCCTCTCTGTCACCCCCATCGTATCCCCTGAGCAAACCTCTCCAGAGGAGCCAAGCCTTCCCTCCTGCGCGCAGTACGACTCTGCCCTCCTCCCTTCCTCTCTGAACCCGCTGACCCTGGCCCTCCTCTCCACCCTCAGTTCTACTTCCCGGACTCGAGTTTGCCTTGACCCTGGCCCTCCTGGTACCTTGCTGCCCTGACTCACACTTCTCTTTCTTCCTTCTCTATCTTGCCTTTTCTGGGGATCCCTCCCTTTCCACCTGCATGTATACTCTGGTTCCTCCCATCCTAAGACCACCCCACCTTCCCCCTGCTACCCTTGGACTACCCTCCAGTTTAGGGGATCATCCATCAAGGGGTCGGTGGTCACCGTTGCTGGTAGAGGGGAACTGAAGTTTGGAGAGAGACGTGACTGGGAGCGGTTGGGTGGAGAAGCGCTCTGCCGGCTGGCCCTTATCTCCTAACCTCCCAACAACACCGGCCCTCCCCTGTGCACCTCTCATTCACGCCCATCCCTGCAGCGTTCTTCCGTCACCTCCCCCCAACACCCCCAGTCTGCCTTCGAACATCTCCGTGACACGTGACCCAGTTGCCCTTTCACAGCCCTGCTTCCTCTCTGGGTGGGAATGCCTGCCTTCTTCTGCTTGAAACCCCCACCTCCTTGACCTTCGACCACGTTTTCCTGATTTCCGGCTTTTCTGGCCACTTCTGCTTTGTCCTGCTCTGTGGCTGCTCTTCACTCGCCCCCGCCCCCGGATCAGGTCTTATCCCTCTGCTGCCCTCCCCCTCCATGGCCTCCCATATCCTGCCGCTCAGCCACCGCCTCTATCCAGAGGCCGCCCCATCTGTGTCCCCGATCCTGCCCTCCCTCCGGATTCCAACATTCAGTCGCACATTTGCTCCTGAACCGCCTACCAGCACCTTGAATTCAACATGTTCCGAAACCTCTTCCTTTCCAAACCATCCACAGCCATGATGACACCATCCTGAGTCTCCCGCTCAGGCTCCAAGGGTCTGAGGATCCTCCCTTGCTCCACACCCATCCTGGCATCCACCTGGCCCTCTCTGTGCCTTGTCCAGCTCTGAAGCCCGCCTGAGCCAAAGCCCAGCTCAGGAATCAGCATCTCCCAGCAGGAGAGGCTCTGTCCTCACTCCCAGACCTTCTCTCTCGCTTACTTTGTCATATTCTTCACTCGTGTCTTTGAGTCTCTAAAACTCTGGGTGCTTCCCTACTATGTATGTGTGATGTACCTCGCCCTGGCCTCCAAGACCCATGCTGACCCTAATTCATCTTTCTAAATTCATCCTCCCATCCCACCCCTACCCACAAGCCAGGCTCCCACCCAAGGGCGCCTCCCTCATCTGCTGAATGGGCCGAGCTCCACCTCACTGGGGATTATGTCCTTGATCCTGCCTTTCCCCTGCCCACGCAGCCCTCTGTCCCCACCGCTTCCATCTGCCAGTGTTCTGTCCTCCTCCAGAGCCCAGCCTGCATCCCACCTCCTCCGTGGAACCTTCCCTGGACATTCATCTGAGAGACCCAGCCCTTCTCCCAGCACCCATGGCTGGACCCATTCAGCCTTGGGTTGTGGTCATACAGCACATTTAAGAACCCCACCTGTTCTGTCATCAGCGTCCTTGCATCTCATAATGCCCTGAGATTAGTCTGTGTGGAATAAACAAAAGGAAAGGGGGGAAAGGACAGAATGAAATGGGAGATGGGGTCAGATGATGACCTTAAACAAGGTAGAGGGGCTTCCACTGGACCCTCTGTGCAGTGAGACCCTTGCGTGTTCCTGGTAAGAGAAGTGCCTTGTCGGGAAAGGTTGGTAACCACCACCTCCAAAGTGTCCCATTACCCAAGCCACTTCCCTCCTCCACCGCATCTTCTCCCCATCCTCCTGTGTCCCCGGTCCCCTCATCACGTGTGGCTGAGACGCCAGGGCTAAGATGAGAATGACAGCTGCCCAGTTTTGCTGCAGGAAAACCCGTATTTAATGCTGAAGGGGAACCACCAGGAAATGGAAGGCAACGACCGCTACGAGGGCTTCTGTGTGGACATGCTCCAGGAGCTGGCAGAGATACTCCGGTTCAACTACAAGATCCGTCTGGTCGGGGACGGCGTGTATGGCGTGCCCGAGGCCAATGGCACCTGGACGGGCATGGTCGGGGAGCTGATCGCTCGGGTAAGGAAAGAACAGGTGGTTTGGATCTGAGGGTGGGCAGGGGAGGATGATGGAAGGACAGAAGGTTGTGCTTCATGCTCACGAGCCCTCTGTTTATTCCGTCAGTCAGTCACGCTCTTTCATTTATTTGTCCATTCACTGCATGACTCTTCCCTGAGCTGGCACCAGGCCAGGCACTGGTGATATATATACATTGGTATTAGTCACTGGTGAATAAGACTACCATGATCCTTGCCCTGTGGCTCCTCTGGTCCCAGTCTATCACCTGTAATGGCTAAGGAATAGAGGCTTTGACCAATAAACTCGGCTTAGCGATTGGGTTCACTTCTTGGATAATTCAGGTGCTTTTTGTTTGTTCTGATTTTTTTTTTAGTTATTTATTTTTTGGCTTTCCTGGGTCTTCATTGCTGCACAAAGGTTTTCCTCTAGTTGCAGTAGACAGGGGCTACTCTCTAATTGCCATGCACAGGCTTCTCATTGCGGCACCTTCTCTTGTTGTGGAGTGCCAGCTCTCGGATGCACAGGCTCAGTGGCTGTGCACACAGGCTTAGTTGCCCTGTGGCACGTGGGATCTAGGGCTTCCCAGGTGGCACTAGCGGTAAAGATCCCGCCTGTCAATGCAAGAAAAGTAAGAACCGCAGGTTTGATCCCTGGGTCGGAAAGATCCCCTGGAGGAGTGTGTGGCAATGCACTCCAGTATTCTTGCCTGGAGAATCCCATGGACAGAAGAACCTGGCAGGCTACAGTCCAAAGGGTCACAAAGAGTCAGACACAACTGAAGCAACTTAGCACACACACGTGTGGGATCAGTTGGACACAACTGAAGTGACTTAGCACACACACGTGTGGGATCTAGTTCCTGGAGCAAGGATCAAACCCGTGTCCCCTGCATTGGCAGGCAGACTCTCAACCACTGGACCACCAGGGGAGTTCCAGTTGTGATGATTTTTTTATCATCAGTACCCCTGGCAGAGCTTGGACAGGCCCTGCTGTAGAGCACACCTACATCAGCTGACTCTGACGCTTGAGAAGGGTTGTCAGAGAGACATGGCTAAATAACAAGGGAAAAGGGACCGACTGTCAGAGGCATTGGTCACAGTTACAGCTGTTTTGTTACTTCTTGTATTATTTTCTGCTATCCTTAATGTGCCCTTACAGGGCCAAGGTGCACTTGGGAGGGCTGTAAATTTTCAGGGTGAATGTGGAGACTTGATTAAAAGGTAGGTGAGCATCCTGGAATGTCAATCCTCATTCGGTTAGAGCAAGACTGTAGAAAGTTCTTCCAGGGCCAGAGTGCTTGTTTTCTTGGCACAAACTACTAACATCTGTAAAAAAATTAAGTTGTTATTAATTCACTGTCTGTATTTCCATAACTGAGTGTTTCTCGTCAGGGTAGGTGATCGGCACCCAACGCAGAGGTCACAGACCTAGGTTCTTAGAACAACCTTGAACTGACCTGTCCCTCTCCGTGCTTTCCAAGTGCAGAGGGAGCCCCTGCAGGCTCCCAGCCAGTGCCAACGTGTAGGGGGCTTTACATACATTATCTCTAATCCTCTCAGAACGTACCTTTTATTAATAGTTTATTGTTATCCTCATTTTACAAATGTGCCACCTAAACAGAGAGCTTGAATGGTTTGTCTGAAGGCACACCGTCAGGGTGAGACAGGGCTGGGATTTGAACCCAGATGCGTCTAACTCCAGAATCCCACCATAGCTCGTGACCTCAGCTGGACAGAGATGTTACCAAGGAAGTTCCACATAAGCCCGGCCCCTTCCTTTGTATTCTCCTTCCCTTTCACCTTTGCCTGCTTTTTTCTTTCCTTCTTTCCTCTCATCTCTTTATCTGTTAAATTAACATGATTGTAATCCTTTATATATGGGCTTTCCAGGTGGCTCACTGGTAAAGAATCACCTGCCAATGCAGGGGACATGGGTTCGATCCCTCGGTCGGGAAGATCTCCTGGAGAAGGAAATGGCAACCCGCTCCCGTATTCTTGCCTGGAGAATCCCCATGGACAGAGGAGCCTGGCGGGCTACAGTCCATGGGGTCACAAAGAGTCGGACATGACTGAGTGACTGAGCAACTCCACCTTTTATATGTACTGAACTTCGGATAAAAGATACATTTTTAAAATCTCAGTCTTCAAGGATAAAAATGTTAGTAGGGGTATTGAGTAAGCAATCCTTGGCAATGCATGATGGGAAGTTCTCTATAGACAAAAGCGTGTGGCAGGTACTTGAGGGCTGAGGTGGGACGGTGGTTAGGAGTTTTCCTGATAACGTTTGCAGTGACTCAGTGAAGCCAGTAGCAAGACTTGTTTAGTGAGGCCATGAATTGTCTGGTTCCTAGAGTCCAGGAGGGAGGCCCTGCTGGCAGAGTGAGGCTTGCAGGCAATCAATGGAAGACCATAGAAGGCCCAGGGGGCCCTGAGAGCCTCTCACAGGGACAGGCTGGGAGTGAAGACTTCTGCCATCTTTGAGGATCAAATTCCTAGCTGATGATGCCCATGCTTCCGCAAAAAAGGATGTTTGGCTCTTCTAAGTTCCAGAACCACTCCCAAGGCAGTCTTAACTGTTTAGAACCCCCCAGTCGAGGCGCCCTCTAGTGTTTAAACCTCAGAAAGCTGAACGGCCCATCCTCCTCCTGTCTCTCATGTACTCAGTGACCTTGAGCCCATTTCTTCAGCTCCCTTGGGCTGCCTTGTGACTTGTGGGGTGACTTCAGGGATGTCGGAGTCAGTGCACAGCCATCCCCTTATCAGCCCCTTAATGAGCTGTGACGTGGACTGGCAGGAAGAGGAAAGGATCCGGGACTCAAGGACATGCAGCTTCATACTGAGTGATTTGGGCAATCAGACTGGGATCTTAAAATTCACCCCAGATCTGCTTTCAAGTCAAAACAACGCTGCTTTGGTCTCATCAAGACATGCCTGGGTAGTATTAATTAATTAAGGAATTAACTGTTCTTTCAGTACATATGCTGGCCCTGACCTAAGCTTCAGTGCTTGATATGTCTGCCCCGATGTCCCCTAGGATCACAACAGTCCTAAGGCCCACAGCCCCACTGTGTGACCTCTTCCCCAAGGTGCACAGACCAGAGGTTATAACAGCATAGCCTTGGGGCTAGCTAGTCAGTGTCCCAGACAGAAGAGACCTCAGAGGTCGTCTCACCTAAATCTGTCACTTATATACGGATGAGGAAATGCAGGCTCAGGGAGGTTAAATAACCTGCCAAAGATCACATAGCTGGTAAGTTTAGAGTCAGCATTTAAGCCCTGGTCCAGCTGACTTGAGGCTTCCCTGGTGGCTCAGACGGTAAAGAGTCTGCCTGGAATGCAGGAGACCCGGATTCGATCCCTGGGTCAGGAAGATCTCCTGGAGGAGAGCATGACAACCCGTTTCACTCTTCTTGGCTGGAGAATCCCCATGGACAGAGAAGCCTGGCGGGGTACAGTCGATGGGGTCCCAAAGAGTCAGACACAAGTGAGTGAGCTGACTTCAGTGCTCATGGTCTGAGAGTGGGAATCTTGATGTTAAACCTAATTTCAGTTCACTTACTTACTAGCTGTGTGTTCTTGGGCAACTTTTTTTTGTCCTTCCCACCCCATCCCCCAAGGCTTCAGTGTTTATCCAGAAAGAATTTTTGTAAGGATTTAAAATAACACACAGATGAGCATGCCCACACCCACAGAAACTTTGACATACAGGAATCTCTTTATTTAGATCATTTGAGGAATGCAGTAGCCTCCTGGATACAGAGTGATGCAGCGTGAAGAGTCATCTCCTGGGTCATCCCCACTGGGTGTTCTAGAGCGTCAGTCTTTCATATCCATAGTCTCCTGCTTACCTAAGACTGTGGGGCTAGCACTCATGGCGTGTTAGTTATGAAAGAGCATTCAAACATATTTTCTGCTTACTTTTGAAAATCATCAGAGCATGTCTTTTGGTGTAAATCCTGTTAAAAGTAGGAGCGTGATTGGAGTGAAAACAAGTGGCTTCATGTCAACTGGGCAGGTGACTGGCCTCTCAGCCCCAGGGCCATGTCTGGGTAGGGGAAAAGTGCAGTGTGTCTGTCTGTTAGGGAGCCTCTTGGGTCTGAATTCATTTTTCCCCCAGTCAAACCCTTCACAAGCTGAGCCCACAGCAGTGATGGTGTGTTTTGGTGGAGGTGTACTTGGCAGAGAGGAGGAGATGGACTAAAGCTTGAAGAAGATGCCCTTGGAACATCCTCCTGTGTCACCCCAGTATATTTAAAGTGAATTTTTCATTGAAATTGTTGGAGGTATTCACATATAGAGATGAATGAGACAGACACTAGGTCACTCTTTGATGGAGGACCAGTTGCATAAAAGCAGAGTGAGAAAGGCTAGGATGGGGAGGTAGAGGGGCTGGTGAGAGGACTGGAGGAGGGCCTTGTGACTCTGGTTTGGAGGTGTAGGAAGAACACCTGCAGGAGATGATGCTTGACAACTCCAGGAGGAGCTGGCCAGGGGGAGCAGGGATATGGTGGGAGAAGATCAAGCCAGGAGGGAGGGAACCAGGCAGAGTCCACGGCCTGGAGACAGGAAGGGGCATGGCGGTTTCCGTTTTAGGATACTACACCTGGAACAGAGCGCGGTGGGAAGTGAGCCTAGGAAGTGGGCAGAGGTCTATATGGCCTTCTACAGTGTGGTACGTGGATGGGTGGAGAGATGGGAAAGGCCTGCAGGCAGGGGACCAGGGAGGAGATTGAACTGTTGCAAGAGGTGATGAGAACCAAAAGTAACTTAGGAGTCAGAAGAAGCCTTCAAAAGCTGTCTTTAAAGGTAAGTTTTTCTGTAATATAGAATGGCTCAGTGGTAAAGAATCCTCCTGCTAATGAAGGAGACAGGAGTTCCATCCCTCACTAGGGAAGATCCCCTGGAAAAGGAAATGGCAACCCACACCAGTATTCTTGCCTGGAGAATCCCATGGACAGAGGAACCTGGAGGGGTACAGTCCATGAGGTCGTAAGAGTCAGACAGACTTAGCGACGAAACAATAAATACAGTCTTTCTAAAATATATGTGTTAAAAAAATTACTTGTAATTCCACCAGCCAGTAATACCCATGGTTAACATTTCAATATGATCCCTTCTAATTTATTAATGAGTAGGTACTTACACAAGTTTTTTTCTTAAATGAGATCATAGTATAATTCTGTTTGGTAACTTGTGGAAGCTATTTAACAGATGCATTGTCAGGACTCGAGGACTGAATGGACATGGCCCATGGGAGGGGAACAAGAATAGAATGGATGACATCCAGGTTGCGGACGTGGACTCTGATGTGGATGTCTGGGTGGATGGTGGTGCCAGTCTTTGAGGGTGGAAAATCCAGGAGAAAAACAGGTCTGGGAGGAAAGAGGGGGATGATTTCCGCTTTGGAAATGGTAACTGTGAAAAGCCTTTTGGACCTGTAGGTAGAGATGCTCAGCAGCGAGTTGGTTAGAGTGGGCTCTGCGGCTCCAAGTGTAGGTGCTGGCGTGGTTGGTGAGCTGTAGGTGGTTTGAAGCTGTGAGGAGGGACGGAACCCTCCAGGAGAAAATCGTATATTCAAGAGGGAGGAGAGGGAGGAGAGCCTGTGAAAGCTGCTGAGAGAGGCGGCTAAAGAAGCTTCCCACCTCTTGAAAGGAAGCACAAAAGAACCTTCCATCAGATTTAGAATGCAGAAGCCACGGACAAGAGTGGTTTCGGTGGGTGGCTGCATTGAAATCACACTGCAATGGTTGGATCATTGTGGAATACTCTTTACAGAAGCTTCACTCTTGTAGAAAGCAAGATAAAGGGTTGTAGCTAGAAGGAGCTGTGGAGCTGAAAGGTTGGCTGTTGTTTAGAATGAAATCGCTTGTGGAAGCAGCTGCTGGGAGTTGAGAGCGTGTGCGTCTCTTTGGCACTGGGGAGAGGCAGGGACAGTCACGTGGCTGGAGCGGAGTCCTGGTGGGGATCACGGTGGGAAGGACAGAGGGTGGGGGAGCGGCGCGTTCGTGAAGGGGTGTGGGGTCCTCGCCGAGACATGAACGGGTCACTGGGAAGCAGTGCGGTCAGGGGTGTGCCTGTCCTGCCTGTTATCCTAGTCACTGCCCCCCTCCCCCCGCCACATACACATGTATGCGTTGATTTCATGTTTGAAACTGCTTTCACAGCACTGACTCTTTATCCTCCATAATGCCTCTGTGAAGTGGATCTATGGGTGAACACCCTGCGGCTTAGAAATACAAATGATTCATCCCCAGTCCCACAACCAGCAGATGGGCACCTGAGTCCTCATGGCCTCTCCTGATGGGCTTACACCCTCATCTCCCTCCAGCCATGAGTGGCGCTCTCTTCTGAGAGGTCTTTCTAGGCAGAGCCTGTGGAGGATGCCCAGAACTTGGTACCCACGTCTGACTCTGGCACATAAAGGGGCTGCACTTTATTTGTAAAGTGAGTGGATGACCTCTCTGACCCCTTCTCCTCTCCCCCAGTTGTGTGTGAAGCTTTCTTGTGGGTTCAGCCCTGAGCACTGGTATCCTGGAAGGGGAGAGATTGCATTTCACATCCTAGGGGCCCAGCTTGGAAAAGAGTAAAGCACATTCAGGAAGAGAGAGAGAGCCCCCCTCAGGCTTCAAAGCTCAGAACCAAGTCCCCTGTTGGCAGTCAACGCCAGGTTGGCAGAACAGCCCATTTAGGTTCAAAGAGAAAGGGGCTTTAGAAGGCTTAGATTCAAGGCTCATAAGCTTTGGACATCAAATAGCTCTTACCAATGACATTTTGATGAATTAAGTGTAGATGAAGCTGAAATGCCTCATTCCATTTCCCCTCCTGGGCTCCTAGGAGAAAGGACTGTGGAGAGGGTTTGCTGGAGACCTAGTGGGGTGGGCTGTCTGTGGCCTCGATCCACTGGGAAAGTTGTTGAGAGACATTTTGCTGAACTGAAAAAAAAAAAGCAACTAGTCCCCTGGGATTCCTTTTCACCTTGAAGCCAGAGACTATTTTAACTGAAAATAGGTCATGGAATTCTGTTCTTTAAAATCAAGATACTGATCCAGGGGCTAAAACTGAATGCTCAACTCTTTTCCCATGTGACGGCCAGGTTCAAGGGGGGGACTTTCTCTTCCTCTGAAAGCCTGCTCCCTGCGTTTACTCAGGTAGGAGGAGGTGGGCTCCAATGATAATTCAGCAAGTCATTCATTCATTCACTCATTCATCAAAGTGCCCACTCTCTGACAAGCACTATTTGGATGGGAGGAATTGCTGGTAAGGAGCTCAGGACATACTCAAAGAGACAAATGAATCACGAATTTCAGTACCATGTGATACATGCTCTATTAATAATATTAACCATGCCGACAAAGGTCCATATAATCAAAGCTATGGTTTTTCCAGTGGTCATGTATGGATATGAGAGTTAGACCATAAGGAAGGCTGAGTGCTGAAGAATTGATGCTTTTGAATTGTGGTGCTGGAAAAGATGCTGGAGAGTCCCTTGGATAGCAAGGAGATTAAATTAGTCAATCCTAAAGGAAATCAAACCTGTATATTCATTGGAAGGACTGATTCTGAAGCTGAAGCTCCAATACTTTGGCCACCTAATGTGAAGAGCCAACTGATTGGAAAAGACCCTGAGGCTGGGAAAGATTGAAGGCAGGAGGAGAAGGGGATGACAGAGGACGAGTTGGTTGGATGGCATCATCAACTCTATGGATGTAAGTTTGAGCAAACTCCAGGAGATAGTGAAGGACAGAGAAGCCTGGCGTGCTGCAGTCCGTGGGGTCGCAAAGAGTTAGGCACAACTTAGTGACTGAACAACGACAACAATGATGAAGGTAACAATGACCGACATTTATCAAGTATTTTCTGTGGGCCAGGCGCTGTATTACATGTTTGACTCGTTTGTCTTCACAATAACCAGATGTTCCAGGTGAGGAAACTAAGTCATGAAGCAGATAACATGGGTCGCATGGGTAGTGAGCGACGCTGATAGGGCTGGTGGAAGCACAAACAAGGTATGTACAGGAATGAGCAGGGAAGGACTCACCCAGGAAGGGACCATGGAACAGAGTGTTGCGGATGGAGGAGCATCATCTCAATAGAAAAGAATATTCTAGGTGCAGAAAATGCTGAGATTATACCAGGCAGTGCAAATGGTTCTGTGCGGCTGGCATCAAGTATGGCAGGGAGTGGAGGCGGGTAGAGCTATAGGCAGGGGCCAGTGGTGACAGGATTTATATGTTTGTATATTTAAACTAGGTCCAGAGGGCTAATGGGGAGCTTTTGAAGAGAGAGAGGTGGTTGGTTTGTTTTATTCCAGGAGGGGAGGAGTGCTGTAATTGGCTTTGGTCCCAGAAAGTTAGTCCGGGAGGCAAGATGGGGATGGATTGGATGCGGGAAGACCAGATTCAGTTATGCTTATCAGAGAGCAGTCCAGTGATGCAGGGGGCGGGATGGGGCCCAAGTAAAAGCAGGGTCAGTGAAGATGAACACGGCGACAGTGTGGGGTCTCGGCATTTCATTCTAGGACCTACTGAGTGGGGGAGCTCCCCTTTCATGGGGACTTTTAAGCAGGTCGTCCTGCCTCTCAGAAGAAGGAAGGCTGTCTGACTCTGGGCAAGGTCCTTCCTGGAATGACTTCTTGCAGCATGTGTGTCAAGCAGCGGTCCCTGCATGCAATCCCCGAGACGTGGGAAGGGAAGAAATCCATCTTGTCTGGTTCATTATCCACAGGCTGTTGTCCTTGAGAATAAAAGGGCCAGAGCCCTGGGCTGCTTCCCGGACCACAACTACCTTCACTCTCCATCTCTCATCAGACCCTCCCTTACAACTGTCTATCTCATCTGGAGTCCTCAAAGGTTTCCTTTCTGTTACTCGAGTCCTTTCACCCAGCCGATAAAAGCCAAGCAAAGCAGTTTTGAATCTGCAGCCGCTGTGCCTTTCTTCTGAGACATCTGTCTCAGCTGCCGCCCATGCAGCTGGGTGCGGCTGTCTGTTTCTGCGACCGCTGTCCTCTCTCCACATTTACGGCTGGGGTGCACACCCCCCAGAAGACTGCGGCTGGGCCTCTGGACCCGCAGCCTGCAATGAACATGAGCCCCAGACAACACCCTACCTGCCCGTCACCGGCTTTCAGCTGAGGGCTCTGTCGTGGGCCTTCAGACTTTTCCTGTTGCTCTCTATGGCTCTGTAGAGAATTAGAATGGGGGAGTGGTCATCTGATGAAGGCACCGTGTCCTTATTCAAAGCGGAGCCCCCAGGAGGGAGAGCAGGACGATGACAGCTGCTGACAAAGGCAGCCACTGTGTAGGAGCTCGGCAGATGCTGTTTCATTTAATCCGTGCATGGTGTGAGAGGGATTGTTAGTCCATTTTACAGATGAAATGGAGGCTCAGAGGGTCAGCAATGAACCCAAGCGCAGACTCACAGCAAGCAGCCAGAGCCCAGATTCATACGCTATTCAGACCCCTGTCTTGAGCGCGTCTTACTGCACCACCTGGGATGCGTGAGAACTGGTGGCTGGAATGGATTTTTGCGTGATTTTGGTATAGCCTTCCTGTCCTCTGCATCTACTTGCTAGGAGAATGGAGAGGAAGGAATAGGCTGGACCAGAAGAATGGCAACAAAAGAGGAGGCGCTGCATGGCCAGATAGAGAGGGACACAGGGATGATAGTTTCATCCTCGACTGCATTATCTGGGAAGTGGGTGTTAGAACTACTTCCTTTTTACAGACTAAGAACACACAGCCCCAGAGAGGCCAGCATCTAGAAGCACTAGGATTTGAAACCAGGTCTCTTTCCTCCAGGAGCTCTCCCACTGGAAAGGCAGACAGATGGCAGAAGTTATTTTAACACCAAGTTGTATGGAATAAAGCTCTGTTATAGATATAAACTACATCATTTTCAACTGACAAAGTAGGAGGCGGAAATGACTCCTCACTGGGGACCGCTGGGATGGATTCTTAGTGGCAGCGAGACTGGCAGCTCCTTGCGGGCAAGCGCAGCATCTCATTCCTCTTGATATCCCCATGCACTTAACACAGTGCCTGGGACACAGCAAAGTGTATCAGACAGTTCCTTTAGGTCATGCCAAGCAAGGCACCAGGTGATAAGTGTTCCCTGAATAAACTTAGGGAGTTCATTCCTTAGCAGGTTTCTATCAACCCAATTGTTAACCTGAGGCTTGGAAAACTGGGCCATGAATTGATAATCAATCAACAGATAGTAATTTAACACAGTGAGTCAGTTACTGTGCTTGAGGTTTGGGGGGAAAGGATAGATGAGGTTTGGTTCTGTCTTTGAGAGCTTACAGGCGAGGTGATATGGAGGTAGGCAGAATACAGACACGAGAAAGAAGCCGTGTGCTCCAGAATAGGCAGGAGAGAGGGGAGTAGGTTGCTAACGAAGCCGTGTGCTCCAAGGTGGGCAGGAGAGAAGGGAGTAGTTTCTAAGGGAGCCCTAAGCAGGGCAGGACCAGGGAGTGACAGTATACGTCAGCTGTGAGGATGTACAGCTCAAATGCTCATCTCCTAGGAAGCAGTGTCAAGATGGTTCCCTCTCTGGGATCATGGAACATGAGGCCCAGAGAATCAGCCGCAGATTCAGGAGGAGAGAGCAGAGCTTTGCTTGGCTGTCCTGAGGCTCCGGGAAGGTTCTTCCTACTGAAGAAGCTGCTATGGATGGGAATCCCAGGGATTTTGCAGTTCAGTTATGTTCACAGTGACTCCAGCAGCTCCAGACTGGCAACGCCTCCAAACCCCATGGGTGTCTAGAAAATGGCCTGGGAAATTTGTTAGAAGGCTCCCTTCTTGGAAATTATTTCCGCCTTCCCAGCTGAGTACCAGCTGTTTAAGAGAGTGAGGGTCTGCAGAGTAAGTGAAAGTGGATTAATTAAGGCATCTGAAAGCCTTCTGAGAGATTGGCTTGCTGTGACACAGAAGAGCCGGGCAGTAGGGGACTGATTTGGGGCAGGAGTGGGGATGGAAGCTGTGAAAAGTAGGATCTTAGTATCTCCTAAGAGTCCTGTAGTCCTGATTGCCCGCCTCACATGGCACAGGTGAGGTGTCATCTACAGGCTTGACCATGCACCGGGCTGTAGTCTGAGGTCAGGGGTGCTTTGAAGAGGTCCGGTTGGGCATGAGGACACTTATCCTCTGTCTTTTTCCCCAAAGTGAAAGGAAAGTTGCTCAGTCATGTCCAACTCTTTGAGACCCCATGGACTATAGAGTCCATGGAATTCTCCAGGCCAGAATACTGGAGTGGGTAGCCTCTCTCTTCTCCAGGGCATCTTCCCAACCCAGGGATCGAACCTAGGTCTCCCGCATTGCAGGCAGATTCTTTACCAGCTGAGCCACAAGAGAAGCCCCTTGTTCCCCAAAGTACCCGCTAATTCAGCTGCTGATTTTTCTCCAAAGCCTGAGTCTCTGATATTACTAACCCTGGGTCTTGTACCTCCCTTCCCTCTAGGAGTTAAGGATGCTTTTCCTGAACCTGGGGCCAGGGCCCTACTCACCCTACTTAAGTGCTTCCCATCCTCAGGCACTATTACCTGCCCCTACAGGCATTGATTCAACACTGGTTGTGACTTCAAGTTAAATTAGACCCAGTTTTTACTTTCACTAGGTTCACATTCTACCTTTACAGAGCCCCAAGGATGGTTGTGCAAGTTGTATATTGTACAAGGGGTGGGTGGGGACTGAAACCCAGCCTCACGCAGCTCACCAAGCGTGTGCTCTGGTGTGAGTCTCTGCTGCTGCTGCTGCTCCTAAGTCATGTCAGTCATGTCTGACCCTGTGCGACCCCATAGACGGCAGCCCACCAGGCTCCCCCGTCCCTGGGATTCTCGAGGCAAGAACACTGGAGTGGGTTGCCATTTCTTTCTCCAAGGCATGAAAGTGAAAAGTGAAAGTGAAATCACTCAGTTGCGTCCAACTCTTCACGACCCGATGGACTGCAGCCCACCAGGCTCCTCTGTCCATGGGAGTTTCCAGGCAAGAGTACTAGAGTGGGTTGCCAGTGCCTTCTCTGAGTGTGAGCCTCTATCCACCTGTAAATTTTCCTCCTGCAAAGACATCTTTAGTTTGCCAAGTTATGTGCCCACTAAGTTTGCTAGGAGGATCAATGTTTATAATTTGTACAGTGGCCCCCAACTATAACAGGAACGAGGCCCCGTGCGTAAAAATAATGAGACCACAGCATGAGATATATGCAAAATGGGATCATATACAAAATTTTATGGGAATACAGGAAAAAAAGAAATTATTCAGCTCCAGGAAGCCAGGCAAGACTTTAGAGCAGCAATAACAATAATAATAGCTATTGTTTATTGAGGAGCTACTACCTGCCAGGCATTTCTTATGCGTCATTTCCTCTCCGACAACAATCTTACAAATAAATGTTATTATTCACATTTTATAGTGAGGATGCTGAGGTTAGCTCCAGCTTAACAGAGAGACTAACTCAGCTAACAAGTTGACTGATTCTGGAATTCAAAGCCAAGCCTGACATCAAAGTTCATGGTCATTCTAACACACTGTGGTGCCTCTAAGGGAAGTAATAGTCAAGTTGGACCTTAATGGATAAGTAGGAATTTGACACTGAGAGGGCAATGGCAGCCCACTCCAGTGCTCTTGCCTGGAAAATCCTGTGGACAGAGGAGCCTGGTAGGCTGCAGTCCATGGGGTCGTGAAGAGTTGGATACGACTGAGTGTCTTCACTTTCACTTTTCACTTTCATGCATTGGAGAAGGAAATGGCAACCCACTCCAGTGTTCTTGCCTGGAGAATCCCGGGGACGGAGGAGCCTGGTGGGCTGCCGTCTATGGGGTCGCACAGAGTCGGACACGACTGAAGCGACTTAGCAGCAGCAGCAGGAATTTGACAAGAGCCAAGGAGGAAAGAGTTACAGGCAGAGGGAACTGTGTGGGTAAAGACATGGAGTTTGAAATATGTGACAGGTGTAAGGAATACAAATAGAGCAACGTGGCTGCATCATAGGTTAAAGAGAGATCAGGGCTTGAGGTGACGCTGGAGAGAAAGTGTGGGACAGATTGTGAATATCACTGTAGGGAGTTTGGACCATATTTGAAAGCTAGTAGGTAGTTGCTGGGGGTTTCCAGGTGGCTCAGTGGTAAAGAATCCTCTTGCTAAGCAGGAGACATCGCTTCAATCTCTGGGTCTGAAAGATCCCCTGGAGAAGGAAATGACAACCCACACCAGTACTCTTGCCTGGGAAATCCCATGGACAGAGGAACCTGGCGGGCTACAGTCCATGAGGTCACTAAGAGTCAGACACAGCTTAGCAACTGAGTGTGCACACACACTTGCACACACACACAGGGAGCTGCTGGAGTTTCTTTAAGGGGGGCAGTGATGTGAGTAGATCTTTTGTCTGGAAGTAGATTCGAGAGCAGTGGTTCTCAAAGTGTGGTCCTTGAACCAGCAGCATCAGCATTTCCTAGGACTTGTGAGCAACCCAAATTCTGGGGTCCCATCCAGACCTGCTGAATCAGGCAGTCTGGAGTAGGGCCTGGCAACATGCATTTTCACAGGCCCTCCAGGTGGTTGTAATGCATGGTCAAGTTCGAGGACCCCAAGTGCTCTTGCAACCCACTCAACTGGACAGATGGAGTGGGGAAGAACTAGGAGCAATGAGGCCAGTGCAGAAACTACTGAATAATTCCAGTAAAGACTTGAGTGATGACAGCGGTGGTCAGATCCGAGTGGTAGTGATGGATTACATGGGCGTTTCAGAGGCAGGATGGATGGGGCTTGGTTATTGAATGGAGAGACAGCAGGGAGGTAGGACGGGGAGACTCTGGCTGACTCCTGGTCTCGGTTTTAGATGACAAGTGCCTGGTGAAGTCATGAACTGAGAAATAGTCTCTGGAAAAACAAGTTGCTTTAGATGGCAGAGACGAGGAGTAGATGACATGGGTCTGAAGTACAGGTAGAACTTGGAGGTGGAGAAATATAGTGCAGGGGAAAGATGGGCGAGAGGGCAGAGCTGGGCCCGAGCTCCTTTGGAGGGTTGCCAGAGGCAGGAGGTAGTGAAACGGGCGGAGCTGAGCATGCTCAGCCATCCTCCACCCCTCTCCCCATGCCGCAGCACCCACCCTGGGTGCTTGGACAAGCCAACCAGTGTTTCTGATCCACCCCACTCTGCATGTTTGTCCTCAAAATGGAGATAGTAGCATCCACCCCGGCGTTATTATGAGATGTCAATGAACTGTAATGTCCTCAGTATCCCTGGCATGCTGTGACTCTCAGACAAGGTCAGACCTCTTCTCTCCTTCCCTGCCGTCTGTTACCTGCCTCTCCCATAAGACTCTGCTTGCACTTCCTCTCCAGACCTAAAGCCTTGGTCCCTCCTCCATCCATCCCCAAACACGTGGGTCCACAGGCCTGCCTTTCTGCGAGATGTGCTCTTCCAGGGCTGGGTCCTTCCCTGTCCCAGGCTGGCCTGGGTTAATTGGGTTAATTTCTCCTTGCTGCACCTGTCTGGAGACCACAAAAGTGTAACTGATCAAGACAAAACTGAAGTGCCACGTGTCTGCTCATGCTCCTGTGGCCTGAGCTCTGGCAGCCTTCTAAAGGTTATCTGCATCAGTGGAACCTGCCGTGGTTCTGACCCCCTCTCTTTGCCCTCTTGTCTGGGGAAAGCAGACACAAGGAACAGAAATTCCCTCCAGAGGAATGGCCTCTGGGTCCTCTCTTGCGAGAGAAATAGCCTCAGTTAGGTGAAGGTGGTGGCATTGGTGGCAGGTTCACGTGTCCTTTTGATCTTAGAAAAAAAATACCTTGAGTTGGAAGTCTAAGTGTGTCCCTGAGCTTTAAGCTGGTGCCAAATCTCCCTGGGCCAACATTTGCTCCCTTGTTCAGTGAGCAAAAACATTTCCTCCATGTTCTACCTTCATCAAGCAAGGCGTAACTAAAGACCCTCTTGATGAGGGTGAAAGAGGAGAGTGAAAAAGCTGACTTAAAACTCAGCATTCAAAAAGCTAAGATCATGGCATCTGGTCTCATCACTTCATGGCAAATAAGGGGGAAAAAGTGAAAACAGTGACAGATTTTATCTTCTTGGGCTCCAAAAATCACTGTGGATGGTGACTTCAGCCATGAAATTAAATGGCACTTGCTCCTTGGAAGGAAAGCTATGACAAACCTAGACAGTATATTAAAAAGCAGACATATCACTTTGCTGACAAAAGATCTGTATAGCCAAAGCTATGGGTTTTCCACTAGTCATGTACAATTGTGAGAGTTGGATCATAAAGAAGGCTGAGCACCAAAGAATTGATGCTTTCAAATTGTGGTGCTGGAGAAGAATCTGGAGAGTCCCTTGGACTGCAAGGAAATCAAACCAGTCAATCCTAAAGGAAATCAATCCTGAATATTCATTGGAAGGACTGATGCTGAAGCTGAAGCTCCAGTACTTTGACCACCTGATGCAAAGAGCTGACTGATTGGAAAATGCTGGGAAAGACTGAGGGTGGGAGGAGAAGGGGGTGAAAGAGGATGAGATGATTGGATAGTATCACTGACTCAATGGACATGAGTTTGAGCAAACTCTGGGAGATAGTGAAAGACAGGGAAGCCTGGCATGCTGCAATCCATGGGGTCAAAAAGAGTAGGTAGGACATGATTTAGTGACTGACTAGCTACTACCTTCATCAGTCACAATTTCACCAACGTCCCTACCATCTAAAGAAGTAATTAAGAGCTCACAAGACCCTGCATCTCCCATCACTGGCTCCACTCTCTCTGACCTTCTCTTGACTTCTTGTACACAGCATGCCCACTTCCAGCATATGGTCTGTGCTCTTCCTTCTAGCAGAAATCTGTTCCTTCAAAGTCTCCAATCTACTGCTTCTACCTGGTTATCTAGGTCTAATCCAGATGTTGCCTCCTCCAGGAAGTATTCTTTCTCTGCCACCTAAGGGACCGCCATCCTGTCTCTGAACCCTTCTCTTCCACAGTGCCTTGTTGTATGATCTTCAAAGAAACTGTTGCCAAATGGAATCACCTTGCTTACTGTGAGACTAGAAGGCAAGTTATCTGAGATCAGAAATTACATTTGTCTTGTTCATCTGTATGCTGATGGCACCTGGAACAGCCCCCAGCATACTTAGGAATTATAGGATGGATAAAATTGTAGATAAATGGGTGGGTGGATGGATGGATTGATGGATGAATAGATGAGTGGATTGATGGATGGTAAATAAATATGTGGGTAGAGGGATGGATGGACTTCCCAGATGGTGCTAGTGGTAAAGAACCTTGATGCTTGAATCAGGAAGGTCCCCTGGAGGAGGTCAGAGCAACCCACTCTAGTATTCTTTCCCAGAGAATCCCATGGCAGAGGAGCCTGGCAGGCTGTGGTCTGCCTGGGCTGCACAGAATCAGACACGACTGAAACAACTTAGCACTCACACACTCAGATGGACGGATGGTAGATAAAAGTTTGGCTGGATGGCTGGATGGATGATAGATAAATGGGTGGGTGGGTGGATGGATGGATGGTAGATAAATGGGTTGATAGATGGATGGATGGGTGGTAGGTAAATGTATGGGTGGATGGATGGATGAGTAGATGGATGGGATGCTGTGAAGACATGTATAAAAGAATGAACCATTATAGCCCTTGACCCCAGAGACCTCAGAGCCTGGACAGAACATCCCAATGCCAAGAACCAGTGGTAGATTTTCAGATGATCCCTTTGACTGGTAACAGGAAAACCACACAGTGGCCCAGAAGTGCTGGCACATTCAGCAGGCTGGGGCAGCAGAGAAGCCATGGGCACCCATACACTTCCCATTCAAATCCCTGCCTCCCTTCCCGGCTCCACCTTCCCCTGGTCCCCAAAGCTGGGCCCTCAGCTCACCCCAGTGTATGTGCAACCCTGCCCTACATCCCACACCAATATTGTTTTGAGAAAGAGGAGCTTAAGCCCCTCCTCCTCTTTCCTCTCCTCTTGGGGTGGGAATGTCTGGGGTGAGCTGTCTGACTCTGAAATTGACCCCATCTTCTAGTTTGCTCTCTGAGTCACAGCCCTCTGTCTTCAGTCTTTAAGCTTTAGTTGGCCTACATGGTTGTCTGCTCAACTCTCATCACACACACATTTGTCCTCTGACCGCCTTTGTTTTACATTTATTTATTTATTTATCTTCGTTTGTTTTGACTGTGCTGGGTCTCAGTTACAATTCATGGAATCTTTAGCTGTGACATGCAAACTCTTAGTTATGGCATGTGGGATCTAGTTCCCTGACCAAGAACCGAATTTGGGCCCCCTACATTAGGAGCACAGAGTCTTAGCCACTGGACCACCAAGGATGTCCCCTCCAACTGCCTTTGCAATCAACCTCTGCTTGTGCTTGCTGGTTTTATTTCCTCGAATATAGGTGTTGGTAGAGAGAGTGACACCATGTGCGCCTGCTTCATGGACATCTGAGTCATCTCCCCTGAGACTCCTATATTCTGAGCTCAATGCCTTGTGGCTCCCTAGGCTGACCTTTCACCTGTTCCTTGGGTGATACTGCACCAAAGGTAGTCATGGGTGCTGTTTATTGAGCACGTACTAGATGCCAGGTGCAGTGCTAATAGTTGCTCTACAAATATTATCTCATTTAATGAAGCACAAGCTGGAATCAAGATTTCCAGGAGCAATATCAGTAACCTCAGATATGCAGATGACACCACTCTTATGCCAGAAAGTGAAGAGGAACTAAAGAACCTCTTGATAAAAGTGAAAGAAGAGAGTGAAAAAGCTGACTTAAAATTCAACATTCAAAAAACGAAGATCATGGCATCTGGTCCCATTTCTTCATGACAAATAGATGGGGAAACAGTGAGAGACTTTATTTTCTTGGGCTCCAAAATCATTGCAGATGGTGAATGCATCCATGAAATTAAAAGACACTTGCTCCTTGAAAGAAAAACTATGACCAACCTAGACAGCATGTTAAAAAGCAGAGACATTATTTTGCTGACAAAGGTCTGTCTAGTAAAGCTATGGTTTTTCCAGTAGTCATGTACACATGTGAGTGTTGGACCATCAAGAAAGCTGAGTGCCGAAGAATTGACGCTTTTGAAATGTGGTGTTGGAGAAGAGTCTTGAGAGTCCTTTGGACTGCAAGGAGATCCAACCAGTCAATCCTAAAAGAAATCAACCCTGAATATTCATTGGAAGGACTGATGCTAAAGCTGAAGCTCCAGTTCTTTGACTATCTGATGCGAAGAACTGACTTACTGGAAAAGACCCTGATTCTGGGAAAGATTGAAGGCAGGAGGAGAAGGCAAGCTGACAGGAGACGGTTGGATAGCATCACCGATTCAATGGACATGAGTTTGAGCAAGCTCCAGGAGATAGTGGTGGACAGGGAAGCCTGATGTGCTGCAGTCCATGGGGGTCACAAAGAGTTGGATAAGACTGAGTGACTGAAGTGAACTGAATCTTCAAAGAACCTGACAAAGTAAAGTATTCTGATTCCTGTTTTATAAGTCAGCAAACAGGCTCAGAGGTTCATTTGTCCAAAATTATGGGGCTGAGAAGTGCCCGAATCAGATTCCAAATTCAGATGGGTTTGCAGTGTGTCCTCTTGAGTACTGCGGGGAGCCGCCTTGAACACCTGCCATATTTGCTCATCCAGCCGTCTCTGGGTCATCAGATCCTGCTGCAGTGGTTCCCTGCCCACTCCAGCCCCCATCCCCAGCTGGCGGGCCCTGCTCATCCCTTGCCTTGTGCGTGCACACTCAGTCGCTCAGTCGTGTCCAATTCTTTGCGACCCTACAGACTCTAGTCCACCAGGCTCCTCTGCCCATGGGATTCTCCAAGAAAGAATATTGGAGTCAGTTGCTATGCCCTCCTTCAGGGGATCTTCCTGTTCCAGGAATCGAACACACATCTCCCGAGTTTCCTGCATTGGCAGGCAGGATCTTTACCACTAGGGCCACCTGGGAAGCCCCTTGCCTTCCCAGGAATAAATAGCTCTGCTCCAGAGCAACCATATGCGACAGTCCCCTCTGTCATTCCACCATCCATCCCTCACTCACAGAAATAAATTCACACCAGAAGGTCTTGTGTTTTCAACTTGCTTGTTGTCATGGCTTGGCCTCACCATCTCAGTTCTTGGCCAGAAGCCTTATCTGCTTTAGGGGGCTTATTCACAGATTATTCTTCTGGCCATCCTATAGCTTGTCAGGAGCAACTGACACCCCACCCTTTGTCAGCGGGAGAACCAGAGATGGCTCAGTGGTGCCAACAGCAGTGTTGGCAGCTCTGGAGATGGCTGTCTGACGGCCCATTCTGCCCCGCCCTTTCCAGAACCTATGGCATTATTCCTTCTGCAGTCCTCAGGTGAGCTCCCTTGCTCGATGACAAACTTCAGCCCCTGCTGTGTCTACATTTGCAATTTAGGCAACAGGGTGAAGGCCTAGATCTTTAAAAATGGCAGCAGGTGGTCCATTCAGTGAATTTGAAGGGCCCAGAAAGACTGTCAACTTTTGCTAAATGGATCCTTTATCCACATCCAGGACATGCCCTGAGCACACCTGCCTGGTCTTGGATGGCAGCAGGCTGGGGACTTGGCTGGCTGCTGGGGGTTGGTGAACGGTGGAATACAGGCAGGAGATCAAAGTCAAGGGTGGATGTGGTCAGTAAGTACAGCAGATCAGCAGGTGTGTCAGCTGGTGTCAGTCTGACCAAAAGTGAAGGGGAGTCAGTAGGAGCAAATCAGGTAGGAGAGTTCGACCTTCAAAAACCCCGCCAGATGGTCCAGTGGTTAAGAATCTGCCTTGCAATGCAGGAGACACTGGTTCAATCCCTGGTCCAGGGTCTTCCCTGGTGGCTCAGCGGTAAAGAAACTGCCAGCCAGTGCAGGAGACTCAGGAGATGCAGGTTCAATCCCTGGGTCGAGAAGATCCCCTGGAGGAAATGACAACCCATTCCAGTATTCTTTCCTGGAAAATTCCATGGACAGAGAGTCTGAAGGGCTACAGTCCATGGGGTCACAAAGAGTGACACTACTGAGCGACTAAGCATGCACACCAGGAAGATACCACATGCCATGGGACAACTAAGCCCGTGTGCAGTAACGACTGAAGCCCGTGTACCGAAGCTACTGAGCCTGCACTCTAGAGCTCATGCTCTGCAACAAGAGAAGCCGCTGCAGTGAGAAGCCTGTGCACCACAGCTAGAGAATAACCCCCGCTCGCTGCAGCTAGAGAAAACCTGCACACAGCAACAACAACAAAAAAAAACAACTAAATAAATAAAATTATTAAAATTTAATAAAATGTATTTTTTAAAAACCCACCGGGCAGGACGGTGCAGCCCAAAGCACAGGCCAGGTCTTGGGGGTGTCAAGCAGATGGGCAGAGGGTGGAGGTGGGATGCCAGAATCAGAAAGAGCATAGTAATAATAGCAGCAAACACGATTGAGCGGTGAACACGTTCTTTGTGTCAGACCTTGGACATTAACTCGTGTAATCCTCACAGCAACTCTGTAAAATAGAAGCTGTTGCCATTCATACTTTATTCATGAGAAAACAAGTTCAGAGAAGTTAAGTAACTTGCCCATGATCACATAGCTAGCAGGACGCATACTTAAACCCAGGATCCACAAAACACTGAGAAAACATCGCTATCCAACATGGGATAGAGTGCTGTCTCCTGGGTTTTAAGACCCATCTAGAGTGTAGGCTGGCAAATGTTGGAGGATGTTTTCGGCTCCCAGTTGAGGGGCCAGGTTCCCCCGTGCCCCGCCACTGGGCTTTGCCCAGTGTTCACAGCAGAGAGAGAGTTGGCTCCTGAGAGTTTTACAGTCTATCCAGTTGTTTGCACCAGACAAGGGATCTGGACTCTTCTCCATCCAGATGCAACATACAAATCCGGTTAAAACAGCCAAATGTTCCTTTTAGCTCGTCTTGAATTAGAAGCCACCCAGATGTTTAAACAGAGATAGGCTAGAGATTTGTCATGTCTGAACATACCAGCCCCTAGCACAAATAATGTAGCCACTGCAGCCCTGTTACATACAGGCTTTTTTATTCCAAAGAGTCAGCTGCTGCTGCTGCTGCTAAGTCGCTTCAGTCGTGTCCGACTCTGTGCGACCCCATAGACGGCAGCCCACCAGGCTCCTCCATCCCTGGGATTCTCCAGGCAAGAACACTGGAGTGGGTTGCCATTTCCTTCTCCAATGCATGAAAGTGAAAAGTGAAGTGAAGTCTCTCAGTCATGTCCAATTCTTAGCGACCCCATGGACTGCAGCCTACCAGGCTCCTCTGCCCATGGGATTTTCCAGGCGAGAGTACTGGAGTGGGTTGCCATTGCCTTCTCCAAAAGAGTCAGCAGGCAATGTTTTATGTGGCAGCCTGAATGGGAGGGGAGTTTGGGGGAGAATGGATACATTATATGTATGCCTGAGTCCCTTTGCTGTCCACCTGTAATTATCACAACATTTTTACTTGGCTCTACCTTAAAATGAAATAATTAAAAAAAAAAAAAAGAATCAGCAAGATGCTGAGTGTCAGGCTTGATGGTAGCCACTCTGTCTTCTATTTGGGCAAATCACTTAAATTTTTAAAAAGCGTTGTAATTGAAATATACATATAGAATGCACACAAATCATAAGCATAGACTTGACTTGTCACAGAGGGGACATACCCATGTCATCACAATCCCGGTCAAGACATACACCAACACCAGCACACTGCAGACCCTTGCCCCTGCCTGCCAAAATGCCTCCCTTCACTCTGCACCATCCCTCCGCCCAAAAGGTAACCATCATCCTGAATTGAACACCATCATTGCTCTGTCTTATTCTCGTATCTCTACATTGGCTACTGCTGGCTTTGAGGTTGTTATGGAGCTCATACGCAGTCTGTGAAAAGAATTTTGGGGGTGTTTATTATGAGGGGCCAGTGCAGGTGATGGAATTCCAGTTGAGCTATTTCAAATCCTGAAAGATGCTGTGAAAGTGCTGTACTCAACATGCCAGCAAGTTTGGAAAACTCAGCAGTGGCCACAGAACTGGAAAAGGTCAGTTTTCATTCCAATGCCAAAGAAATGCAATGTGAAAGAATGCTCAAACTACTGCACAGTTGCACTCATCTCACATGATAGTAAAGTAATGCTCAAATTTCTCCAAGTCAGGCTTCAGCAATACGTGAACCGTGAACTTCCTGATGTTCAATTGGTTTTAGAAAAGGCAGAGGAACCAGAGATCAAATTGCCAACATCCGCTGGATCATGGAAAAAGCAAGAGAGTTCCAGAAAAACATATATTTCTGCTTTATTGACTATGCCAAAGCCTTTAACTGTGTGGATCACAATAAACTGTGGAAAATTCTAAAAGAGATGGGAGTACCAAACCACCTGACCTGCCTCTTGAGAAACCTATATGCATATCAGGAAGGAAGAGTTAGAACTAGACATGGAACAACAGACTGGTTCCAAATAGGTAAAGGAGTACGTCAAGGCTATATATTGTCACCCTGCTTATTTAACTTATATGCAGAGTAAATCATGAGAAACACTGGGCTGGAAGAAGCACAAGCTGGAATCAAGATTGCCGGGAGAAATATCAATAACCTCAGATATGCAGATGACACCACCCTTATGGCAGAAAGTGAAGAGGAACTAAAAAGCCTCTTGATGAAAGTGAAAGAGGAGAGTGAAAAAGTTAGCTTAAAGCTCAACATTCAGAAAACTAAGATCATGGCATCTGGTCCCATCACTTCATGGGAAATAGATGGGGAAACAGTGGAAACAGTGTCAGACTTTATTTTTCTGGGCTCCAAAATCACTGCAGATGGTGATTGCAGCCATGAAATTAAAAGATGCTTACTCCTTGGAAGGAAAGTTATGAGCAACCTAGATAGCATACTGAAAAGCAGAGCCATTACTTTGCCAACAAAGGTCCATCTAGTCACGGCTATGGTTTTTCCAGTGGTCATGTATGAATGTGAAAGTTGGATTGTGAAGAAAGCTGAGTGCCGAAGAATTGATGCCTTTGAACTGTGGTGTTGGAGAAGACTCTTGAGCGTCCCTTGGACTGCAAGGAGATCCAACCAGTCCATTCTAAAGGAGATCAGTCCTGGATGTTCATTGGAAGGAATGATGCTAAAGCTGAAACTCCAGTACTTTGGCCACCTCATGCGAAGAGTTGACTCATTGGAAAAGACTCTGATGCTGGGAGGGATTGGGGGCAGTAGGAAAAGGGGACAGCAGAAGATGAGATGGCTGGATGGCATCACCAACCCAATGGACATGAGTTTGAGTAAACTCCGGGAGTTGGTGATGGACAGGGAAACCTGGCGTGCTGAGATTCATGGGGTCACAAAGAGTCGGACACGACTGAGTGACTGAACTGACTGATTATGAGGGGGCATGAGAACCCTGTGGGCACCTCTCTAAAGTAGACCAAACTCACTTCAGCACTGAGGAGGAGGGGCCAGAGGCTTATGACAGCACCTCTAGCTGTTTTCTTAGGAAAAACAGCAGGGATCCCTGAGAAAATGCCCTATGCCCTTGGCAATGGCTTTGACTTGTGCATATGCTGATAAGAAATGAGAAAAAGCCTAGCTGTTAACCAGTTCATGGATCTGATGAGTCGGATCTTTGCTCACCCTTCCTGGTACCCTGTGGCACAGCTCAAGGGTCAATCTGAGACCAGTTTAGACATTTCTTCTGTCCGGCAAGACAGTAAGGGATGGGGGAGTCACCGGACGAGGCCTGTTGATTTGGAGTTCAGCAGGGGCAAAGGGACCACCTCTGGAAGTTCTCTGTGGCTGTCAGCAATGCTCCCAGGAACTGGTGGTCCTTTATCTCACCCAACAAAAACAGTCCTAATAGCAGGCTGTGAATCACGCTGTTCCTAAACATGGGGCTGACAAGCGGGAAGGGAAATAAAAGAAGGGCACCGTGAGCTGGAAGTTTCGTCAGATACACACAGGCCTGGAACCCAGAGGCCTGGCAGCCATGGAACTGGCTTGGTCAGTGCTGGTTTTCTGCCTGAAAGGTCAGGGCTGCAAGCTTGATCCCCATGTGGGCCAGTTAGCCTTACTCAGTGTCAGAGCCCCAAGCTGTGTCCCAGACCTTCGGCTTTTCTGGCAGCCAGCAAGGTATGTGGGAGACTGGCAGCCGTGTGTGAGCTCACCAGTGGCAATCCTCTGCCTCCTATCATTGGTCCTACTGAGGGCCACACTGTAATGTGGGCTGGAGGTTTTTATCAGTTTGATTGGGAATAAGGAACATTTGGATTATGAATGAGCCTATCATCCTGAAAACTGGGGATTCTATCATTTTCTTTCATGTGTCAATCGCTGGTCGATCTTCAGGAAATCGGGGGTTGGGGGTGATGAAGGTGATGGTAAGGGTACCACAGTGTGAGGAAGCAGAGTTAGGCTTCCCCGGGGAATCCCTGCATCCCCAGACTCTCAGGGCTAGTTCTCTTTCACATCCCAACTACGTAAACGCAGCGTAACATCTATTATACATATCGGTTTCCCAATCATGGGATTTCTTTGTTCTCTCTTCAAAACCTATATTGATCTTTTGAAATAATCACTATTTTAAATAACATTGAAGTTGATCCTTTAACCTGCAACAACAAAAATCATAGCTTACACTTCTGTAGCATTTTCTGCTCCAGGCACTGATCTGAGTGCTTTTCATATATCATTTCGTTTAGTCTTCACAACATCCTTATGAGGTATGTATTGTTACTGTCCCAGTTTGCAGATGAGGAAACTGAGGTACAGAGAGGTTAGGTCACTTGCCTAAGATTATGGTGGCTGGTGAGTGCCAAGGGTGGCTGGAGCATGTGCACTTTCAGCTGGAATTGTGCATAATTGCTCCCCTAACTCAGAGTCTGGTGAGAAAATCACATGAATGAGCTCCTGTTTGCTTTCTTTGATTCATCTATTCATTCATTCATTCGGCTGTGCCTTTCTTCATCAAATATCTGTTTGGGACCCATCACATGCCAGGCACTGTTCTAGTCTCTGGAGAGCTGTGTGGCCACAGCAACAACAGGTTCCTGCCTACTGGAACCTTCTTTCTAAACAGACAATAAACAGGACCGAAGAAGACAATTTTAGATTGTGATTTTTGCGGTGAAGGGAAAAACTCAGGATAATTACACAGAATGTCAGAGAGAGGGCTCCTTTGAATGAGCATCTGAACCACGTGCAGAAGCAGCCTCACCAAGGCCAGGGCAGAGCTGGGAATTGGTGTTTAGTTGCTCAGTTATGTCCGACTCTTTGGTGACCCCATGGATTGTAGCCCACCAGGCTCCTCTGTCCATGGGATTTCCCAGGCAAGAATACTAGAGTGGGTTGCCATTTCCTCCTCCAGGGGACTTTCCCGACCGAGGGATTGAGCCTGCATCCCTTGCATTTGCAGGGGGTTTCTTTACCACTGACCACTTGGGAAGCCCAAGAGCAGGGAGAGGAAAGAGGAAATGCCAGAATTCCACAGTGCAAATGAACCAGTAACGTTTGAGAACCAGAGCACTGCCCCATCACACCATGCCTGGTGAGGAATCAGGGTCAGTAACTGGAAAGTCTCTCTGGGTTCTTTTCCTGGGGTCCATGCCCACCCAAGAGTCTGAGGAGAGCATCAAGAGAGATCATAAACTTAAAAGGGAAAAATTTATATCTATGTTTTTTTTCTAAATTCAAACTGAAATATGATATTTCCTTTATCTATAAATGTGGGCAACAAACCTTATTGGTATTAAGCATACTGTGACTTTGTCAACAATGATGTCGTTAGAATGTTGCTAGACCTACCTCTGGTTCTCACGGTCAGTGTATCACAATTATGCGGTTATGTATTCTTTACTTTTATTTTTTATTCATTTATTAGCCGTACCATGTGGCATATGGGATCTTAGTTTCCCCACCAGGGATTCAACCTGTACCCCTTGCATTGGAAGCAAAGAGTCTTAACCACTGGACTGCCAAGGAGGTCCCTTGTAATTATGTATTACGTAACATAGTCACATGAAACAGCAAATGTAATAAACATTTTAAAACATTTTTAAAGAAAGGGTCAACAGACCTCACCAGACCGCTGATGAGGGTCCATGGCATAGAAAAGTAAAAAGGCGATACAGAGAACAGCATGATCTGCTTTAGCTTCAAACACCCCCCTGGCTACAGTTGGAAGAGGGGTTATAAGGGTAGAATGACCCCTGAGCTCAGTCCACAGAGGTTACTGGATTTAATATTTGCAACAATCACAAAAAACAGGCATGATTGTGTCCATTTTAGAGGTGAGGAAGTTGAAGCCCAGACTTCAGGTAATTTGCTCACTGAGGATTATAGTATTGGGATTGATATACATCTCTCTGATCTGAAAGGGCAGAGAGGGTCCATGGCCAGAGATGGGAGCATGTGACAAGAGATCAAAGGTCAACAATATCTGCTTGGCCTCCTGCCCCAGCTTGGATCCCTGTGCTGCACAGCTTCACCTGTGAAAGAACTGCCAACCCGTCTTTCCTTAAGCCTGGTTCTTTCCTCAAATCGTCCCACATAGGCCAATTACACAGCTCTGAGCTGAGCCAACTAAATATTTCATGGGGATTTTAATTTAACTCTAAAGAAATTCATCCAACCCTGAGAATAGGCTGTCACCTCAAGAAATAGCACCAGGGAGCCCTTGGACCCGCCAGTGACATTGCTACTTCCCCGGGAATGCTAATGCTTCTCTGGGTTTGGCTCTGAGCCTTGTAGGCTCAGCCCTGGGTGCATGAGTGAATCTCTCAGATTTGGGCTCAGATGTGCTCAAAAAGGGCTTCCAGGGTGGCTCAGTGGGTGAAGAATCTGCAGAAGGTGCGGGTTCGATCCCTGGGTCAGGAAGATCCCCTGGAGGAGGGCATGGCAACCCACTGCAGGATTCTTGCCTGGGAAATCCCTTGGCAAGAGGAGCCTGGTGGGCTACCATCCATGGGGTTGCAAAGAGTCGGACACGATTGAATGACTGAGTATGCACGCACACATAGACTCAGAAAGGTTCTGATCAGGACCTTCCTCGGAATGGGAAGCAGGCTGATTTGAGTGTGTGTGTGACAGAGAGACAAGTAACTAGCTGGTCCTCCTCCGTGTTCCCATATCCTGGACTGAAAGAAGGGAGGGAAAGGGATGGGGTTGACCCCCAGTCTCCTCAGTGAACAGGGAACCCATCATTGTGCAGGTGCCATGGGGCCCTATTAATTTACCCTCAGCCCCAGCCCACAGCGGGTGGAGTGGGAAGCGGCCTGCCTCACGCAACAGAAGAGCAGCTGTGTGCATTGCTGAAACCTATTATTAGGGCGTCTAAGTGATGGCTCCTGTGGATAACAGGGGACCCAGGAGTGGGAGTGAGCTCCCTGGCACCTTCAGATCCCGTTGCCGCTCAGCACAGGGACCCTGGTGCATCCTGGCAGGTTCCCTGAGCGGCTCCCTAGGTGGAGGCAGGAGAGGAGAAGAAGGTGCCCAGCAGGTAGACGGGTCAAAAGACAGAAAGTGAGCACATAATCTAATCTGAAACGGGCTGAGCTGCGGATGTTAATCTGTTCCGCTGCGCAGTGTGGAAGGCCTGAGGGCTGGCGAGATTCTGGAAGCTGATCCTTGCTCTTCTGGACCGCCTGGCTCAGCCTGGGCCCCCCTCAGCATCTGCTTCTTCCCAGAGGGTAATTAACACCTCTCCGCCTTAATCACAGAGCGTGGGGGTCCGTTCGCCTTTCGGTTGGGCTCCCTGTGTAGTACACTGCCCTGGAGTTACAGGGAGCTGGGGCTGGGGAGGGGGCAGGGGGAGAAGGGAGCCCTCTAGTGGGGATGTGGGGCTTTGAGTCCTCTTTAGGCTGGAGGATGAAGAAGTGTATCTGTTTGCATCCGGAGCATGACCTGAATTTGGTTATAATGACCCAGCTTCCTAGTAAGTCCTTCCTGGTACAGACTCGTCAGGTATGTGTCAGAAATCAACCTGATTCTGCTGTTGGCAAGAAGGGGCTGGAGGGTAGGCCGTGTCTGAGAAGTGGGCCCCGGTACCCTACTCTGCTGGCTGCACTGGTTTTATAGACTTACTGTGTGTCCACTTTGGGAATGTCACTATGAACAGTGCAGCCAAAGAAAGCAGTCCTGAGAATATGTGCATCTGAAGACAGATTTTCTCTGCTTCCAAGCTGTGTGTACTTGAGCAAATTAGTAACCTCTCTGGGCCGCAGTTTCTTTGTTAAATGGAGCCTATGGCAACTACATAAGTTAATTTTTTTGACAATATGGTCCTTGCTTCTTATAATCTAATGGGGAAGCTAATTTATGTGCATGAATGTTCATAACAACAATAATGTTCACACAATAATAGTAAGAGCTCTCATTCAATGAGAATTATTCTGTGCCAGGCATCGACTTTGTATGAGTTGTTCAATTAATTCCTGTAGAGGCTCCATGAGGGTAGGAACTGTTGTTAGGCCCACTCTCTCAATGAAGAAATTGAGGCACAGAGAAGGTAAGTCCAAAGTCACACAGCCAGTAAGGGTAGGGTTGGTATGTGAGCCTAGGCCCCGGTTCTAATATAAGGCAATTTATGGCAAATGCTACCTAAGTGGTATAAGCAGTGTTTTAGCTCCATTCCCCGGCCCCCCCCCCCCGTATATATTCACTTTATTATTATTTCTATTCATTTATCTTTGGCTGCATCAAGTCTTAGTTGTAGCATGTGGGGTCTTCCTTCTGGCATGTGGGATCTTCTCTTGTGTGGCACACAGGCTCCCTGTTTGTAGCATATGGGCTCCAGAGCGCCTGGGCTCAGGAGTTGCGGTGTGCAGGCTTAGTTGCCCTGTGGCATGTGGGATCTTAGTTCCCCGATCGGGGACTGAACCCACGTCCCTTGCATTGGAAGGCAACTCAACCCCTGGACCACCAGGGATGCCCCTTACCTCCCTTTTTGATTGAGAGGAGGGAAGGCTTATTCCTGAGAAACTGATAGGGAAGTTTATACGGAGGAGATAAACTTTGAATGGACCTTGTACTGTTGGACATTCCAAGTAAAGGAGCCATAGGAGGTGTGTTTGACTCCCAGGGGCTTCAGGAGTACTGGGAAATGAGGCTGAACTTGGAGAGGTGGGCAGACCATGAGGGCCTGACTCCCAGGCTATACCTATAGCTCTGCCTGTGTGTCAGTTTACTAACTAAGCAACAGGCAGGGCTACAGGTATTAAACGTGTTAGGAATAGAGACCTGATTCTGCTTAAAGTACTTCAGGGCCTTTCAACTGCTCTTCAAGTCATCGCATCTTCTGCCTGCCCCTCCAGCTTCATCTTACAGCACCGTTCCCAGCCGTGTGTGCTTTAGACACTCTGGCCCTCTTCTAACCTCTGGAATGCCCCAAGCTCCCTCCTTCCTCAGGGCCTTTGCACATGCAGCAACCCCCCACCCCGAGTGGGAGTGTTCATCCCAGGCCTTCTCACTGGTAACTCTTGTTCGGATAACTGAGTCTCATCTTGAGAAAGCTCCCATGAAGACTCTGTCAACCCCTGTTCTCCCTGCTTATGGGGCCACAGATGACTACTGTAAACACTTAGTGCAGCTGCCATTTTACAGATTTCTTCTTCAGCAGTCTGGCGACTGCCTCTGCTGCCATCAGGGACTGCCTGTATTTGCTTACCCCTGTATCCCAGCACTTTGCTCCCTGCCTGGGGCAGGGCAGAGGGTCGATAAGAGGATGCTATTACAGAGGGAAGGATTGCTGGAGAGGGGGCAGTGGGTTCTGCCTTCCCTGACATTCCACACTCCAGGGCAGATCCCAGGACACAGAACTCACTGGGGATCCAGTGAGCTCTGTGGTCCCATGACACCCGGGGCCCAGATACTCAACCAGAGCCCAGCATCCTTTATCCCTCCCTGGGAAGCCAGGCTTGGTGAACCTGGGGCTCCTTCCTATCTGGTCATTATAGATAATGCTCTCGCTGCTCTCACCACCTCAGGCCTGGCCTTACTTGGGATTCTGTAAGCCTTTTCAATATACAAAGGATCTCCAGAGACAATTACCCTGGAATGAAGGCTTCCAGGAATGCTCGATACAGCCTTATTCTGTGTAGCATTTTCTCGTTCCAGCTGTATCCCCCCAAAGCTTTCCAGTGTTAAATAACACAATTACAGAGTTAAATAAATGCCAGCAAAGAATGTGAGGCACTATGGGGCCTGAGTAGCAGGTGAAACAAGATCTATGCAGATGTGACCAGCAGAGGAGTGGAAAGCCGGTGGCAAGGCAGGTGAAGGAGGGCAGCCGGCCTCCCCAGTGGGCAGGAGCCCCAGGGGACTGCGAGGCAGTGGGGCCGAGTTACAAAAAGGCCAGAGAACAAAGGCCTGGAAGCTGACCAGAGATAGCATGATGGATCCAAGAATTCAAAGGGAACTGGGGAGGTCACTGAATCTGTTGTCCCCAGAGGAGAATCGTATAACAAGGAAGAGGCTGTGGACAATGGCTGGGTTTCATTTCCAAGCTGGATGTCAGCTTTTTCCTTGAGATTTCTAAGCAGTGGTACAGTATGAGGCCTAAGAGGCTCCTTAGGTGGATAGGCAGTTACACCAGGGAGGCTCGCTGGGTCGGTTCTGCTGTATGTGTGTCCCAGGTCACCTAGGAAAGGCCACTAGGGGCCAAATGTCCAGAGACCTCTGCCCACCTGGAGATGGAACAGGCCTGGCTGCCCCCTCAGATGTTCCTACAACTCATCATGGGTTAAAATGTTGTCTCCAGAGGCCCTGTTGAGATTCTCATCATTATCAAGTTCATCATCATTTTCACTATCAGTATCATCTTAACATCAAACATTAATCAGGTACTTACTTTGAAGCGGGCCCATGCTCAGCATTTATAAGCATCCTCTCATTCACTTTCTTAGCAATTCTGAGAAGTGGGGGCTATTATCATCCCCACTTTCAGATAAGCAAACTGAGGCTCAGAGAGGTTACATAACTTTTGTCCAAGGTCACACAGCAAGTAAGGAATAACAGAGCCCAGATGGGTCTGGCCCACACTGAAAGCTGAGTCTCAGCCACCCTGTCTACTACCTCCATTGCCCCAGGCAGGTATGGGGGGGACTCTACAGTGTGTAGAGTTGATAGGGCTCTTCCATACCCATCATCTCTCTTGACTTTCACATAATATTGATAGGCAGGCATCGCCCCATTGTATAACCTGGTAAGCTGAGTCCCAGAGAGGCTGAGTTATAATCATTTGGTCAGCAAAAGGCCGAGCCAGGTCTTCTGACCCACCCCGTCCTCTCATTAGCCAGGCTCTATGTGAGAGAGGAGCTCTTAGACAAAGGAGGCAGGGAGCTGAGGCAGCGGAGGTCTGCCCAGGGTGCCTGGGCACTGCTGAGGGCAAGGGATAGACTTTTGCCCAAAAGGGGGCAGCAGGCGCCTAAAAGAAGGAAAGGGAAACAGGAAAGCTTTGATCCTTCAGCTCTTTCCTGATCTGGTGCTTCGGGTGGAGGCCTCCCTGGAGGTGTTCTCAGGGAAGCATGGGATGGGGTCTTCGGGCTGGAGCAGGCACGGCCCAGAGCCCTGCTGTGAATTTGCTGTCTTCCAGCCAGGCCTCTCATCCCAGGAGAAGAGCCGCGGCCACCCTGAGCCTTCAGGCTCTGATAGCGATGATGGTGGCAGTCTTGTGTGACCCCATTCAACCCAGGAGGCACAGGGTAGTATGTTTTAGAAGTCACCTCCAGGCTGCCTGCAGTGTACCCTCCCCTTGTAAATTCCACAAACATCCAGGAGATAAAAGAGGGGATCTCTCAGAGGCAGAACATGAAGCTCTTCAAAGAGCACTTTCAATCAAAAATGGGAAGAGGAAAGAGGTCTTTCTCTCAGAGGGAGCGTATTTACACACCCCTGTGCATGCACACACATACACCCCCAGTAACAGGGAGCATCATGATGCTTACAGAATGCTCTGCCTATTCCGTGTTCCCATTCCTCCCTCTCCTCTTTCTCTAGCTCTTTTCTGTGTTCCCGCCCCCCCACCCAGGGTACATCTCTAGATCTGCCCTCTCCAGATGGCATTGCATCTTTCTGGCCTTTCTGGCTTTCCTGCCTTGGGCTCTGCTCCCTGCTGACTAAGGTGATAAACAGTCTCCTCCGTGACATCTCCCAAACATCTATTCTAGGGACCACCATCGTCTTCTGGAGCAAACGGGGACCAGCTAATGAAGTTCCTCCCTTCCTAGTCCAGCAAAATGAAAGCCTGGGATCTTAGGCCTGGGGAAGAGCTTCAGAGGGCTTCCCAGGCAGTGCTAGTGGTAAAGAATCCATCTGCCAATGCAGGTTAGACATAAGAGACACGGGTTCAGTCCCTGGGTTGGGAAGATTCCTTCCTGGAGAATCCAATGGACAGAGGAGCCTGGCGGGCTACAGTCCATAGTGTCGCAGAGTCAGACATGACCGAAGCAGCTTAGCACACACACATGCAAGAGCTTCAGAGCACCTGGTTGAGTCCTTTCATTTCACAGGAGAAACTCAGGCCCGGGCAGTAGAATCACTTACCTCAGATCACAGTGAGTTTATGGCCCAGCTGTGATGAGAGCAGGGTCTTCTGATGTCCTGTCTGTGGTTCTTTCACTAGAGAGCACAGCTCTCCCCAAAGAGTGACTGGAGATGCAGAAGGGCTGTGCTGAACCATCGTGACGCCCATACTTCCCTTGACTTCCCATGCCCACAATTGCTGGTCTGCAGCCCCAGCCCCTGTGGTTGTTACTTTGGTTCTGTGGCACATGACCTCTTCATCAAAGCCTGCTTTACAGGATAATGTCTTTTTAATTAAGGTAAAAATAAAAGACATGCCCGCCTTTTGGAATAGCCGATCCCACGAGGTTGTTGCTGGTAATCCGGGCTGCACAGAAGCCATGGAGCATGATTGCTGCTCGCTACTGAGTCAATGAAGAAAAAAAGCCACTACATAACCTCCATAGCTTCTTCTAGCATCTCACTCTCCCCCCCTGCCTCCCCTGCACCCAGGTTACTCTCAAGTGGAGACAAAGGAGAGAGAGAAGGGCTGGGCTAAAGAGGCAGCAGTACCTCCAGAAGGCAGTTTTCTGTTTGGTCTAGCTTGGGGAAGCGTCTGTTTGAGAATAGACAGAAGTGCCCTGTCTGTGGCTGGGACAGACGTTCTCCTGGGGTGTGTGGTCTTTCTGCTTCTATCCAGGAAAGCGCCCTCCTGGGATGCTGTCCATTTCTAGTTTCCTCTCCATATGGAATTGTTTTACCATAATGTTGTTGCTGGCTGACTTTATAAACTTGTGAAATGATTTCTAAATTGCAGTCTGAAGTTCGCCCGTTTGGGAGGAAGGCTGTGTTGGTGGTGGTGGAGGGGAAAGAAACTTGAGGATAGAGTTGTTGGTTTGAGTTACTTGGTTTGGAGGTATCTAATTTTTTTTTTTTAATAACCAGAAAAATGACAGGATGCTGTGGTTATCTCTTGCCCATTGTATCAGTTTTCATTTTTCTATTCTTTTCTTCAGTTCTTTCATTCCAACCTATTAAACTCCTATCTCCTCTGCCCAGGGTCTTTGCAGGGCTTGACAGCTGTTTTGCTGTAACCCTGCACAGGACCGGTATTCCACCTGCTACATCTTTGTGGTTGATTTCTGTTGCTTTACAAATGTGCTCTTGAGTGGAACTCAAGTTAGAGCCACTGTCATCGAGGGACTGAAGTTCTGAAAGGTCCAAATAACCCTCTGAAGGATCCCCACAAATGAAGGCACTAACCATCTCCTAATCAAACTTCACTCCCTTCTCAAGGGTTGACTCACTTGACAGCAGTCGTCAACACTCTCTTGGAGAAATATAGAATGAGCTCAAAAAGGCATTCACGTTTTTCTTTTTTATTAAAAATCTCTTACATCTGCACTCTAGTTGCTTTAAAGCCTGGCCTCACTTTGTAAGGGCTTCTCTGGTGGCTCAGATAGTAAAGAATCTGCCTGCAATGCAGGAGACCTGAGTTCAGTCCATGAATCAGGAAGATCCCCTGGAGAAGGGAATGGCTACCCACTCTAGTATTCCTACCTGGAGAATTCCAAGGACAGAGGATCCTGGTGGGCTACAGTCCATGGGGATGCAAAGAGTCAGGCATGACTGAGTGACTGATACTTTCACTTTCACTTTATAAGGCTACACCTTGTTAACTGATGCTGGATCGAGTGGCTGCTTTAGCATGAGTTGGGGGTTGAGGAGCGGAGCTCAGATGGAGGAGAAACTGACGTTTGTCAATGGATGTATCCTGTGTGTACAAATCATAAATCCCTTTGCGTATAAAGTGAGGAGTGACATGTCTCTCTCCTTACTTCTTTGCAATGATTTAGGAAAAATCGCACACATGTGTAGCATGCATGTGTGTGTGTGTTCTCATTCAGAACCAGTTGGCCTGTTTGTAGATTGTTAAACAGCTCACTTTTCCTCCTTTCTTTCTCCACCTTGTGTGTCAACAGATCCACCAGAATTGGTGAAAGAAGCTGAAATGTAAACCTTGATGGAAGCTAGTCTGAGATACATGCCTAGGTTATAAAACATAATCCTTAAATATCAGTATAAGTCAGAATCACCTGGACAACTTGTCATGAATAGATTCCCAGGCCCCATGACCAGAGTCTGATTTGGGAGGTTTAGGATGAGACTCAGGAATTCACAGTTTAATAAGCCCTTTGCTCTTTAACATTCTTAGTCTTTAATAAGAATAAGGTGATTCTAATGCGGGTGATCCTAAACTACACTTTGAAAATCACTGTCGGAGAATTGCTTGGAAGGATCCTGGTACTGTCTAAACCCCATACCCTTGGTTTGCGGATGAAATTAAGGAAGCCAAGAGAAGTGAAGTGACTAGGTTGGTTAGCTAGTTAGGGCAGAGCATGGCCAGAAGTGAGCAGCACTCTGGGCCTTTCCCACCACTCTATGTATAGGGGAGCAGGCCAATAGGAAGTGAGCTTGCTTTGCAACAGAGTGGATTGAAATTAGACACAAGAAAGAACTTCCTGACAGAGAGGTATATGGAGGAGCCAACAGCACTTCCTTTCTCAGGGGATCTTAATTAAAGAAAGATTCTTATCAGGTGTGGGCACTTGAGGTGCAGAAACATCTGGTGACTTCACATAAAAGGGATCAGAGACCCTTACAGAGTTCTGCTGTGGCACCTGGATTTTGACCTTGTCAGCAACATAAGGCCAGTGGTCCAGGATGCCTGAGGTGTAGTCCTACTTCTGACAAAGACAAGCCTGTGACGTTGGGCCACTCGCTCAGTTCTTGGCCTTCATTTCTTCCCTGGGAGATAAATGCGGTTGCATTAGATTGCCTGTAATTTCCGAGGAGCCATCATTTTTATTTTCCACTGTAACTCCCTCACCAAAGCTCACACAACACTGGGACTTGTTTGTTGGCTGAACAAGTTCATCAGTTGAATAAAAAACTACTCATTATTGAGTATCCAGAAGTTCTGTCTGCCAATTCTCCCTTGCCTAGGGCGTTTTTAGTCTCTGTCTGACAGGTCCGTAGTGAGCCTCCCTTTTTATACTAATTTACATATTTAAAGGGGTCTAAGCTGAAACTCCAGTACTTTGGCCACCTCATGCGAAGAGTTGACTCACTGGAAAAGACTCTGATGCTGAGAGGGATTGGGGGCAGGAGGAGAAGGGGATGACAGGATCAGATGGCTGGATGGCATCACTGACTCGATGGACACGAGTCTGAGTGAAATCCGGGAGTTGGTGATGGGCAGGGAGGCCTGGCGTGCTACGATTCATGGGGTTGCAGAGAGTTGGACACGACGCAGCGACTGAACTGCGCTGAACTGAACCTCAGATGAGGGCTTCCCTGGTGGTTCAGTGGTAAAGAATCTGCCTATAATGCAGGAGACACTAGTTCGATCCTGAGTCAGGAAGATCCCCTGGAAAGGGGCATGGCAACCCACTCCAGTATTCTTGCCTGGAGAATCCCTGGACTGAGGAGCCTGGTGAGCTGCAGCCTGTAGGGTCGCAGAGGGTGGGACAGGACCGAAGCGACTGAGCAAACACACGTCCTTGAGATGGACATGGGTTACAGCTTCAACATCCAGGTCCTCTCATGAGTGACTGTTCAGACCTCTGGCCGCTTAGGATCACTCCCCAGGCAGAGAAGCCAGACCAGAGTGGCACCTCTCCATCGCTGGCGGCCTCTGTTCACCAGTCCCTGTGCCCCCTTCTCATGGGGCCACCCCTTTGATGACCTCCCTCTGTTCCTTTCAGAAAGCGGATCTGGCCGTGGCGGGCCTCACCATTACTGCGGAACGGGAGAAAGTGATTGATTTCTCGAAGCCATTCATGACTCTGGGAATTAGCATTCTTTACCGAGTTCATATGGTAAGAGATTTATTTTATAAGCATTTATGGCATTAGAGTTATTTGCATGCAAACACTGAGTTATATGGTAATAATGAATGACTCACAGAAATATTTAGATTTCAAGACTTAAATGCAAATGTGCCAGGCTATTTTCTCCCCCATCAGCTGTGAGGACTTGCAAACAGGAGGAATGGAAAAGTCACACTTGAGGGCTTTCCAGTAAAAATAATGCTTCTGCCTCACTGCATAGGGATGGCCAAGAACGATCATTCAACCCTTGGTTCGTAGAGTGTTGGCAATTGGACCCGTGGGTTACTCAGGTTCCTCCAAGGTGGTGGGTCCCCAGCCCAGGTGAGTCACCTCGGATTTCTCAAAGCCTTTGGCAACCTTCAGATCTGCTTCTCTTCATTCTGAGCATTGCACCTACTGAGGCAATGCAGACTCCCTCTTTTGATTATCTGTACTGGAGAATAAACAGCAGGTAATGTAATATTACTTATAGCTTCTTCTGCCTCCCTTTCAAAAGGAAGGACTAGACTGAGTATAAAAATGAGTTTGTAAAAGCTCACCCATGGGCAGCAGGGGCTGGATGCGATGTCAAAGTTACCGGCTGGTGGGGGGAGCATCCGGAGAGGGAATAGTAACCCTTATCCAACCTGGCTCTAAGCACACATCTATTACATGGATTTCCCCAATGATCTAGTCACTTTAGGCATCCAAGGTCATGCAACATGATGTATTTTAGCAGCCGACACTACAAAGCTGCTCAACAGAGAGGAACACAGAGCTCACCCCATGTACCTGCTGAAGACCTTCCACCCTTCTGAGCCCCTCCCAGGCCCCAAGTCTCAACGCTGGGAGAAAGGAGTTTTCTATATTTGCAGCCCCAGCCAGGGCATCAGGATCTGTGGCCCATTTCTCTAGGAGGAAGGACTTCTTGTCTCAGAGTCCACTCGGGCAGTTCAGAAGACCACTGTCCTGGGCTGGGCCTCAGTGTCCATCATCATTGCTGCCCAGCTTGGACAAAGAGGCTACATCATCTGGAAGATGAGACAGCATCAAAATCCCAAGCTGTCCGAGCTAAGCCAGATAGAAATGTGAGGATTGGGTCATAATCACTGTGATGATGGATGTTTCTGTCTTATGAATGAAGGGAGATTTTGATCCTTCCTCCTATCTTTTCCATGATAATGATAACTCCCATTCACTGAGCACCTCTTGTGTGCCAGACACTCTTCAGGCCCCTGTGATGTGGGCTATTGTTACGGATTGATTTGTGTCCCCTCAAAAGGACTTGTGAATTGGGTGACCTTATTTGGAAATAGGATCTTGGCAGATGGAGTAAAGTTAAGATGAGGTCATACTGGAATAGGGGAGGTGGAGCTAATCCAATGACCAGTGTCTCTATAAAGAAGTGGGAAATTTAGACACAGACACTCGGAGGAGAAGACAGCTGCTAAGTTGCTTCAGTTGTGTCTGACTCTGTGCAACCCCATAGATGGCAGCCCTCCAGGCTTCTCCATCCCTGAGATCCTCCAGGCAAGAACACTGGAGTGGGTTGCCATTTCCTTCTCCAATGCGTGAAAGTGAAGTGACTCAGTCGTGTCTGACTCTTAGCGACCCCATGGACTGCAGCCTACCATGGGATTTTCCAGGCAAGAGTACTGGAGTGGGGTGCCATTGCCTTCTCCGAGAGGAGAAGACAAGACCCTGTGAATTTGGAGGCAGACTGGAGGGATGCATCTACAAGCCAAGAAATGCCAAGGATGGCCAGCAACCCCAGAAGCTAGAAGGGACAAGGAAAGAACTTGCCCTTAATTCTGAACTTCCAGCCTCCAGAACCGTGAGATGATACACTTCTGTTGCGTTAAGCCCCCTCCCTGCCAGTCAGTGGCCCCTTGTTATGGCAGCCCTAGTAAATGAGTACAGTCATCCTGTTCTTATTTTAGAAATGAGGAAACAGTGGCAAGCAGTTCTACAAATGTGGCCAAGCCCACACGCCTCTCAGTGAAAGAGCAGAGTTCAAACCCAGGAACAGTGCGGGGCAAGCCTGTGTTCTCTCTGTTGTTACTGAAAGAGTGTATGTGGGGTCCGGCTGCTCGCCACTCAGGAGCCGGTAAGCAGGCCAGGTTGGTGGAAAGGGAAGTTTGCTTTATTTCAGATGCCGGTACCTGGGGTGGGAGAAGGGTGGCAGATATCTGTCCTAAAGGTGGGGGACTCTCCCCACCCTCTGCTGGCAACCAGTGGGGCAAGAGCTTTTATAGACGGAAGTAGGGGGCTACGTAGAGAAATAGCACAGTCAGCTCTGACTGTCATCTTTAAATTGGTCATCAGTGGTCTGAGCAGCAGCAGATTGTTTAGGTCCAATCTTTCGTTTCAAGGTCGGTTTGTTTCCATTTCTTGGAGGCCAGTTCTCGGAACTGTGGCAGCTCATGTCATGGGTACAGTCTGGTCATCCTGTAGTTAATTTCTCCACCTGCTGTTTTGGTCTCTGTAAGACAGCTCACAGGATATGGCTCAGAATATTATCTATAGCCCTTGAGAAAGAACGACAGGTTCTTGACTCTGCTTAGTGACTACATTATTACTATTTAGTCTCCTTTGACTGTTTTCCTTTGTTTCTGCATTTCTCACTTCTCTGATTAAACTTATCCTTTGGCTAAAGTTTTCCACACACATAGGACAGGCAGAGGACAGGATGGGGGAGACAAGGACCATAGGTCCCGCTCTGTGTCACTGTGATATGAGGCTGTCACCTACATTGTGTGACCTGCTCATAAGCTGTCCCGTAAGTGGGGCTCTCTCCCTGTTCTCAACTGGTCCTTGAAACTGGAGGTGTTATCATTCCCATCTTACAGGTCACACCTGGAGCTGGGTCTGGAATCCAGGTCTCCTGATTCACAGGGTAATGTTCTTGTCATCATTACCTCTCTTGATACCTGGAGACAGCTTTCCATCCAGCACCATTTCTTGAGCCCCACCACCACCACCCTGACCCATTCTCCTCCCACAGCTGAGCTCTGAAGGAGGATCCAAAAAAGACAGAAACACAGTCTTCCTCCAAATGGCATTTCTATGGCCAGGTCACATGACTAGGCTCTGGCCTTGAGTTCCTGATCAAGGCCAAAGGCACTAGAGTACCACGCATGATCAGATGGGCTGAGAGGAACCATATGAGTAAAAGCACATCAGCACAAGTGTTTTCACCGCCTGGGAGCATCTGCTACTAGGCCACCTCCACCACCAGGACACCACTATCCTGAATATCAACTCTGGACATCCTTAACTGGATCATTGGCCAAATGTTTTCTACCAACGGCACACCTCAGACTGTATAAGCTCATCTGCATTCATTCTGGGATGTGAAATTTTATGTGTCAGCTTAAAATGCCCAGATATTATGTTAACCCCTAATCCAGATGATGCTACGAGGGTCTTTTGTAGATGCGATGAACATCTATGATCAGTTGACGTCAAGTAAAGGAGATGACCCTTGATAATGTGCGTGGGTCTCATCCAATCAGTGAAAGGCCTTGACAGCAAAAGCAGGTTTCCCAAAGCAAAGGGAATTCTGTATCAAGGCTGTCACGTAGAAATCCTGAGTTTCCAGCCTGCCCTACAGATTTGGGACCTACCAGCTCCTACAATCACAGGAACCAATTCCTTGAAATAATTCAGATAGCGCTACTGGTAAAGAATCCACTTACCAATGCAAGCGAAGCAAGAAACACAAATTTGATCCCTGAGTTGGGAAGATCCCCTAGAGTAGGAAATAACAATCCACTCCAGTATTCTTGCCTGGGAAATCCCATGGACAGAGAGGAGCCTGGTGAGCTACAGTCCACAGGGTCACAAAGAATCAGACGCGACTGAATGCACGCGCGCGCGCGCGCACACACACACACACACACAAACACATCCTCCTGGTATTCTCTGTCTCTCTGGAGAGCCTTACCCACACAGTTCCCCTGTCTGATCAACATTCCTTCCCTCTCCCTGCCGTTTTACTGAGGCACTAGTGTGTCACACAGCTGCTCAGATCTAATTTCTAACAGGGGGCCAAGCTGAGCAAAACTTGAGTGCTGGCGTGAACAGCTCACACTAAGCAGAACTGACGGTTTATGCATTTATTCAACAAATATTTACTTGCATTCCATGTGTGCAGCAGAATGCTTCGAAAGCATCAAAAAGTGAGCTGGGGAGAAGACAATCCTGAATTGACTAAACTCGGGGAGACCTGGTTAGAACAAGTCTGAGATGAAGTGTGCAGAGTCTGAGACAAAAGAGGTTGTCAGAAACAGCTAATACCAAAGGGGAGCCCAGCAGAATTCACCGTGAGTGCCACCGTCTAAAATTATTTTACATAGAGAAGCTCTCTCTGACACAATAAGTGTTAAGCTGATGAAAGTAAAGTTGAATACTGGGTGTTTATTATTTTGTAAATTTTCTCTAACTGATAGTTCTCTGTGAGCAAAATATGATTCATTTAATGTAGTTTATGACCCAGTCTCTTAGCTCTATATCCAAGGTCACCTGAGTCGTGAGTGATAGTTACCAAAAAAGTGAGCATCTGGTGAAAATCAAACCTGTGCAAAAGTGAAGATAATTAACACAAGGTATAAACGCCTAGTTAGAAATTCTTCAGAACCTTTCAAAATAACAAGTGATGGCAGGTCTATCTCAAGTCTAAAGATAATCAGAAGTAATTTGTGCCCTTCCAGCAATCTCAGATTATCTAGGCTCTTTCTTGAACATGGATCATCACAAGTTGATTGTGGGATATTTTCCTTCCTCTCAACCTTGGGGTATAATCTATTTCTGCCAGGCATATCCAGGATCAGAGTCAGAAGTCTGTTTTGCTCTTCGACCTCTACTCCCTGCCACTCAGAGGCTGGCTTTGACATTTGTCACTGTCAGTCTCTCCTGCTTATTAAAGCCCCTCTCTGTTCCTAGCAGCCACACCACCATTCTCTCCTGCTGTGCTCCCTGTCTCTCTGATTGTTGCCTTCTCTACCATTTCTCTTGATTCTTCTCTCTCTGCTTGCCACTTACATGTCTGTGGTCCTTTTCTATTCTCACTCTCCCAATTCTCTCACTGGATAATCCCACCTGCCCCCAAATCTATAAATCTAACCCTGACTGCTCTCCTGAATTCCGGAAGCATATTTTAAATACATTACTAAGTCATCTCCAGACTTCCCAGGTGGCTCAGTGATAAAGAATCCGCCTGCCAATGTGGGAGCCTCGGGAGACGCAGGTTCGATCCCTGAGTCAGGAGGATCCCTGGAGGAGGAAGTGACAACACTCCAGTATCGTTTATTCATTATATATCATTATTCACTTATATCATTATATCTAGAATAATGCCATGGACAGAGGAGCCTGACAGGCTACAATCCACGGAGTCACGAAGAGTCAGACATGACTGAGCAAGTGGGCACACACGAGCCATCTCCACATGGATATCTCACAGGCACCTCAAAAACGGGGACACACACAAACTGCATTTGGCATATTCCTCCCTCCTCCCCTCTGCCCCCTCTCAGGTCACAACATCTCCATCCAGCCACCTGAGCCGCCCTGCACTTGTCTTTCCTCGAATGTCTATTTGGTCCACTCACGTCCTAAACAATCTTCATAGAGATTGTCTATTCCTGCTCACTCTGCCTCACTCAGGCTCTCCTCATCTTTAACATCAACTGCTGCATTCCAGTGGCCTGTATCCTCCTTGAAGGCAGGTGTTTCTTTTATTTTTTAGGCTTTTAAAAAGTACTGTCTTTATTTTTAGTTTTGGCTGTGCTGGGCCTTTGTTGCTGCACATGGGCTTTCTCTAGCTGCGGTAAGAGGGGGCTACTCTCTAGTTGCAATGTGCAGACTTCCTGTTGGGGTAGCCTCTGTGGAATACAGGCTCTAGGGCACTCAGGCTTCAGAAGTTGCAGCACACAGGCTCAGTAATTGTGTTGCATGGACTTATTTGCGCTGAGGCACATGGAATCTTTCTGGAGCAGGGATCATTGAGCCTGTGTCTCCTGCATTGGCAGGCAGATTCTTTGCTGAGCCGCCTGGGAAGCCCCAATATCATATGGTATTAGACTATGCATTTTTATGGGATGATTTTTGGTATGGAAAATGTCATCATCCTAAACAGGCAGCATTTACTTGAAAAGTATAGAAGGAAGAAAGGAAAGGGGGGAGAAGTGTGAGGGATCTTGTGATTCTGTGAGCAATGAGCACCACTTCCCTTTGTGGCTCATGGCCAAGCATCACTGACTCCCAGGAACCTAGCTTCTGTCAGGAGGTCCATTATTCTAGGCAGCAGGATGAGTGACCCAAATTGATTTCTTCTTTTTCTTTCTGGCCTTTACCCTGTTGTCTGAGAACGAAAAGTGAGTGAAAGCAGATGTTGGGGCAGCTCAGATCCATCAACAGGTCAGGCCTGCCATAGCTGCCACCTGAACCCCTTACTCCCTCTCGCCCTGATGCCTGTGTATCCCACAGACAGCAAAATATGCTCCTGAGAAGGCCTCAGAACCCCTGACCCAGGCCAGATGAGCTTCCAGGTCAAACATAGAGGGCCCAGCCTTTAGAATCTAGAGTGTCCCCTTGTACTCCACAGATGGGAGTCCAATAACTGGGGACATCAGAAGTTTAGGACTCTCTTCATTTCCTTGGCATATTAGCTCATTTCTTATTGAGAAGTTCAGTATGTAACATAACAGTATAACCCCAAGGGTATTTTGCAGTCCAGGGGGTTTCATAGAATTGTGCATTTTGTAGTCCAGCATTTTATAGAACTGATGCATACTATAAGCTCCCACATATCTGTGAATGGAAGGGAGAAAAGCACAGAAAATCAAAAACATTCATATTTGATATTAGAGCATGTCATGTAGTTTTCTCTCTCTTATTTTTCTACAGCAGCAATTTGCCTAATGATGTTTTGCTCAGATTAATATTAAAGTAAGTTTGTATGCCTCAAGCACACACTGACTGTTGGAGCAAGGCCTCACCAGAGCATGCCAGAAGCCAACCTAGGGTTTGACATTTGGCACATAGAGCCCCAAAATGGATAATCAAGTTTAAAAAATTCAGCATTGATACATTCAAGGAGGTTGGGTGCATGTCCAGGATATTTGCATGTTGACTAACATCATCTGACGCCTCGTATTCATGAAGCACTTTCACATAACAATCTCTGGTTTGCTACAGCAACCCCCCAAGGCAGACAGTAGAATTCTTATTTCACACAGAAGGATTCTGAGGTCAGTGATGGCCAGTGGTGCAGGGGAAAGAAGAAAGATGGGGCAATGGTGGGGGTCGCACAGAACCCAGGTTTTCAGTCTCCAAGTCCACACACTTCCAATGATCTGTCTTTATGGTATAGTAGGTATACTTCCTTGTGTTAGGTGATCTTTCACGATCCTTTCTAATCTGATGATACTATCTATGATCCCATGTAGTGCCCTGAACCAGCCAGAGCATCTAAGGCTCCCTTGAAAATGTGGGTTAGTGAGATTTCCCTGGTGGTCCAGTAGTTAAGAATCTGCCTGCCCATGCAGGAGACATGGGTTCGATCCCTGGTCTGGAAACTAAGATCCCACATGGCTCAGGCAACTAAGCCCATGAGCCACAACTACTGAGCCTGCAGGTCTCAGCTGGAGAGTAGCCCCAACTCGCCACAACTAAAGAAAGCCCACATGCCCCAAGCAAGTGCCCATGTGCCGCAACCGGGACCATCAAAAAGAGGTAAATAAATAAATAAGTTTTTAGAAAATATGAGTTATTTTCCCCTGCGATGTCCTGCTCCATCTTTGAATGACAAATGTGAAAGTTTGACACTTTGTTCTTTTTCTCTTCTTAACCCTTGGCAAGAATCGTCTCTCTAAAGAAAAGTTCAAAAAAAAAAAAAAAAAAAAAGCAAGCAATGATTAAATTAAAAATGAGCAAGAAATAAATGTCAACATTAAATTAACACCTGGCATTTTTTCTGGATGTATTAGTCGTTTTTCAAGAAGGTCTGTTTCATCTCAGAAAGACTGTCTAGGAAAATGAAGAATAATACTTAGTAAACCAATGAATCATTTCTAATACTGCTTAATACTCTGTTATAAGAGAATAGAAAATGAATAAAGTTCTATTCCTTAAAACTAAGTAACCTGATAGCCCATATAATGGAAGTATATGGTTCTATGGATGTGTAATCACGTTACTATTGGTTACTTATAGAGTGCTTCTCTCTCAAGAAGCTCAAGGATTTTATCAATGTTACTATAGTAATTCTCACATCCCCACTTCATGTTGATTGCGGTGTTCCACTTTCTGGAAGAAGAAAACAGCACCCAGAGAAGCAGAGTGGTTCACCTAAGATCACGCAGAAAGTCAAGGTCAAGACCAGGTTTAGAACTTAGGTCTTCTTGTGACAGATTTCCAATCAGCAAAGTGAAAATAGATATACCAGCATCTGGATTATAAAGGCAACAACCCCATCTGGGTGTTTTAAGTGAAGAGGAATTACTTGCTTACTTCCTTTTTCCTCTTAGAGTCAGAGGTGGAAAGTGCATGCTAAACCAAAATATCAAGACAGTCCACTGCAGACACACTGAGGGAGTTAGTTATCCATGGGTTCCTGGGGTGGACCAAGAATCTCCTCCTTCTGCTTCTTCCAGAAGGATTCATGGAGACTGCATCTGTCTTATCTGTTTCTTCAGCCCTAAAGAGTGGTTTATTGACCACTGTTGACAACTGGTAGTAGAAAGAAACCTCTGTAAGAATGGCCATTTAGTTCTATAGACTGGCAAGACCACGTGGAGGACAGGATGAGCTCTGTCATTGGTTCTGCTGGAGAGGGAAGAGTGCTGCTGGAGGAAGAGAAGGAATAGCACTGACGTCCCAAGTCTGTGTGTCAGGAAATGGAGGGTGCCCAGCCCTCACACAGACACAGGAGAGCCTGCTGCACATCTGAGCCACTCTGTCTTGACTTCTTTGGGAAGGCTGAGGTGGAACTGAGTTCCAAAGCTTGCAATTACCAGCTTCTAAGAGCCAGCCTTCCAGAAGAGAGCCTGGTATTACCCTAATCACTTCCTGGGGGAGCCCTGGGGGAAACCCTCATGATTCATGTATTATAACCCACAAAAACTCTAGGAGTTATAGAAAGGGAGTGTGGCCAGATGGAATTCTCCCTCCAAGCATCTTTAGCATGTGCTACTACAGGATTATAAAAGGCAGTTCCCTCTTTCGTCACACACATCCACCTCTCTCACGCATGGCTCCCATTAGACAATTGTTGTTCAGTCGCTAAGTTGTGTCCAACTCTTTGCGACCCCATGAACTGTAGCCCGCCGGGCTCCTCTGGCCATGGGATTTCCCAGTCTAGAGTACTGGAGTGGGTTGCCATGCCCTCCTTCAGGGGATCTTTCCTACCCAGGGATCAAACCTGTGTCTCCTGCAGGTGGATTGGCAGGTGGATTCTTTACCTCTGAGCCACCAGGGAAGCCCATCAGACAGAGGGGGGAGCCATCACTTATGTAGCACTTACTCTGTGTAAAAACAATGCAAGAGGTAGATTTTGTGATTACCCCCATGTTACAGAAGAAGACATGGAGACCTAGAGAGCTTATGTAACTCGCCCAGGATCCCATAATGGTATATGGTACAGCCAGGATTCCGTCCTGGGCAGGCTGACTCCAGAGTCTGCATGTTAATTCATTACCTGTCCTGTACTACCTGGCCCCAATGTCCTTATGCATTTGACTCCAGACTCTGGGCAAGCAATTACTTTCTTACTATAATGTCATTTCTTCCAGTAAATGTACAATGAAGTATCAGTGAGGTTATGGATTTTTTTAAGGATAAGAGGAATTTTCACCGGGCAAGAGGAGATTAGTTCCACTCGGTAACTCCATGAACAGCTCCACTGCTGACATTCAAAGGGCCTCGCCACTCAGGGATTATAGTCATTTGGTGACCAGCCCCATCTCGCTCACCATCCGACAGCATCCGTGATGCTGGCTCTGACGTGGTCAGTCTGAAGCACAATACAAAAATCAAGGAACCAGTTCCCATTTTGGTGCCATCTAATTTGCAGCCCTATTTACAGGGCTTGGCTTGACCTAGACATTTGGGGCATAGACTCTGTATCACCAATTATCTACCTTCAAAGTGGTTGTCTTCACCAGAAAGAACAGGTCCAAACTGTAGTCAACAGAGACATGTATAAATCAATAATAGAGTCCCCATAAAGGATGGTTTGTCGTTCACTCACTCAGTCATGTCCCATTTTTTTCGACGCCATGGACTGCAGCACACCACGCTTCTCTGTTCATCACCAACTCCCAGAGCTTGCTCAAACTAATGTCCCTTGAATTGGTAATGCTATCCAACCATCTCATCCTCTGTCACCCCCTTCTCCTGCCTTCAGTCTTTCCCAGCATCAGGGTCTTTTCCAATGAGTCAGTTCTTCACATCAGGTAGCCAAAGTACTGGGGTTTCCGCTTTAGCATCAGTCCTTCCAATGAATATTCAGGGTTGATTTCCTTTAGGATTGACTGGGTTGATCTCCTTGCTGACCAAGGGACTCTCAAGAGTCTTAAATGATGATGGGTATAAACAAATAATGTTTAGAGTACTTTAAGGGGCGAGATCGAGTAGGCTGGGATTCTGTTGGCATTGGGGAGAAGGCGTGGGATTAATTAGGGAGTTTATTGAAGCAAATTGTAAAGATACAACGGAGAGGAAGATGTGGTACAGCTGCCGTTTGAAAGAAGGAGAGCACGGTATCCCTATGGCACAGCTTGACAAACGAGCACCAGAGAAATTGAAACCATCACCAGTGATGTGAGCACGGCACTTAACCTCCCTGGGTCCCATTTCTTCCATCTGTCAATATGGAGAACTGAGTACTGAAATCCAAAGAACATAGTGAAGCATTTTGAGTTCTTCTGAAGAAAAGTGTCACCATCATATATCCATATATCCATTGGGTTAAGGAAAACCTGTTCTTAGGAGGAAATGCCAGTAGCATGCGACTCCTGATCTACCCCCAGCACCAGGAACTCAGATGTCTGTTGGGAAGGAAGCAATCGAAAGCATCCACATAGAAAAAAACGGGAGGCGTTCAGAGCCTTGCAAGTAACATACTTCTCTTTGGCATCATAAAAACAGCTTGGGCTCAGTCCAAGCCTAGTCTGTGCAAGCCCAGACCCACATCTCAAATGACTGCCCATTCCTTGCTTTTCGGGTTGGCGTCAGTCAGTCACACGTGGAATCAGATGTTGCCTTGCCAACGTGACTGATACGTTTCCAGGGGAGCTCTGTTTATGTCTTGATCTTTGTTTGTGTGATGCTCTATGTTTAATAACTTAAGTCTCCAGGAATTTTTTCCATGGCTGTGCATCATTTCTTATCACCCATAACCAAATATGGCAGCTTTAAATAGTGCTGTCATTTTCCTCAATTTCATTCATTGTGATATAATCAGGGATAGATTTCTGACATTGAACATCTAATGGGGTTTCAGATTCAGAGAGCAACAATGAAAGAATTTGTTTCTCCTGGATATCTCTCAGTTGGGAGACACAGAGTAAAGTAGTCATGAGTGACAGGTGTAGAATTCATGTACATTTGCCCAGAGAAGCTCCAGGGGATAGAACCCCAAGAGAGGCCCAAACTAGTGATTTTCTGCAGCAGGTGTGTAGATGTGATGAGCATCTTCATCCCCTTCTGGACTCAGCCTGTCTCTTCCTGCATCTGCACTGGCTCTTAGGATGATGCTGAAGGCATGATTAGTCCATGATGGACACAGGAATGACTAACGAGGGACTCCAATTCCGCCGTCTTGCATCCTTCTTCCTGTTACACAATTTACATAGTGATAGGGCCGTACATACTCAAATGGTCTTCTCCCTGTTTCTCTCCTGTTCCCCTGGTCACTGGGCTTTGTCCTTCAAGCTGTTTTATTTTCCCAGTCACCTTCTCTGCAGCTCAACATGAACACACATGAGGCAGAGAAATTGCAGTTGGTATCAGAGGGCAGTTCCCTGGTCTAAGCCACATTGGGAGAGAAATCCAGTTTCAGACAGATCACCCCAGTGGGCACTGTCACACTGATGAAGGACTTCAGGATCCAAGAACCAGGGCCCCACTGGCAGAGGGTAAGCTTTGACTTCTTCACTCTGTACCCTCTGGACTGTGTCCTCAGTGGGAGAATAAAATTATACTCCCGAGTGCTTTGGGAATTTGTCTATTGGCTCACTGGGAAGGGATGGAGAACTCATCAGAAGAGCAGTTGAAAATCAGCCACAACTGGGGTTTGTGCAGATACAACAGGGCCTTGCAGCATTGTCGCCCCTGCTCCTTAGATGCTGCCTTGGGAGCAGCTGTTGTTACCGGCTGTTTCTCAACATTATCTCATGGTCTGGCTGTCCTTGGATAACAAAAGCCCAGAAAGCTGATTGAGATCAACTCAGTATTGGCATAGATAGCTCCCCTTGTTGTCTCTGGGAACCCCAGTACAAAATGACATGCCTTGATATTGACAGCAGGTTGTGCCATGACTGATATGTCCTTGAACTTGAAAGTTTACCTCTTCATAGCACTCCTGAGCTTAATACTGGTTTTCTATCCTATCCATGGACCTCCAAGATTCCTGGAATCATAAAGTCATATCATTTTTTATTTAGAATGGCCTTTAGGGAGCATCTGCTCCAGTGGTTTCATAGTAAGTGGAAGAAGCAAGCCTGGTTCAAGACCAGGGCAACAGTGGGAGCTGTAGGGTGGGACCCTGTCTCGAGTGAACAGCCCCCACTCAGCTCCAGCTGGTTGAGAATTAGGCCCAGTGTGGCCAGATCATCCATTTTTAAAGCCAGAAATCTGGATTTTTCTGTGAAACGTCCTAGTCACTTAATTTTGACAGCTTATCAAAATGAGTAAACACTACAAGTCAACAAATAGGTGGTCTGTGGGCTGCAGGTCACTAGGGTATCACCTTTGATCTAGATCAGCTCCAGTGGAGTCTGGAGAGGGGTGTGCACTTGCCTGAGACCACACTGCTGAAGACCAGGAGCAGATTCTGAAATTCCTTCCTTCTCATTCCATCTCACTTTCCTACAGAAAATGCCCCCCTGCCAGAGTGTGGTCCCCAGCTTTCTGGCTGGTTCTTGGCTCCATCCTTTGGCTCCCATGACTCTGCTTGGCCTAGGAACAACCATGTTTTTTCCCACAGTATCGTGGGCTGCATCAGATGCCCTGGGCTTTGTGTCAGCAAGCATGCATTTGAGTCCCAGGTTTTCCACTGATGAGCTGTCTAACCTTGGAAACATCTCTTGAATGCCCCGAGGGCTTTGATTTCTTTCTGAATACAATGAAAATAAGAATCTGGGCGCTTCACAGCACCCAGTTTGAGGTTTACATGAGAAGGTCTCACTGTATGTGAGATCACCCTGCAAACCAGAAGCCAAGGATGCCTATCAAATTAGCATCCTTGTAAGAAAGACGTGAGTGGCAGAGAGGGGGCTACATGTCCTCGGACATCAACAGTTCGAAGGTGCTTCAGGGCCCATCCACGCTGCCCCTGGAGGACATGGGGACACATATAACGGACACTGAGGGCTGTTCTATCGCCCAGCACAGAGCCTCCTTCATCTTAGGAAGTGATGAGGCCCTGGGCCGTTCTTTAGTTTCATCTACTGAGTTAAGGGCTATGTAGATGTTTCAGAGCAGACCCCTCTACACCTTCAGCCCCTGTGTCATTTAAACCAATCACCCCTAACCCAAGGCAGTGCAGTCTGGGCCCATTCCCAGCTCACCAACCCCTCTGCCCTCCCCTGCCCAATGGCTGTGCTGACTGAATGCATACATGAATCTCGTTTCTGTCTCCATTTCCAGGGACGCAGACCCGGCTATTTCTCCTTCCTGGACCCATTTTCTCCGGGCGTCTGGCTCTTCATGCTTCTAGCCTATCTGGCCGTCAGCTGTGTTCTCTTCCTCGTGGCTCGGTACTGGCTTCTCCCCTTCCCTGTCCTCACACCGCCATCTCGTGTCCACCTCTGGGAACTGCACGGGCAGGGGTGGGGAGCAGGAGGGGGCAGGTGGAGAAGACCTTGGTGCCAAACCAGAGGAATGGGAGACGGGCTCAGGACCCGAGCCACTCGGCCCGGCTGTCAGCTGGGCACTGCCCGTCCATCCATCTACGTGCCCGTCCCCTGATATGCACAACACAGACAGGCTGGCTTGTCCGAATTTGGGCCCCTTGTCTCTTACCCCTCTCATTCCCCGGTCTCCAGCCCCCTGCCTTGGGAGAGAGAAGAGGGGAGGAAGGTGGTGGGAAGATTACTCTGATTAAGTGCTCTGCCTTTGGCAGCCCTGGCATCTGTCCTCGCCAGGACCTGCCACAAAGTGCTGAGTGACAGGAAACAGCCTGCAAATCCAGAGTGGGGAACCGGCAGCCTCGGTGACACAGGCGAGGGAGACGGCCTCCTCTGCAGAGGGCCTGGCCCTTCCCCAGCCCGGTCTGTCTGTGAAAACACAGCTGCCTTGTTGAATGGAGACCATGCAGGGCGGCTGGCAGCAGCAGGGCAGGATGGAGAGCACCGTTGGCAAGCAGCGCTGAGTTGAGACACATGGTCCAGATCTGGGGTCGGGGAGGACAAGAAACCCACCCCCCATCTCCCTGGACACAAGAGTGTCCCTGAGCACAGGAAGAAGCCAAGGAGCATCCCAGGAGGATGTGCAGAGAGGGTCATTTCTCTCTGAGGCCGAGTTGGGCTTCAGAAGAGCCCACTTACTATCCAGAGGCAAAGCCAGCTCCCGTGGTTCAGGGTCATTCATGCAGATCCCTGCTTCCTGCTCAGAGCTCAGCTGATCACCTCAGATGAGCCAAGACCCACTCAGATTGAGAGTCTAGGGGGCTGACAGTGGCTCTGGTCCAGCCGTCTGATCTCCTCTGCCTCGGGGCTTCCGGGATAGCGCTGGTCTATTCTGAGATGAACGGTCCACCTCTATGGGGTGGGGTCTTCCCCAGAAGCACGTCTATTCATTGCTCAAGGGGAGCCTGTGCTACCTCCAGCTAGAAGATGGAACTCCCAGGAGGGAGGTGATGCGTGTATAATTATGGGTGATTTGCATCACTGGGCTTCCCTGGTGGCTCAAAGGTTAAAACGTCCACCTGCAATGCGGGAGACCTGGTTTCGATCCCTGGGTAGGGAAGATCCCCTGGAGAAGGAAATGGCAACCCACTCTAGTACTCTTGCCTGGAGAATCCCATGGAGGGAGGAGCCTGGTAGGTAGGCTACAGTCCATGGGGTCTCAAAGAGTCGGACACGACTGAGACACTTCACTCACTCACACATTCACAGAGGAGACCAGGCTTCCCTGGTGGCTCAGGTGGTAAAGAATCCTCCGCTTGCAGTGCAGGAGATCCAGGTTCAATCCCTGGGTCAGGAAGATCCCCTGGAAAAGGAAATAGCTACCAACTCCAGTATTCTTGCCTGGAGAATCCCATGAACAGAGAAGCTTGGTGGGCTACGTTGGTGGGCTCTCAAAGCACAACCAAGCAACTGACACACACACACACACACACACACACACACACACACATACACACCAGGAACCAACACAACATTGTAAGCAATTTCCCCCCAGTTAAAAATAAATTTTAAAAAATGGAAATGGAGCCCCAAGGATCTTCGGAGTACGAACCCCTGGGGCAGTTCCCAGCCTGCCCAAGAGGCATGGCATCACCCAGTCCGTGCCTCTTCCAGTGGAGATCAAAGCCAGGTTCAGGAAGTCGTTCCTGACCCCTGAGACCCAGCCAAAGGGGGAAAGGCCTTGCTTACAACCTGGTCATCATCAGAGGGTGCTGCATGTGCCGCTTGGGTGCCACCTACCCACCTTGGGCCTGTGGCCATGGCCACTGTCAAGTATCTGTTGTCAATGTCGACTGGCAAGGCGCGGGAGCTGGCATGCCATCTGACACGTCGCCTCTGCACTTCGATGGGCTGTCTGTGGCTGCTCACAGGAAGCTGTCTGCCTGAGTCTCAGCTCCGCTGCCCTGGAATTCTCTCTTGTCCCCTTTGATTGAGGCCCTGTGTGTAGAAAGTCATGGTTCTCAGGCGGCCTTGAGGGCCTGAAAGTGGTATTAGGGCATAGCTATCAGATACATACACACACACACACACACACACACACACAAAAGACTGCTTCACCCTGCCTGCTACAGCCTGAAGCTTTTCAATCAGCCCCGGGGGTCTTAAACAGCCCCTCTCTCCTGCCATCCACATTCACACACACACACTGCCCACCCCCACCCCCCCTCCGCCAGGATCCAGAATTAACAAAAAGATTAACCAAAAAATTGTACTAGAGGTCTGATCACACATCATATATATCATACAATATGTATATATATATATATATATATACACACACATATGCACACAGATATATAGGCCACTTGATATGAAGAGCTAGTTCATTGGAAAAGACCCTGATGCTGGGCACGATTGAAGGCTGGAGGAGAAGGGGACAACAGAGGATGAGATGGTTGGATGGCATCACTGATTCAATGGACATGAATTTGAACAAACTCCAGAAGACAGTGAAGGATAGAGGAGCCTGGCGTGCTACAGTCCAACATGGCCTTAGCAACTGAACAACAACAGCAAAATACATATAATATCCTATATGAGTAATATCTGAGGGTAGGGTAATCTGGCCCAAGGCAATAGCTTTCAAACGGGGTTCCCGGGGACGTGGAGGCTCCTGGTAGGCGCGGACACGTGGAGGGGCGGTAAAGAGGCTAGGCACACAGATCTCTGTGGCCTCAGCTTGTCGTCATTCAGACCAGCTCCACTTTTCTCTCTCATATATTGTACTTCTGGGTAAGATTTTAGAGGGGAAAAGATGTTTGAAAACCACTGCTCTATGGCAGCCATTCCCAAGCCAGCTGATATCAGAGTCATTCAGGGAGCTTTAAAAAAACCTTGAATGTCTAAGTCAGATCATCTCAGAATCTCTAGGGATGAGGCCTCGGGAATCTGTAGTTCTGAAGCTCACGTCCAACCACCCGTAGGCTTGGGAACTACTGGGGTGAAGCCCCACGGGTATGATCCAACCCCACAGCCCCTGGAAGGAAGGAGAATGTATGGGGGCAGGGGTCAGAGATGGCACACTGGCCTTGTAATCAGGAACAAGTAGCAGCGAAGGAAATGTGAACCAGCCCTGCAGCACAGCACCTGCAGACTAGGCTGAGTGAAGGGACAAGAAGGCTGGGGAAGATGATGACATCGCGTGAACACGCAGACCTGCCCTTCTTGGCATATGTCCAGATGCGTCTACCACATCAGAGCTGAAGGCTTTGTGTAGGAGGCATGCTAGGGAAGAGGGGGGGCATGTGTCTGGTGGGCAGGAAGTTAAGGCATCAGAGACATCAGAGGTACCGCTGGGAGAGAGGCCAGCGTGAGGCTGTGAGGGACAGTTGAAGGAGCCTGTGTGCCTTGTCAACCCTATGTGCCCATCACACTCATCCAAGGAGCCCTGAGACATGCTGAGGCCCAGGCCATATCTGGACAAATGAAATCAAAACCTCTGGGCATGGAATCCAGGTGCTGGCATTTTTTAAAAGCTCCTGGGTGAGTCTGAAACAGACAGGGTTGAGAACCAGGGCCAGAGGGAACCACTGGGGCCAGTGGTTTGCAAAGTGTGATCCCTGGATCAGTGGCATCCCCTTCTCCCAGGAACCTGCAGATTCGTAGGTCTCACCTAGACTTAGCGAATCAGACACTTCAGGGCTGGGGCCCAGCGATCCGTGTTTTCACAAGCCTTCTTGATGATTCTGATGTCAGTTACATTTTGAGAATTTCCACTCTGGGCTGAGAGTTTTCAATCCACAGCTCTGTGGGGCCCTAGGGTTCTCTCTATGGTCACTTCGGGACTTCGGGGGAGCGAAAAAGACAGAACAAGCAATTCCCAGCCATCCACCCCCGTGACTTGATTTATTTTGAAAAAATTAAGATGTTTCCTTGATTAAAGAAAGTTCCAAAGCTGCCAACCTAGTCCAACAGAAGGGAGCTGGCTTGCCCAAGGCCACAGGCAGCTACCAAAGTCCAGGGGTCAGGCTAGGAAGAAGAACACCCCTACCCCCCAGCACCCCTTCTTCATGCCCACCCTCCACGGTGCTGATGTGTGTTCCTTTCTCCCACAGACTGACCCCCTACGAGTGGTACAGCCCCCACCCGTGTGCCCAGGGCCGGTGCAACCTCCTTGTGAATCAGTACTCCCTGGGCAACAGCCTCTGGTTTCCAGTCGGGGGCTTCATGCAGCAGGGCTCTACCATTGCCCCGCGCGCCTTATCCACCCGCTGCGTCAGTGGCGTCTGGTAAGATCCTGGGGTCCTCAGATGAACCCTGATCCGGCTTCCTACAGGCAGGAACCTCGGCTCTGCCCTTGGACAGCCTCTGCCAGCTCAGAGGGCTGGTGGGGTGGGGTGGGGGGAGGTACAGTGGAGGGTGCTCTTTGTGCCATCTTCTTTCTTTCCCCCTTCCCCCGCCTTGGAGATGCAGAGAGGAGCCAAGGCACAAAAGGAGACCCGGTGAGAAAATGCCTTGAAAGGCCAGGCAAGGCAGTTATAACTTCCTGACCTGAGAATGACTGGCATTTGAGAGGCAGGGCCTGAGAAGTCATGTGCAAATTTGTGCAAATATGCACAGTGTGTAGCAGCAAGTCCTGGCCCTCCCCTCACCAACCCTAAGTCACATCGCTCCCCCTCCAGCAGCTTTCTGGAGCTCTGTCCCTCTGCTCCTGCCTCTGGGCCTGCCAGATGTGTCCACCTCAGCAGGTGTAGAAAAATGCAAGCTCTTAGTGGCTCAGAGTTGGACGGGACCTCAGGGTCTAAGTTGACAGCAGGGTCCACAGGGCTGTTGGCCAGCTCCTTCTCCACTTGGATCAGGCAGGACGAAAGGAAGAGGGTGAAATGAATCAAGGTGTGGGAAAGTTCCCTGAAAATTTGGAAGAGCCACATAAATGTTTGAGCCGATCATTGCTATTAGACCATTCATTCTGGGGGGAAATGAAATATCGATGTAGCCTTGAGAGGCAAGTTCTCAGTCCTCACTTAAAAAACCCACCGTCGGGTTTGGTGTCACAGCTTTTAGGACTTAGAGGCTTCATTCTCTCCCCTCCTTCTCAGCCTGTGTAAGCTGGAGGAAAGGGGAAGGGATGAGGATGCTGGGGATGGTGGAGCATCTGGACAGTTACCTGGGAGTCACTGGACTGGGGCTGATCCTAGCAGGTGGAAACACAGCCGGGACTGATAAGTGACAAATACAGTAGGATTTAAATTGCTGGGGCAGGATGCTCACCATTATCACATCCAGCCCAGGAGTCACTGAGCGTATCACCATGGGGAGCCGGGCCTCACGTTCCCTGGCAGAAAGGAGACCTTGGCAGGCACAATTGCAGAACCCTCTAAAAAATCCAGGAAATCTGGGCAGAGACCCGGAGATGAGATGTCAGCTGCAGATTTTGATCCATTTCTACCTGCGCTTTTCCTTCCAAAGGGGTATGTTACCATGTGGCGCCAAGTAGGGCTCCATTGGCTACTCCCTTAATCTGTCAGCGCACACCTCCAGGAATTCCCTCCCCTAGAGGACATCTGCCCTGGTGCCAAGGGGACCACCTGTCCTGCAGGTTGTTGACTCAGCCCGCTGGCTCAGGAGGGCTTTAAATAGCTGGCCCCAGGTGGCTCGGTTACCCTGCTCCAGAGCATGTGTGGGAGGGAGGCTCGGCCCTCCCCAGCCTGACCCAGGCGTGTTGGTGTGCCCATCTGCCTCTCGGAGCTCTTGGTTATGAAATCACAGCGTCAGTTTGTTGGCTCCCTGGAGAGTGGGAGGTCAGAGGACCCGCCTTTGTGACCTAACATGGCATCCTCATCCAGAGCAAGTGACAGAAAATACCACGTCTCTAACAAGAATGCCAGCTTCACAATAAAATGCCCGTTTGGCACAGGAGCAAGGCTCTGTTGACCCCTCTGGAGGGAGCTTGGGTGTGATTTGCTTTCTCAGCAGAGGCGATGGGCTTGCACTTAGGCTCTTGGAACTGTCCCCTGTGACCAGTGGCATAAACAGCCACATGGCTGTCCAGGGTGGAACAGATGCCAGTGTAGCTGTGAGGTTGAGGGAACCTCCCTAGCCAGTTCTGAGGTCATGTCCATACCCAGGGCTCATTAACCCACAACAGTGAATCAGAGCAACTTCCGAAAGCTCACCTCCACCTGGGGAGCACTCACCACCACCCCCAGCCTCCTCTGGGGGAGGCTTACGAGAAACAACTTCCAAGAGGGCGTGAGAACTCTGGCAGGAGCAGGAAAGCCAATCTGAGGATGGAGGGACTCCTGGCACTTACGGGTCGCCAGTAGGGAAGGTAGACAAATGATTTTCATCCCATTTGTGATGAAATGAGACTGTGTTTACTTGTCTCTGTATCTCATGCTCATCTCATCCTTTACAGATAATTAGTCACTAATGACATGTTACCTGATCTGATCCAAGACAGGTAAACCAGGCATTATTAGGGTGTTCAGTCGCTAAGTCATGCTCAACTCTCTACGACCCCATGGACCGTGTCCTGCCGGGCAAGAATACTGGAGTGGGTTGCCATTTCCTCCTCCAGGGGATCTTCCTGACCCAGGGATCAAACCTGAGTATCTTGCATCTCCTGCACTGGCAGGTGGATTCTTTACCACTGTCCCACCTGGGAAACACAAAGCAGGCATTATTATCCCCCATTTATTAGACAACCAAATGACCTCAGAGGAGTTGTGTAGCTTTCCCCCAAGGTCTCACAGGTGGAATTAGACAAAGCCAGAACTAAAACCAGATCTCTTACTGGTGGTCTGGGGCATGGATCTGGTGGGCTGGCACGTGGGTGTGCTCGTCAAGTTGATGGGTGCACCTGTCCTTTCACTCCTGGAAGAAAGTGCACAGGCCAAGGGGGTAATGGGACTTCCTGCTCTTGCAAACCCACCTGCAAGCTGCCCTGCCGCAGCCAGTGGCAAACACTGTGCCTTCATTGGCAATGTCTTCGTAATGAATTGAAGCCTCATTAATTCAGACTCCACTGATTCAGAATTTGGCGATTCGCCAGCCTCAGTTATGCTTACATATATCTTTGAACCCCTATAAACAAATGGATTAGAAAGCAGATCCATACTGCTGACCAGATGGTAGAAGTCCTGTTTAACCTACTTAAGTGAACAAACTGATTTTAATGACTTTAGCATGTGTGCTGCCTGAGTTGCAGAGCTATTCTAATTTTAAATGAGTTCGATCTACCCAATGAAACAACCTTCCATTTTGAAATAGCATGACCTTTGTAAGAGTGTTTTCTAATCCCAACTTCTCAGCGGCTCAGAGGTGCTTGTCATCAGTTTGTCTTGAAGAGCTCCTGCTCTGACGATTTGTGGAACTGGTTTTAGAAGATGAATTTCTCCGTGTGTTACCTGGCCACATGACTTTGCTTCTCTGAGCCTCAGTTTCCTCTTCTGTAAAGTCACAATAAGAATTTCACTTCCCTGAGTTGTAGGGAGCACAGGAGCTGGAGGGTGTGGCTCTCCGTGGGTGCTCAGTACATGGTGATGCTCCTCTGAAGGTCAGCTGCATCGTGAGGGGACAAGGGGCGGGGGAAGTGTCCTGGCTGTAACTCTGAAGAGAGCCCCCAGAGCTGACACCCTTAGCTCATTCACTAGCTCGTTGCTCACTGTCTCCCAAGCTGTTTCATGTTCACAGACACACTTCTTTTGAGTAGCAACCCAATAATCACCTCCTTTAGGAAATAAGAAAAAGAGAGCCATGGTCTTCTTCGAGGCAACCTCCCACACACTGTTCATTTCTGCTGACATCATATGCCCTGCCTCCTTTCTCTTTCCCCACTAAGCTGAGGGCCCTTTCAGAAGAAGAGGGTCACCTGCCCTCTCCCACGTCACAGCAGGACTGGGGATGGGGGCTAAGACTCCTGGGGGCACCCGGGCAATGATGACTTCCTGGTCTTTTCCTGCATAGGTGGGCATTCACGCTGATCATCATCTCATCCTACACGGCCAACCTGGCAGCCTTCCTGACCGTGCAGCGCATGGACGTGCCCATTGAGTCAGTGGATGACCTGGCTGACCAGACTGCCATTGAGTATGGCACGATTCACGGAGGCTCCAGCATGACCTTCTTCCAAGTAAACCCATATGGTTGCTCACCAGCATCGGGAGTTGGGCAGGATAAAGTTGAGATGTTTGTCTGCTAGAGATAAAAACATCTCTCCTCATCTCATCCTCCCTTTTGAACACCTAGTTTGGAGGTCCTTATGGGGCTCATTTTCCCCCCTGCTCCCCAAAATATCCCTGGAACCAGGTCCCCAGAGCATTGGGTTAATGCCAGCCTTGTCCCTGAGTGTTGATCATGAATGATTAGTGCTGCTTAAGATGATTTTAGTGATTGAAATGTTTTCTAATTGCAATAATTTCATATTTATTTTAATAAGCATTAGAAAAAAATATGTGGTGAAGCTAACCTATACTTTTACTTATATTACTGCATAGGATGAGGCTAATGCATGCTTTAAAATTTTTTGTAGGGTAAATTTTATTAGTAGTACTTAGACAAAGCAAGATTGGAGTAATACACTAATGAATGAAGTGTAAGGAACTTTAGATTAAGCTGAACTGGTTTCACTGATCCTAGACTATATAGATCTCAGATGGGGACCGTTTTGGCTTCTCTGAGTTTCCCTTGCAAGGCTCAGGAGCGGATCCTGCCACAATGCGTGTTAGCTGGCCAACCAGAGCTGGGCTAGACCCAGAAATAGTTTGTGTTGGCTTCAAGATCTCTAGGGAAGCAGATTTCCCTGGAGTCTGTGATTGTCTAAGCAGCCTTTGACCCAAGAAGTTCATTTTCACATGAAACAAGTCCAAGGCCTTCAGTTTTCTGTTCTCCGTACATGTCTCAGAGCTGCTGGCACAGGGACCATGAAGGCATCATGCAAACATAGGGTTTGGATAATCCCCCAGAAATCTCTTGTCTCCTTCTTATTTGTACCTGAGAAGCCAGCATTGGATATGTGATTGATGGACTGGTTCAGAGTTGATAGAAAAGGGCTGGCATTATTCCTTTGGGTGATGTCTCTTAGAAGTCCAGAATGAATCTGAGCTCACTGCCTCCCAGAAGGACAGTGGAGGCTGCAGCCAGAATACCCATACGCACTTTGGTCAGTGTGTGGAGGTTGGCAGTGGAAGACCCCTTGAGGGTGGATCAAACCAGTAGGCAGAGTTTGCAGCACCTTCAGATCCTGTTCCTTCTCTGTCTTTCTCTGTGTGTGTGTGCGCATGTTTAGTCGCTCAGTCGTGTCCGACTCTTTGCGACCTCATGGACTGTAGCCTGCCAGGCTCCTCTGTCCATGGGATTCTTCAGGCAAGAATACTGGAGTGGGCTGCCATTCCCTTCTCCAGGGTCTGTCTTTCTGTAAAAGGTATCAGAATCACAACCCTTTCCTGCCATTGAGCAGTGGCAGCTAAGAGATGAAAGGGAACAGGTTCTTGAATGCAAGGAGGGGACTGAGTAGCGGAAGGACCAGGATTTTGGGGACCACTTGGATGCTCTCCCTTTCCAGACCGCTGTCTCCTTTCGCTACCCTCAACCTGCTTCCTTGTGTTCTTTTCCCAGAATTCCCGCTATCAGACCTACCAGCGCATGTGGAATTATATGTATTCCAAGCAGCCGAGTGTGTTCGTGAAGAGCACGGAGGAGGGGATCGCCAGGGTGTTGAATTCCAACTACGCCTTCCTTCTGGAGTCCACCATGAATGAGTACTATCGGCAGCGAAACTGCAACCTCACTCAGATTGGGGGCCTGCTGGACACCAAGGGCTATGGGATTGGCATGCCAGTCGGTATGCAGGAGAGGATCAGCCTCTTCGGGTAGCTCCACCCAGGCAGGGTCAGGGCAGTTCAGACCACTGAAGGCAGCCTTCACGTCAACAGCCCCTGTTTCTAGAACCAATTTCTCAGGGACTTGAGGCGGGCATTCTCAAGGGTTTTTTTTTTTTTTTTTTTTTTAAGCAAACCCTCATACTTCATGTCATCAGGGATCAGTTCTCAGTCCTTAGTTACTGAAGGGTTAATTGATTGGCTTTTTTATAATTGTGTTTATTTATTTTTGGCTGTGCTGGGTCTTCAGTGCTGCTCAGGCTTTTCTGTAGTTGCGGCAAGCAGGAGCTACTCTGTAATTGCGGTGTGTGGGCTTCTCATTGCTGTGACTTCTCTTGTTGTGAAGCATGAACTCTAGGGCACACAGGCTCCAGCAGTTGCGACAAGTGGGATCTTCCCAGATCAGGGATAGAGCCTGTGTCTCCTGCATTGGCAGATGGATTCTTTGCCACTGCGCCACCAGGGAAGCCCTTGTTAGTTATTAATTGCATGATTACTAAAGGGCACTCAGATGCCCCTGGTGGAGTCTTTAGGCCTGTTGTTCTCTACCCTTCTGCTTCCTGCTCTTTGACCATTTCTTGGCTGGCTGACATCTCTACTAGTGGTGGAAGGGAGACGGTAGGACTCAAGTGAATTAATTTTGCTATTAGTGTCTGTGGTGAAAGGTGTAATATGAAAGGGGACTGATGTGATTGGAGGAGATGGCTTTCAAATCATCTGTGGCTCTCATGGATCTGTCTACTCTGAGTCAGCGTAGATAGCTGAGAGTGAGCAGGAGCGCTCTGATGTAGCTCTGATGAGGCTAGAGAAGCTTGGCTTCCAGAAAGGTATCCCAGCTACGCCTTCTAAAGGCAGTGCCTGCTTTAGGCCTTCCCTCGCTGATGACTCCTTCACCAGAAGGTGAGGGGGAGCATGTTAACTGCTCACCATGGTTGTAGCGGAGGTCTGAAAATGTCTCCCAAGTGTTTCAGACACATACCCTTCCCCCAACACCATGGAGAGTCATGTGGCACAGGGCTGACTTCAGACAAGGTTGTCCTGTGCAAGGCAGCAGGGAAAGAAGCAGGAATGGAAGAAATCAGATCATGTGGGGAAATTGATATACAGTGCATGCATCTTTGCTGTGATCTTGCACAATTCTTCCTCTCTCTCTTTTCTTTTAAGTATAGTTGATTTACAGTGGTGTGTGAATTTCAGGTGTATAGCAGAGTCATTCAGTAGACATATATATGTTTTTCAGACTCTCTCCCTTTATAGGTTATTAAAACATATTGAGTAGAGTTCCATGTGCTATACAGTAGGTCCTTGCTGGTTAACTATTTTATATATAGTAGTGTTACACCCTTTCTCTGGATCATTACATAACTCAGAACTCTGTAAATCACGGGGCTCACTTATACCAGTGTCTTGTGAAGAGCATGGCTTTGAGGCAGGCAGATCTGGAAATGCACCCTGCTTCCTGACTGCAGGACCTTGGACCTCTCGGAGTCTCATTTATCTCATTTTAAGGGGAAAGTCACTCAGTCATGTCTGACTCTTTGTGACCCCATGGACTGTAACCTGCCAGGCTCCTCTGTCCGTGGAATTCTCCAGGCAAAAATACTGGAGTGGGTTGCCATTCCCTTCTCCAAGTGATCTTCCCGACCTAGGGATCAAACCCAGGCCTCCCGCATTCCAGGCGGATTCTTTACCATCTGAGCCACCAGGGAAGCCCATCCCATTTTAAAACCAGGTTTCTAATACCTTACTCAAAGGGTTATTTTGAAGGTTAAACCTAATCATCTGGTCTCATCACACTTAGCCTGTTTGGGGGAACATTAGGCCTTCCTCATCTTTTCCATCATTCCCTCTGTTACTTGATCAAAGCAGATGACTTCTTAAAGACTGCTCAGAAACCAAGCCCAGGAACATAGGCAGTACCACGATTCAACTTTTGAACCCTGTAATTTCTGACACTAGTAGTTCTATAAACCAGAAACCTCACTCAGGGCGCCTGCATGCTCTCCACTTAGCATCATATTTCATGGAGTCCATTAATATTACAGATCATGGGCCCCTTTGAGAAATTTACTGGTTGACATTTTGTTTTAAGATGGTGGAGTGAACCGCAAAATGAACCTAAGTTGCACCTTGATAATACTCCAGAAATTTAACATATTTAACTGAAATGTCAAGTGTTTCAAAAGTTTTCATAGAGGAAAAACCTATAGAGAGTTGACATGAAGCTGACTGACTAGAAATTCTCATCGATAACCAACGAAAAGGGGAGGGAAATGCATTGGTTCTGTGTTTGAAGTGATGCTGTTTCTGCTTGTATTACTTTAATCTTATTCCACCTGCAAGGTAGATGTGGTCCTTCCCATCCTAGAGGATAGAACTGAGATTCAGGGTTGATAAGTTACTTATCCAAGGTCACAGAATAGGTGGAGAGAGAAACTGGGCTTGAGCCTAGGGTGCCTGTCCCAAATCTAGCATTTTGCCTTCCAGACAGTGTTGACAAAAGGGTACCCAACTCGACAGAACAGGATAGATGGGGAGGGTGAACTATGAGCTAGCCCAGGTTCTCAGATTAGGCTGGGAAGAGCACTGCAGAGTTGACTGATAAGACAGAATTTAGGTCCTAAAGACAAGGACGTGTGTCCTTCTTAAGTGAGAGGTAAAGGCGTAAACAAATAAGCAATATGATTGGACCCAGGAAAATTAAGGGAAACGGAGCAAGGAATGAGATGGGTAGGTAGTTTAGGAGCTAAGTAGGCAAACATGGAGTAAGCAGAATAATCCTTTGCTGGGGCCCTTGGTGTGCTATAGAGATTGGGCTGAAGATGCCTTGAAAACTGTTCGAAATGCCTTGTCAGGTGGATACTTGTTTCTAAACCTGGAATGTTCATTAGTCTCACCATCTAACACCATCTGTTAGTTCAAGTAGCCATTCACTTCAGATGTGTGTTAAGTACCTGCTATATGTGAGGTGCTGTTGACATTCACCCAGTTTGCATTCAGTGCTGCAGGCTTGGGGTTTGAATGCCCAAGCATAGTTGTATCTATAGCAGGAAAGTTTCTATCTATGGAGTCATGGGCTGTTAGAGTCCTAAGAGATCTGGGAACTGATCTGATTCCTTACCTGTCAAAGGGCAGTCCATGGCCAGCGGCAGAGCACTACCTTGGAGCTTGTTAGAAATGCACTCTCAGCCACCACCCCAGACCCACTGAATCAGAGTCTGCGGGGGTCAGATCCCCAAGGGATTCCAATGTGCATGAAAGTTTGAGCACAGGCATCTATTTGTTCCAGCTCCTGTCTGTATCCTTCACCAGAGCCCTTTCCCCCAGACCATCTGTCCACAGCAGGCCTTCACGGAGCTTAGATGAGAACCTGGGTAGCTTAGTTGCTTTCCAGACTCTTGGCAGCTTTTTCTTAATGATTTCAGACCTCAGCCTGGGCTGGGGCATTGAGCTTTCCATGGTTTCGTTTAAGCCTGTTTCTGTGATTAAATCTAAATTCAGGGACCAGAGCTCCTTGACGGTATTCCATTTGAAAATTAAAAAAAGAATTGCACTCAACTAAGCCTTCGGTTTGAGGATGTGGGGGAAGCGATGTAGACAGGGTGGTGGACAAGGTCAGGGTTCTGGGGCACCCAGCGGGCAGCTGTGAGGGTCGGGGATGCCCCAGATGGGTTCTCCATGCAGATAGAGCCACCCCTCTCTCTGGGTGGCTCTTCTCTTATTGGTGGTTGCTCCTGGTAAACAGTTGTTGGGTGTAATGTAGTGAGAGTTACAAATGGCAGAGAAACTAATTTAAATAAAATGGAGAGTAGGCAGCTGATGGACAGCAAGGTTTGTGTCACAGAAGATGTCCCTCCTTGGCCTCCCGGAGGCAGGCTGATGGGGAGCTTTTGCAACCAGTTTCCCGAATGCTGGTGGGTTCACCCAGGTAGAACGCAGTGGCGCCTGGATGGGGAGGTGGGAGGCGCAGCTGTCTGTCACTTGACCCACAGTGGGGTCTTGGCCATGGGCTGGGCATGCCAGTTAGCATGAAGAGAAGGGAAGTAGAAATACCTGGTGCCCCACTTGGAGCCAGAACGCAGTCCTCTCCATGGAGAGTCCCAGCCTGAGCACAGTGTAGAGCCGTGCTCCTGCGGGGACCCCAGCCCCTCCCCTCCTGTGCTACCTGGGCGGGTGGTGGGGGGTGACAGGGAGGTTGAGACCTGGCCGGGGAGCAGAGAGATGCAGATGGGGCACTCATGTCCTGTGTTTCGGGCTCTCCTGTGATCCCCCAGGCTCCGTCTTTCGGGATGAGTTTGATCTGGCCATTCTCCAGCTGCAGGAGAACAACCGTCTGGAAATCCTGAAGCGCAAGTGGTGGGAAGGGGGCAAATGCCCCAAGGAGGAGGATCACAGAGCCAAAGGTAAGGGTGGCCGGGGCACCCCTCCTGCCTGGGAAACCAGAGCTGCTTGTCTCTGGCTTCCGAATCCCAGGTCATTACAGGTTGAAAACAAGCCTAAAAAGGAGCCCAGGGCCAGGCTGGGATCAGCTAGGGTCAGCCCTGTCCCCAGGTCTCGGCTCCCTGTAGGGTATCCACTCCCGCCCGCTCCCAAATCCTACAGATGCTAACCCTGCCACATCTCTCGAGTCCAGTCACTTCTGCTCCAGCACCACCTCTTCCACTGTGGCCTGTGTCCCTGGCACTCCACAACCGCACGATTACAACAGCCTGGCTTCGTTTTCACATTTTTGCCCCTCTTCAGTGTTCTCTCCAGGGCTTCCCAGTGGCGCTAGTGGTAAAGAACCCACCTGCCAGTACAGGTTAGATGCGAGACACTCAGGTTCAATCCTTGGGTCAGGAAGATCCCCTGGAAGAGGGCATAGCAACCCCCTCCAGTATTCTTGCCTGGAGAATCCCATGGACAGAGGAGATTGGGGGCTGCAGTCCACAGTGTCACAGAGACAGACACAACTGAAGCGACTCTGCACTCACACACACAGTGTTCTCTCCACCAGGAGCCTTAAAAAGGTAATTCTTTTTAAGACACACATAAGATTGCAGCCTTGGGGGCTTCCCTGGCGATTCAATGGTTAAGACTCTGCTCCTTCACTGCAAGGAGTGTGGGTTTGATCCCTGGTCAAGGAAGTTCCTTATGCTGTGAGGTGCAGCCAAAGGGGAAGAAAAGAGACTGCAGCTTTGGCCTAGACAAACCTTCCAGTGGTTCCCATCTCACTCAGAATAATACTCAAGCTTTCTATGACTCCCGACCTTACTTGATCTCGTCCCCCGTTTTCTTCCTGCTCCCCAAGCCTGCTCCTTCAGAAGCTCCCTCAGAGGGGCCATCAAGTCCCCACCCTGCACACCTCTCCCCTTCCTCTTAACCGCTTTATTTCTCTTTTCGGACTTTGTCACTACCTGATATTATTATTTTCTATTAATCTGTTTACTTTCTGCCTCTTCTAGAACATAAGTTCCATGAGGGCAGAGTTTGTCTTCCTCACAGGGCTGTCCACTGGGCCTGGCACATGGATATTGTATTGAATGAATAAATGAATGTTAAATCCAGCTGGATAGAGAGAAGTGACTGACTGCCGTGAAGTTGAGGAGGGGCTTCCCCTGTGGCTCAGTGGGCAAGAATCTGCCTGCTATACAGGTGTCACAGGAGACATGAGTTCAATCCCTGGGTCAGGAAGATCCCCTGGAAGATGGCAACCCACGCCAGTGTTCTTGCCTGGAGAATCCCTTGGACAGAGGAGCCTGGCAGGCTACAGTCCATAGGGTCGCAAATAGTTAGACATGACTGAACCACTTAGCATGAATGCACGAGGGTCCTGAGCACGTAGCATTTTCTGTCGGGGGAATATACACCCTGGCTTACCCAGGACAATCTTGGACTACATATCTGCTGTAGATCAGTTAATGCCTGTTAGTTATTTTTAGAATGCCCTTTCATTCTCCAAATGTCCTGGTTTGAGCAATAAATCATCTGGTCACCCCAGTGATCTACTGCAGCCTTGCTAAAATATGCAGCGAGTTTACCTATACACGCTGTCCCCCGGGGAGGCAGCAGAGGAGTAAAATGGATGATCCCTGTGCTTCCCCTCTTGGCTTGGCGTGAGTGATTATCCAGGATGAGACAGTGAGGGAGTGACTTTGTGTTCCTAAGTGTCTCTGTGTGCATCTCGATCCTGCAAGGAGAAGGCTCAGGAATACAGGGGCAGCCCTTAGTCATTTAGAATATCGTCTTTTTTTTTTTTTTTTGGCCACACCTTGCAGCATGCAGGATCTTAGTTCCTGATCAGGGATCAAACCTGTGTCCCCTGCAGTGGAAACACGGAATCATAACCACTGGACCACTAGGGAAGTCCTGATCTGGAGTAATTTAAAATAGAAACAGAGAGGTGGACCTGGGACCCAGAGTGAAACAGGAGAAGTGTCCAGGTTTCTGGCACCCTAAAGCCCTTGATCCTCCTCCAGCGCTCTCCCTCCCACAGTGGGTTGGGTGCCTTCTGTGGCTTTGGGTTGAGCACTCAGTGTGCTGTGTTGCAACTCTTGGTGTCCTCTGCCTGGTCAATGGCGCCGTAGAGTGGACCTGCCTCCTCTGCTCTACGTCCCTGGCCTCCCCTGCAGAGACTGGTGAGTAATAGGCACTCGGTGAAAGTGTGTGGGATGTGTGATTACAGTCACAGACTGACAGCTGTCAGAAGACACCGCTTCCAGTCCCCCGGGCCACACTAAGGTGTTGAATGGCACTGCTGTGATGGTTTCCTGGGCAGCTTTCACGCCCAGAGCTCTCCACTCTGTAGAGTTGTTCCTGACTCTGACAGGTGACTGGACATATGTGGGGATGCGGGGAGGCTATAGCTGTGGGAGACTGATCAAAACAGGGGTGGCCAAGAGCAAGGGCTCAGAGAGCTGCAGGGACCCCACCAGCTCTGGCTGCTCCAAGCCTCCCTCCTCTTCTCCTTTTCGCTGGTAGTGAGGTCCCCCGCTTTCCTTCCCGTTGTAAACCTGATCCTATTTGATCTTTTGAAGCCTGGTTCCCCTCAAGAATCACTACTGAGTTATCCCAACTCTCCAGTTTCCCCCTCCCAGCTCTCCAGTTTCCTCTTTCATCCCTGACCGTTAAACCCAGCCCCTGGCCCTTGCCCTTTGTTCACTTAGTATTTGTTTGTGTTTATTTTCACCGGTAATCTATAGAGGAACATTTGGAGGGCAGCAGACTGGCAAGGACATAATGATGACTCAGGAGGTGGGACCTTATGGTTTTCACTCAGGGACCTCAATTTAGATCATCTCTGTCCCATTCACGATTTCACCCAGAGTCCAGTGGAATCCCCCCACCACCCAAGAATGGAGTTTGTCAAACTTTTGCCCCCCTGCACACCTGTTTGTTCTGCCGACAGCCCTATGTTGGTTCTCTCCCCTGAAGCAGTGTGCACAGGGCTCAAAATCATGAATAGTGGGTCAAGTGGACTCCGCTCCATAGATGGCCTTGTTATTTACACTGTAAAATGTCTTTAAGCCTTAGTTTCCTTCTCTGGAAAACAGAGCTAAAAATAATAATGACCCCCCTTGGGCTACTGCAGAGATCGAATGAGATAAATCATGTTAAATGCTTAGCAGGGTACCTGGTCCAAAGGAAATGAGAAGTGATTTTATTCTAAATTCTTTATCTAAATAAGCGACTGAGGTTTGAATAGTGTCCACAAGTGCATCTGTCCACCCTGTATTCCTCCAGGCTACATAGCTCTTTTTCAACACATAGGACATTAGTTTTCTGTTAATAGTTGTTCTCTATGGACTGTGAGGAGAAGGCGATGGCACCCCACTCCAGTACTCTTGCCTGGAAAATCCCATGGATGGAGGAGCCTGGTAGGTTGCAGTCCATGGGGCTGTGAAGAGTCGGACATGACTGAGCGACTTCACTTTCACTTTTCACTTTCATGCATTGGAGAAGAAAATGGCAACCCACTCCAGTATTCTTGCCTGGAGAATCCCAGGGACAGGGGAGCCTGGTGGGCTGCCGTCTATGGGGTTGCACAGAGTCGGACACGACTGAAGCGACTTAGCAGCAGCAGCAGCAGCAGCATGGACTGTGAAAACCTTAAGGACAGGGTCTGTGTCATATGTATTTTTCTATCCCAGTGACCAGCATATCATTTGACATTTCATCAGTACTTGATGCAAGGAATGGAAAGGAATGAATGAATCAGACATCATCTCAAGGACCTACAGACTGGCCCTACTTCCTAAGTCTGTCTTCCTTCAGACAGCCCTGACATCCAGGCAGTGGATGGAAACTGTTTACAGAGCCCCCACTGCCTCCTTGACCTTGGGCGTGGTGTAGCTTATGCCAGCAAACTTGGAAAACTCAGCAGTGGCCACAGGACTGGAAAAGGTCAGTTTTCATTCCAATTCCAAAGAAAGGCAATGCCAAGGAATGCTCAAACTACCACACAATTGCACTCATCTCACACGCTAGTAAAGTAATGCTCAAAATTCTCCAAGCCAGGCTTCAGCAATACGTGAACCATGAACTCCCTGATGTTCAAGCTGGTTTTAGAAAAGGCAGAGGAACCAGAGATCAAATTGCCAACATCCGCTAGGTCATGGAAAAAGCAAGAGAGTTCCAGAAAAACATCTATTTCTGCTTTATTGACTATGCCAAAGCCTTTGACTGCATGGATCACAATAAACTGTGGAAAATTCTGAAAGAGATGGGAATACCAGACCACCTGACCTGCCTCTTGAGAAACCTATATGCAGGTCAGGAAGCAACAGTTAGAACTAGACATGGAACAACAGACTGGTTCCAAATAGGAAAAGGAGTACATCGAGGCTGTATATTGTCACCCTGTTTATTTAACTTATATGCAGAGTACATCATAAGAAACGCTGGACTGGAAGAAGCACAAGCTGGAATCAAGATTTCTGGGAGAAATATCAATAACCTCAGATATGCAGATGATACCACCCTAATGGCAGAAAGTGAAGAAGAACAAAAGAGCTTCTTGATGAAAGTGAAAGAAGAGAGTGAAAAAGTTGGCTTAAAGTTCAACATTCAGAAACTAAGATCATGGCATCTGGTCCCATCACTTCATGGGAAATAGATGGGGAAACAGTGGAAACAGTGTCAGACTTTATTTTTCTGGGCTCCAAAATCACTGCAGATGGTGACTGCAGCCATGAAATTAAAAGACACATACTCCTTGGAAGGAAAGTTATGACCAACCTAGATAGAATATTCAAAAGCAGAGACATTACTTTGCCAACAAATGTCCATCTAGTCAAGGCTATGGTTTTGCAGTGGTCATGTATGGATGTGAGAGTTGGACTATGAAGAAAGCTGAGTGCCAAAGAATTGATGCTTTTGAACTGTTGTGTTTGAGAAGACTCTTGAGAGTCCCTTGGACTGCCAGGAGATCCAACCAGTCCATTCTAAAGGATATCAGTCCTGGGTGTTCATTGGAAGGACTGATGCTGAAGCTGAAACTCTAATACTTTGGCCACCTCATGCGAAGAGTTGACTCATTGGAAAAGACTCTGATGCTGGGAGGGATTGGGGGCAGGAGGAGAAGGGGACGACAGAGAATGAGATGGCTGGATGGCATCACCGACTCAGTGGACATGGGTTTGGGTAGTCTCCGGGAGTTGGTGATGGACAGAGAGGCCTGGCATGTTGTGATTCATGGGGTCGCAAAGAGTCGGACACAACCGAGCGACTGAACTGAACACTGCCTCCAACAAACAGTGGCTGTGAATCAGGCACTGTGCTGGGCTCTGAAAGTATGAAAAGCAATGCGACGTGGCCCTGCCCTCAAGAGGCTTAGCACCTAGAGAGAGGCGCAGATCATCACTGTAACAGTCACAATGCCGAGATGCTTTCATAGAGCTGGACAGAATGTATTATGAAGCCCCAGGGCAATACTTCTGAGCAATATTCAGGGAAGGTTTACAGAGACATGGGGCCTGGACCATGAAACATCCATTAGGAGTTACAGCTCTATTTGTTTATCTTCATTTTGTTTATTTACTTGGCTCTGCTGGGCCTTCACTGCTGCCCAGGCTTTTCTCTGTTGTTGTGAGTGGGCTTCTCATTGCAGTGGCTTCTCTTGTTGCAGAGCACAGGCTCCGGGGCACATGGGCTTCAGTAGTTGCGGCTTCTGGGCCCTAGAGCACAGGCTCGATAGGGATTGAACCCCAGTTACCTGTATTCGTAGGCAGATTCTTTACCACTGAGCCAGCAGGGAAGCCCCGGGAAGTCACAGCTTTAAGAAGATTATGGAGCACAGCTGTCACACTCAGAAACTGGATTCAAAAAGCAGGGTGAGGTTGGAGTTAAGAGGACATTGAAAAGTGGGTGAAGGCGTGTGGACAGCAGACCAGTGTGTCCCAAACTTTCCCATGGAAGAGATGCACAGCAGAGGGGACTGCGCATGGACTTTTGGGGGGTCTGGGGACACAGTCACAAACATCTCAAACAGCCCGACATGTTGGGAATATCCTTAAAGTCTTCTGTTTTGTCCTAAAAACACATGTGAATTTTGCATCTGATAGCCGAATATGGGCATGTTTATGTAACGGAAAAACCCTTTTCTGGCCTAAACCCTGGGTAAAATCGTGTCCTAGGAACACCCCAGAGCTCTGCATGCACACTGGGCACACTGGACTGACTTGGTGACATTGGTGGCAGACCTCAAAGGTTCTGGCATGAGATGTGGCATCAAGAAAGCAGGTGCTGTGGATGGAGCTCTGAGCTGTCAGTGGCATTCATGGTCCCAGGGGACAATCATTGCCTTGGGAGGAACAGAGGGGAGATACTGCCTTTAAGTTCTAAAAGAAGTTGTTCCAACTCAGCAGACACAATGTTCTTAGAAGTCAAGGTGTTTGATTTGCTAAAAAGTATTTTGGAATGCAGAAGGCCAGTACCTGAAAAGAAGCTTAGTGTAAAGCTGACACTAGAACTTCAAAGACCCAGGCACCCAGGCTGCAAACCAGATAAAAAGATGCCCTCCTGAGACAGGGAGTTTCTGAGCTGGAAAGGATGTGTTAGAATTTGGAGGGTCCCTGAGAAGGAGCCTGGTGCCCAGCTGAGAGGTGGAGAGTGCCAGAGAGAATTTGTTGGGAATCCCTAGACGCAAAGAGATTTTTGCTTGCTTCCAGAGTGTGGCAGACCCCAGAAATATGTGTCATGCTGCATGGAGTGGAGGGCGTGAGAGATGGCACGTGGGGACCAGGGGCAGAGAGGTCGCAGGGACAGGCCTGCATTTTCCAGGGTCCCAGACAAGGATATTGGAAATCTAAGTCGAATCCAGCATTAGGCCAAGACACCTAACTCCATCCCCATGACAGAATCTCCTTGCTAACCTCCGACCTGAAATATATCCAGGAGTGAAAGGGGAACAGAAATAACACTGTATTTAACTGAATGTAAACCTGAAATTTCGGAGAAGGCAATGGCACCCCACTCCAGTACTCTTGCCTGGAAAATCCCATGGGCAGAGGAGCCTTGTAGGCTGCAGTCCATGGGGTCACTAAGAGTCGGACACGACTGAGCGACTTCACTTTTGCTTTTCACTTTCATGCATTGGAGAAGGAAATGGCAGTCCACTCCAGTGTTCTTGCCTGGAGAATCCCAGGGATGGGGGAACCTGGTGGGCTGCTGTCTATGGGGTCTCACAGAGTCAGACACGACTGAAGTGACGCAGCAGCAGCAGCAAACGTGAAATTTAAACATAAAGAAATCTCTGTGTTTTTGTCAATCAGGTGAAAATAGGAGCCTGAGGTAGACATTTGGTACTTTTACAGGAAAATTAAGTTGTCGTTTTTGCAGCATGGTTGGCTTGGGATATTCGTCCCCATTCCACAGAGGTTTTAAGAAGACTGACAGCAGAGCTCAGAATGGATGGAGGAGAGAGACAGGGAAAGCAGGCTCCCAGGGAAGATGGAAAGAAGTGAGCAGGAGGCTTCTCCCCACTCTGCAATTGGGGACTGAATGTTCCCTGGCACGGAGAAGAGAACTGAGCAGATGAAGAGGGAAAATAAACAGTGGAAGTCATCCTTGCCCAGGTCTCATGTGCTTCAGAAGATGCTCGGGTTCTATCAACCAGCTGATGCTATCTTGCCTCCTTTCAGTCGTCCTTGGGTACAAGATGGGGAGCCGTATTAATCACCGATGTGGTCCAAGAAGGGGCTGTGTGGGAGATGCTGTGCAAATCAGCGAAAGAGCTGGGGCTTTGGTTCCCAGCCCAGCCACAGCAGCTGGTGCCAGTTTAACGCAGTGACCCCATTTCTGCCATGGCTGAAACCCAAGCAGACATTACTCAGAGAGGCTGAAAGGCTTTCTGGCTGAGCAAAGGTCCACGTGACCTCTGCAAGCCCGGCCAGAGGCACTAACCTGGAAGGACCGGAGCCACTGCTTGGTTTGTGTGTGACAAATTAGCCATCAGACTTCCAGGATATAACTCACTGCTTGATAGACCTCCCCTCTCCTGTGGCAGAAGAACAGGAGCGAGCATGGCCTGGCAGCGCTCTTCTTTGAAGTCTTTCAAGGGGGCCAGGAATGCAGCTGCAGGACCATGCTTTTTCTTGTGCCTCAAATTGAACAAAGGGCAGTCCTTTTCATTTACTTTCCAAAGAAGCTCCTAGGAGACCTTTCTTTTATTGATTGGAATCCCTTGGCTTCCACGTGGACCTAAAGGAAGGAGGAGAAGATGGAGCAGACTGAGAGGATGGAGGTGGAGGGAACTATGAAGGGGGTCCTTATCTCACAGACCTCTGAAGCTGAGAGTGACATCAATTAGGATGTTTCAGACAATGCATGGTGCCTGGCATAATCCTTTTCTACTGTGTTATCCTATTAAAATGTGATACATTTTAAAGAAAAGGATCTGATGCTACTCCACTTCTAATCCAATATTATAGCTCCAGCATCACTGCCAAATTCCAGAGAAGAATCCTAACATTGGGCTGATGCCACCAATCTGAGTTGTTGTTTTTTTTTTGCAAGGTCTTCCTTGGCTCTGATGAGAACCACAACTACCCCTTGGCTTCATCTATCCCCATTTCTTTCCCTGCCTATAACTCAGTGACCGGCTACCTGCATACACAGTTGAAAAATACAGTTCATGTGAAGGACAGGAGCATTACAAAAAGAAGCAGGCTTCATTCCAAGCTGTTTCATTTTCTTCTGCCTTGTCTTTTCAAAAACACTCATTTTATTTATTTTCTCACTCAACTCCTATAAAAAGAAATATCGCTAGCCACTCACAGGGGCCGACATCCCCATTCAAGGGGATTGTATTACCGAAGGCTTTGCAGAGCAATCACCAGACAAAAAGGTAGTCGGTGAATTCCAAGGAAATTAAATACTTTTATCTTGAAAAACACAAGCTCACAATCAGGCTTCAAAGGAACATAAATACAACACCGGGCTGTGAAAATCAGGATCCCCTTTCAAGGATGGAATAGAGGCCAGTGGCATTGACTCACAAAATCCTTAGAGAGCAGGAAGTTTGCTGTCTGGCATGGCGGGAATGAAAGTGTGAGACATCTCAGCAAGAGTGGGGGCGAGTGATGAGAGGGGTGGGGGGAACTGTGGGGACATTTTCCCTTCTCTTTCTTCCCTGGGGGCCAAACTCTATTATGCTGGCTCTCTAGTTTCTCTGGAGAGAGCCAAGCCTGGAAACCTGAATATGGGAGTTTAGATAGTGTCTCAAAGTGATGCTTGCAGAAAAAGCCTCTTCCTAAACAAATTGGATTGACTGCTCAGAAACAGGGAAACTCTGGGATTGGGGGGAGGGGGAGGGCGGAAAGTGTGATCAGGAACAGAGGTGAACCATGGCCCAGTGTGTCTGCTTCAAAGTAGGTCAACGAGTATAAAGACCCCAGCCGCACCGTGTCTGCAAAGTGAGGCAAGATTAAGTCAATGGATCTTCGATCCAAACATTTGCTGTAATGTTCCCTAGGAGAGAAGAGGTTTTTATAAGTGGAACTCACAGCCCATACATGGGCTTCCCTGGTGGCTCAGTGGCAAAGAATCCACCTACAATGCAGGAGACATGAGTTGGATTCCTGGGTCGGGAAGAAGCCCTGGAAAAGGAAATGACAACCCATTCCAGTATTCTTGCCCGAGAAATTCCATGGATAGAGGAGCCTGCTGCTGCTGCTAAGTTGCTTCGGTCATGTCCGACTCTGTGCGACCCCATAGATGGCAACCCACCAGGCTCTCCCGTCCCTGGGATTCTCTAGGCAAGAACACTGGAGTGGGTTGCCATTTCCTTCAATGCATGAAAGTGAAAAGTGAAAGTGAAGTCGCTTCAGTCATGTCCAATTCTGTGCGACCCCATAGATGGCAGCCCACCAGGCTCCTCCATCCATGGGATTTTCCAAGCAAAAGTACTGGAGTGGGGTGCCATTGCCTTCTCCGATAGAGGAGCCTGGCGGGCTGCAAATCCATGGGGTCACAAAAGAGTCGGTCATGACTGAGTGACTAAACAAGGACAGCACAGCCTCCCTCCCCAGTCACTTGGGACAGGGCTGGGGCAGGGGTCCTGGGATGACTTCAGTCACGGGGAGCCAGGTTGAGTTCTCTAATCATGCTCCTGCAGCATGAGGGACAATGGGGGCCCCCAGTTCCCCAGAGAGGTGGTGTAGGGTAGGGATACAGGCTTAGACTCTGGCTTCCATTTGAATCAGGCACTTCCGCTTGCCAACTGTGGGGTCCTGGGCAAGTTACCTGACTCCAGTACCATGGTTTCCTTATCTAGAACGTGGAGGCAAGGGTAGTGCCAGTTTCACAGGGCAACTGTTAGGATTGGATTAAAACGTTTAGCCTAGTAAGCTGGCTCATAGTAGACATTCATAAAGGTCAGCTTTATTTTTATAAGCGTTAGCTGGGCAGCCAGACTTACCTAGATTTCACATCTTAGCTCTGAAAACTTGGGCAAATTCTTGAAGTTCTCTGAATTTCTGTTTCTTTAACTGTAAAATGCCGACAGTGGACCTTCTTTATAGTATTTTTAATGAGAATTGAATGAGATCCTAGGTGCTCAAGCTTATACTTTGATAAATTGTAAAGTGCCCCTTCTATAATTTTTATTTTGATAAATTGCAAAATTTATCAGATGTGTTTCCCATCCCTCTTCTATTCTGTCGCTTTTCCTACCCTTATGCCATCACTGTCTCCAGAATCTGCTAAGGTCTAGTCAACAGATGTCATGATCAATGCAAGAAGAAATGGCAGACTTAGTTTCACAGTCCTCAGCGGTGCACACGTGATGCTTCACTTTGTATTTTCTGAAAAGGTTATGCAGGTCAACTCATATATGGGCAAGTAAAGTTGCTGTTTACAACAAATAAGTCCATTGAGATGGGGCCATTTAATATATGTGCATGAATGTAGGTGAACATGGCTCTGAATTGTTTTTATTTATTTAGTCGCTAAGTCATGGCTGACTCTTTGTGACCCCATGGACTGTAGCCCTCCAGGATCATCTGTTCGTGGGATTTCCCAGGCAAGAATACTGGAGTGGGTTGCCATTTCCTTCTCTAGGGGATCTTCCTGACCCAAGGATCGAACCCTGGTCTCCTGCATTGGCAGGCGGATTCTTTACCGCTGAGCCGCCAGGGAGCTTCTAGACTCTGAATTAGTAAGTGCTTGAAAATCATATTGGTCAAATAATCCACGTTCTTATCAAATGTTGTCAGTCTGGAAGATTGCACCAAGCTTCAGCAACTAGCATAGTGCTCAGCTCATGGGAGCTTTTCAAGAAGGATATGTTGACTGATGTCAAAGACAAAATACACTGCCTCCTAAAGGGATTGTGGTACCAGTCTCTCCTCTCTCTGCCCCTGCCACGTGACCCCTGTTGCCTCTGCCTCTTTGCTTCCCAAGCTCCCATTCAAAAGGAATTGTCCTGCCTTGCATTTGCAGATTTCCACAGGACCATCTGGAGATATGCATGGGTTTTAAGGTCTGAGATATATGTACACCTGAATCCAGGAGGTGACTATTTGCTGGTCAGAACCAAAGGCAGAGCAGGTGGCTGGCTGGGTGGGTGGAGATTCAAGTCTATTCAGAGATACTCCCTTGCAGGTGGCCCATTCCCCTCTGTGGTTCTGGAGACAGCATTCTTCACTTGCATTTGTCAACTATCATTTGTGTTTGTGGGCAATCTGTGAATGACACCAAAGTTAGTCTTTAATCTACCGAAAGTTTATGGGGAGAGTTTGATTCCATTTTAGTTTAATAGTCTTACTTCTGGGACCCAACTGAGCCTCAGAAACTCGTGTCAGGAAAATCTCAGTTTGAAAGCCATCTGTCTGAATGGCTTATGTGTGGTCTTGTCTGAAGACAGGAGGGCCGGGTGTGATAAGATGACTCCAATACAGGTGTGGAGGCATCTATGGGTGCACCATGGGCCTTGGGGCCAGACTGGAGGGAGTCCACATGACAGGCTCCCCTGAGTGATGACTGTGAGCCGGGAAAGGCGTCTGACTTCTAGGAGAATGACTAATGACAATGTTAACGGAACCACTGCTCCCTCCTAATTGCTCCCCGCTCATTCCCCACTCCATCTGTTTCTCAACTGCAACTCTGCCAGCAATCTATTCTTGCCTCCCCTTTCCAATAAGTTCCTAAAGGCACGAGCAGTATATAAGCCCCGCTCCAGCGGGGAGGGGGCCACTCGGCCTGGAGTCAGCATGCTGGAGCTGACAGCCCTGATTCACATGCTGCTCTTGAAACGCGAGAGGCTGGGAAAGAGAGGCTGCGGGGCATTACACTGACTCATGGTTTCTACCAGAACCCTGTTTAAACCCAAGCTCCTCCAAGAAGCTTTCCCTCACCTGATCAAGATATCCCAGCACAGATCACCTGTTTGTTTATGACTCTCCCCCGGCCCCACCCCCCAGACCTGCTCAGGACCACGTACACTCAAGTCCACATTGTGGGTCATCCACGTCATGTTCAGCCCCACTTTGGCCAGCCATTCAGTACAATCTGGGCCATCTGCCTGTGTCACCAGGCTAGGAGAATTGGATGAGGGCTAGTGCTCAAACTCTCAGTCATGTCTGACTCTTTGCAACCCCACAGACTGCAGCCCCCACGCTCCTCTGTCCATGGGATTTCTCAGGCAAGAATACTGGAGTTGGCTGCCATTTCCTCCTCCAGGGAATCTTCCCGACCCAGGGGACAAACCCACGTTGTCTCTTACATCTCCTACATTGGCAGGCAGATTCTTTACCCCTAGTTCCACCTGGGAATAATAGATGAGGGCTGGCCCACTTTATTATTAATTTAAAAGCATTTGATTAGGAGTGAGTACATATCACAATATGAATCCAAAGTTTTGGGTAATGCAGGCTTCTACACCTGTGATGTCCTTATCCTCTTTCTGTCAGCTCATTTTTTCAACAAGCATTTATTGACTCTTATGATGGGCCATGATTGTGGTTTTACAGAGCTGAACAAGACATGGATCCTCTTCTCAAGGAAATCACAGTCTAGTGGGAAATCAAGGTATCTACATTAAACTAATGATTATTCTATGCAGTTTTAGAGTGATACAAGATGTATTAGAAATCTTCTGACCAGAAAGATCACTCGGGCAACTACAGGGATGGTAAAGTTGAGAAGGACAGGCTGTGTGCAGAGAAATCATTTTGGAGTCTTCAGCCAAAGTCCAGGCAAAAGATGGTGGGGGCCTGAGCTAGGGAAGTGGTAGGAGAGATCGAGAGAAGAGTAAGAAATTAAAAAGCATTTAGGAGGTTAAATCAGCAGGACAGTGCATGGAGGAGAGGCAAGAGACCCAGTGCAGGGAAATAGGAGAATATGCTTCAGAGCAGGCAAAGACAATTGAGAAGCCTGGGGGAGAACAGAGAGCAATGGCTTCATGAAAAAAAGGAGGAAGAGGAAGTTCCCTGATGGTCCCATGGTTAGGATTTGGCACTTTTACTGCTGTGGCCCAGGTTCAGTGTCTGGTTGGGGGAAATGAGATCCAAACAACCTCACAGTGTAGACAAAGGAAAAAAAAATGCAAAAAAGGGGTTGGTTGACAATGTCAAGTGTTACAAGAAGTCATTTAAGTTCAGGACTGGAAATTTTCTTATAGATTAGAAACAAAATGTTCAGTGTTGACCCTGATGAACTTGGTTTGAGCGGTATGAAACAAAATTTCATGGGATGACAAGTAAATATTCGAGAGGATAAAAGTGAATTCAGAGCACAATCATTTCTCCTTTAGATACCATAGACAGATCACCTAGCACCTAAAAGCTTTTCTTGGGTGTCCAAAACTATGTTTGAGGTCTGAAAAAAATTATTAGCTTCAAAATGCAAAAAGAAAACAGCTAAATTAAGTTGACATGTGTAATTAAATATCTCTAAGATGTAACACTGTTTCAACTTCATTAACTTTAAATTTAATATTCATAAAAACTTCATTACATTTAGAAACAATTTTTTTCAGCTTGATTTTTCTCCTTTTGCAAACATTCTCTTATATGCACAACAACTGCTAAGAAATCACAGCCAATTATACATTAATTGTTGCTTGCCACTCCGCCGCATCAGAAGCAGAATTTTAAAAATGCATTTAACATACAATGTGGGTACATTTTCTTTTTGTTTCATGTGGGATGGGGCCTCCAACTGTAAGTGTTTTAAGAGCTGTCTTAAAATAGTTCTGATATAGACAAACTGTTTCAAAAAGCTTGGCCAGGGAAGAAAGGAAAAAAGAAAGGTATTCACTAGACAGAGCTGGAGGGAGGAGAAGGATTTTTTATTTTTCTTTTTTAATTTTTAATTAATATTTTATATTGGAGTATAGCCAAGTAACAATGTTGTGATAGTTTCAGGGGGACAGCAAAGGAACTCAGCCATACATATACATGTATCCATTCTTCCCCAAACTCCCCTCCTATCCAGGCTGCCACATAACATTTAGCAGAGTTCCCTGTGCTAGACAGGAGGACCTTGTTGGTTATCCATTTAAAATATAATAGTGTGTAGACACTGATAAGAAGGGAAAGACTTGAGTGTGTTTTCGTGCTGAGGGAAAAAGCCAGTGGGGAAGACAAGATTGGGGAGGGCCAGGGTGGTGACAGAGGGCGACAGGGAAACACTAGAGCTCAGATGGTGGAACTGGACCTGAGGGTAGAATGCCTCCTCTGCAGAAACACGAGGGGAGGTTGAGTTCCTAAAAGGGGATCCTAATCTTTTTTCTGGAGCTGAAGCTTCAATACTTTGGCCACCCAATGCAAAGAGCCAACTCACTGGAATAGACCCTGATGCTGGGAAAGATTGAAGGCAAAAGGAGAAGGGAGTGACAGAGGATGAGATGGTTAGTGCCATCACCAGCTCAATGGACATGAATGTGAGCAAACTCCAGGAGATAGTGGAGGACAGAGGAACTTGGCCATGGGGGTCCACGGGGTCCCAAAGAGTTGGACACGACTTACTGACTGAACAACAGTGTTTTTTCTATATCAGGCAGAACTATCTGAAGGTGATAGTAAAGTCCATGGTACCTCAACAATCACTTGGGGCTCCGTTTACCTAAATAGGTGGGCCTCCTTGGTATCAGTTATCACTTCCCCTTCACTGGTGAGCCCTTGCTCCACAGGGGCCGGCTGGAGAAACTGGTTAGTCCATAGTGTTCAGATACATGTTCTAAAACCCGGTTCTCACCACCCCTAAAACTACAGCTGCACGCCCCAGCTAGATTCTTGGGGCATTCCCCCTTAAGTGTCCCTTTTGTCTCTCTGATATTCCTATGGTCAAAACCTTCTGCCTAAATGGTTCCAGGTTAGAGGGACAGGTCATCAAAGAAGCCCGAGCACCTTCCTCCTGGAAGGAAGACATCTACTCCAAACTGTATGTGTTCCCGTAGAACTGAATTTTTGTCTCTTGTTTTTGATTATTCAAAATAGAGGGTGTTGTATTCATGCAGGTCCTCAAGAGTTGGCTGTGTGGACCTGCAGACCCACTGGGTGCATTCACGATGTAAGCCCTTGGAGTAGCAGATTATTAGTATAGGCAGGTGCTGTGCCACGCTGTGTTATTTTAAAAACAAAACAAACGCCCCCAAAAACAAGACATTCACTTGAGGCTTTGTGAGAGGAAACCCAAGGCATCTTGAAATGGCTAGGCAGGGATATTTTTCCAGCTTTCCCAAGTACGGTAAGCAGTGTCAGATTTCTGCTTCTAAACCCTGATTCATCTCAGCATTGCAAGACGCTGGCTATCCCTGACACGACATAACTCCGTGTCCCATGAGAGCACTGCTGGTTGAACAGACAGACACTCACAACGTGCAAGTATTCAGGAAGAGCACAGGAGGGAAGCCACACTCTTGGCACTTTCCTAGATAAAAGCTGCTTTTAGATTTATGATTGTGGCCCCTGGTGAATCAGAGTTTCATGTGTTTCTGACACCACCCCCCACAAAAAGCATCCAGTTACATAGCTAATGTGGTGTTTGACATTGCAGAAGTGAAACAATCATATAATTCTCAAATATTTGTTAAGTATATGTTATTTGGACAGTTATCATACTAGAAAGTGAGGTTATAACCATATATTGTGACTGACTTGAAGAAACTTAGCTATGAACGATGCTTTCCCAAATACCAATTTGCAAACAAATTTTAGGCCTGGCTGGAAAAGAATCACCTGTGAAATGCATTTTAAAATACAGATTCCTAGGCATCATTTCCGGAGATAGGGATTCCGTAGGTCTAGGGTGAGATCTAGGGATCTATGTTTTTAATGAGCTTCCCAGATGGTTCTGATGGCCTTCAGGTTTGGGAGCCACTGGTCTGGTGGAATAAAAAGTTTTACTTTCCAAGGAAGTATTTTAGTAACATGTTGACACAGATAAGTAAAAGAAACTTTTTTCTATCCACAGTTTAGTTACAAGTTTTTTATATCCATGGATATAAATGGCTTTATATCAAGCAAACACAGTGTTAGGAAGATTGACTACATTTTTGTGAAACAGCTAGAATTTGCTGGTATTTTGATATCGTTGTTATTGTTGTTGTATAGTCGGTAAGTTGTGTCTGACTCTTTTGCAACCCCATGGACTGTAGCCCGCCAGCCTTCTCTGTTCATGGGATTTCCCAGGCAAGAATACTGGAGTGGGTAGCCATTTTCTTCTCCAGGGGATCTTCCTTATCCAGGGATTGAACTTGCATCTCCTGCATTGCAGGTGGATTTTTTTACCACTGAGCCACCTGGGAAGCCCTTTGGTATCTATAGGCGAAATCCAGTTTTGCCTGAACCCATTTTCATAAAATGACCGCCACTTCCACCCCAAGAAGCTTCTCACCAATCTCCTCCATTTGTGTCTACATCCCCTTCCCCTCTTCTCCTCCAGCTGTGCTCTGCTTTTGTTTCAAAAGAATGATTATATCTCAGGGAACATGTGTGTAAAGCATCTACAAGTCTCAAGTGCTGGTAATTCAAACAACATTCAGCACTTTTTGTAGAATAATTATGTCTCCCGGCTCTTTTACGCTATTTTTCATTTCTTCTCACTTTCTTACAGGACTAGGAATGGAGAATATTGGTGGAATCTTTGTGGTTCTTATTTGTGGCTTAATCGTGGCCATTTTTATGGCTATGTTGGAGTTTTTATGGACTCTCCGACACTCAGAAGCGACTGAGGTAAACCTTCTAATGGGTATGACCTATATAGTGTTGGCAGGCAGGGCAAAGTTCAGAGGCTCATGCAGGGACAAAGGTCATTTCAGACAGAACCTGTGAAATCCCATAGGAGGGTAGGGGGCCCACGGATTTAGCACAACTGTGATTTAAGGTATAGTATTAAAAGGAAACACAAACAAAAGTAACCAGGTTACAATGGAAACAGTGGCTTTGGCTCTTCCATCTTAAGTATGTTTTTGCCTTGGAGGTAAAAGCTGTCTAGAGCTATTATCCTAATTCATGAGAGCTCAAAATGGCATCTTCCTTCTCAGAGTCTTGGAAGAAGTTTAATTCTCAGACCTGTGACTTAGAAACTGGGTTAATTAAGCTTCACACAGATGGAAGAGTCTGAGAAGGAGGAAAAAGACTTTATCCAGTTGAACCCCCATTCTACCTCCTTACATGCTTCCTGCATTATTTGTTTGTTTTAACTGGGGTATAATTGCTTTGCAGTGTTGTGTTAGTTTCTGCTATACAACGAAGTCAATCAGCTCTATGTGTACACACCTCCTCTCCCCCCACCCCACTTCTAGGTCATCACAGAGCCCCGAGCTGAGTTCCCTGTGCTATACAGCAGCTTCCCGTTAGCTATCTGTTACCCATGGTGTAGAGAGCAGTATGGAGGTTCCTCAAAAAACTAAAACTAGATCTACCATTATTTGGTTTTTAAAGTATACTAGCATCTATCTCAATCTCCCAACTCCTGATTGTCCTAAAATCTCTCTCTCTGACACTGGAGAAACAGTTCCTAACAATAGCTAAGAGTCCAGGGCTCCTATAAACCTCTGCGGTCCAGCCTCTTGTAGGGCCTTGATTTAACACAGCTCACCAATCTCTTCCTCTTTCTCATGTCCCCATAGGACTTCCAAGCCACCACCCACTCCTCATAACCCTTTGCTCCTTCACGACTAATGTTCCCTCCTGTCTCACCAAGAGATCAGGAGTGACCAGCCCCCACTGAAGATCACCACCTTAAAAATCCATCCACAGCTGGAGCCACCCCTGGGGCTGCCTCGCATGTTCGGGTCACCCCTCCACCTTGTTCCCATCTTTCCTCAGCTCCCCTAGGATTATCCTTTTTTCCTCCTTTATTTTTTCTCCCTGTTCTCTCCCCCAAGTCCACAACTACACTAATGTTTATCCCATAGTCTCAAATAACAGCCATGTTACTATTGCTCTTGCCCTCCCTCTGTTACTATCGCTCTTGCCCTGCCTCTCTCCTCTTGCAAACCCAGGTGATCCACTGCCTCCACCTCTGTGTTTTCACCTCCCATTCTGGACTCACTCAAGGACAGCTGGCTTCTCCCCACCTCTGCCCTGAAAGGTCATGGCTAAGAGGCCTGACCCCTCCCAATGAACAAAACCAAAAGATAACCCACTGGGCCTTATTGGACCTCAGTGTGGCCCTTGATGAAGTGAGGAGTTCCTTCTAGAACTCTTTCCTCCCTTGCCCTGCCTGCACCAGACTTTCTTGGTTCCCCACCTCCTTCTCTCTTTAGCATTACTGGCTCTCTTCCTCCATCTGCTTTTTCAACAGTGATGCTCGTACCTCTCCCTAAGACCTCATTCAGGTGTTCCTTTCCTTGTGAAACCTTCCCCACGTCTCCTGCCTTCTCCCCCAAATCAGAACGCTACTCTTTTCTCCTCCCTTCCACCGTCCCTGTAACCAGAGCATAGAGGGTTCACACACTGTGTGCCAATTATTTTCATATCAGCCTGGTTACTAGACATTTTGCTACCCCAAAGTAGGGACTCAGTCTTTTGCGTCAGTATTCCCACGACAAAGCACAGTATTTGGCACTTAGTTGACAGTCAATACATATATGTCGGTATATTCTGTCACATATAACAGATTAGGCAGGAGATGATGCTTTTGTTATTATTAGAAGTACAGAGAAGTCAAGACTTGCATAGAGTCTCTGCTATATATTGACAGTCTTGAGTCTAGTCCTGACTCAGGCCATGTTCCATTAGGGGAGTCTCCTTCTCTGTAGCTGCTTCAGGCAGAGGATCTGTGTGAGCTGGATTATTTTCCCAAGAACTCACCCGTGGTCTAGATGTACCTTGAAAAATTCAGTGAGGAGTTCAAGTTCTCCCAACATCTAGAAAGAAGAGTAAAGGCTACATGAACTATTTGACTATGGTAAAGCAACTTCCCGTTTCTGCTGATAGAATGGGAAGAATGGAAGAGAGAACATGAAAGAAAAGAAAATTCCTTCTCCCATCCTGGGGGGGAAGAGTGTCCTTTCCAGCACAGAGAAGAGAACAAAGCAGAGCATGTACTCACTCTGAAGTAGGTAGGTTTAGATTCAACTTCTAGGTCAGCTATTTGTTAGTTGAATAAGTCTAGGAAAGTATATAAATTCTTTGAGCCTCCATTTCCACATCCGTGAAATGGGTATAACCATGATAGTCATGGGCTTCCCCGGTGGCTCAGATGGTAAAGAATTCACCTGCAATGGAGGAGACCTGGGTTCAGTTCCTGGGTTGGGAAGATTCCCCTGGAGGAGCTCGTGGCAACCCACTCCAGTATTTTTTGCCTGGAGAATCCCATGGACAGAGGAACCTGGGAGAGCTTGAACTCCTCACTGAATTTTTCAAGGAACATCCAGACCACAGGCAAGGTCCTGGGAAAATAACTCAGCTTACACAGATCCTCTGCCTGAAGCAGCTACAGAGAAGGAGACTCCCCTAATGGAACAATTAATGGAACAATCCAGGCAATGGCAGAAAGCCGGACACGACTGAGTGGCTAAGCATGGTTGTCACGGTCCAGGTTCAAGATGCTTCATTCGCAGTTCTGAAACCTAAAAAGCTCAGTTCAGAAGGTTCCAAGGGTTTTGTCTGATGCCAGCGTATTTGGTGACAAACCTAGACTTGGACTTGTATGAGGCTAATATTTATGGTCTTTCTCTCACTTGGTGTGAGCATATATACCTTTTGCTACAGAAATATTAGTGTGTTTGAAGGTAGGGTCTCCCCCAGAGCCCACTGGAAGAGATACATAATGTATTTTATGTTCACTGTATTACCTTGTCCAAATCCAAAATATTCGAAAACACAGCTGGACCCACGAGCTTCTTATCAGGAGAGCTGCAGGAGTAGATGGCTGTTGTACAGTTCTTAGAACAGCAGCCTCTCCAGCCATAACCGGCTGATTAAAGGAAATGAGACTTTTTAGCCTGAGAACAGAATGTTCATGGAGACAGGGCTGCTTTTTCAAATACTTGAAAGACTGACATCTGGTAGAGGGATTACTTATTTAGTCAGCTTCAAGGTCCAAATTTAACTGGGATCAATGGACGACAATTTCAGGGAGAGGAATTAAGTCAGTAGAAGGAAGCAGCGCTTAAGGGAAATATGCAAAACTGGTAGGGGCGCTTTCCCACCATGGTGAGATCATTGTCTTTGAAGGTGTTCAAAGTTGAAACAACCAGCTGGTAGGGCTGTTGCACACGATGGTATGGATGTTTGAATGTTAAATAGCGGGTGGAAGTGAGAGGATGAGTTGATAGGCCATCGATCATTTAAGATGATAAAATTCTGAAACTCTGCGCCCTGATCGCTCGCCCGAACTAGCACGCAAGGGACCCTCTGGGGCTGCTCTTGAAGGATGGGGCTGTGACCTCCTCGTGTCCTGCAGGGGCCCGTCTGCCAGGAGATGGTGAGCGAGCTGCGTAACATCATCCTTTGCCAGGACACTGTCCATCCGCGCCGGCGGCGCTCCGGGCTGCCGCCGCCCCGGCCCCCGATCCCGGAGGAGCAGCGCCGGCCCCGGGGCACCGCGACGCTCAGCAACGGCAAGCTGTGCGGGGCCGGGGAGCCCGACCAGTTGGCGCAGAGACTGGCCCAGGAGGCCGCCCTGGTGGCCCGCGGCTGCACGCACATCCGCGTGTGCCCCGAGTGCCGCCGCTTCCAGGGCCTGCGGGCGCGGCCGTCCCCGGCGCGCAGCGAGGAGAGCCTGGAGTGGGAGAAGACCACCAACAGCAGCGAGCCCGAGTAACCCCGCCGCCGCCGAAGATGCTCGGTTCCGCGGCCCGCTGCGGGGGCGAGATGCGCCGGGTCGGCGCCTGCTGCCCGCCGGGCCCTCGGACTTGTACAGCGTCCACCCTTCTCTCCGGATTTTGGATCCAGTAACTTTACAAACAGATCAAAGAGCCTGACGCCCCAGCTGGAGACGGCACCCTGGTCCGGGGAGCTGGGGCCACCCCAGAGACGATGTGCCCAAGTGGCAAGGGACTCTCTGCCTCCCAGCCACAAGCCCCCACTCCCCCCACTGGGCCTTCCCATCCCGCCAAAACTACAGAGTCCGGGTGGAGGTCCCTGTCCAGACCATCAGAAGAATTGGCATCATCAGTGGAATTTCCCCCTAGGAAGGTGCCATTGTACCCTGGGTCTAGTTCTTACAGGAAAAAAAAAAAAAAAAAAAAATTAAACTCAACAGGGAAGTTTTTCTTTTCTGGATTTGTATATTTCTGTTAATGGTCTTTTGTTGTCTCTTTCGCTGTCCTTCCCTCCCTTGTTGTCTCAATTCTCTTCATTTGGTTTGCTTTCTTGGGGAGGTGGGGAGGCTGGGTTAGGGATTGGAAGTCACCATAATCTTGTTACCATTGCCCTACATTCTAGGATATGGAGCAGCCAGTGTCTCAAACTCCAGGTGCTGAATTCTCCTTTCTGTGTGGTGACCGGGGGACACAGGGGCGTGGAGGAGAAGGCTCTTGGGAAGAATTAGGTGGAGAGTCTCCAATAAAGGTCCATTAAAGTAATTTTTAAAACGTCCCAAACCAATGAACTCAAAGTTGACTGAGAGAACTTGAAATGCCTGAGAGGTTAATATGTCCCTTCTTTCTGTTTCTCTTTTTGACTTTCACTGTGATTGAGTTTGGTGTGGTCTTTGGTGAAAGTGATCTCTGATGAGGAGAGAAGAGAGAGGAGCGCAGAAGGCCCTGACTATCCCAGGGCTGGTTTAAGGAGCAGAGAGGGTCAATGCAAGCTTCCTGGACAGTGGCCTTGGCTCGGTGTTCATGGGGTGGGGGGTGGGGAGAGGATGGGGCCACCCTGCTGGTCTGGCGCATCCTTTGTTACCTGCACCTCTTTTTAACAAAATTCAGTAGCTACCTATGAAGCCAGAGCTATCCTGGATTGGGTGACTGTTTGCTACTAGATTGGAGACCTGGGTACAAGTGCACACGTGTGTGTGTGTGTGTGTGTGTGCTTATTATATAAAAAGACCATAAGTAATCAAGAATTTGCCAGATTCCTGGGAGAGAGGTAGGGTCTTGTGGCCAGTGCATAGGCCTGGGAACTAGGAACTCTTGAGTTCTTCCAGACACATGGGCAGTAGCCCCCTTGTATGACTTCACATGAAGCATCTCACTTCTCTTCCATCTGCACAGAGTTACTGATGCTTTCCAGGCTGTCAGATGCCTGCAAAGTGCTTCTCTACTTGTGAGATGCTTGCAGGGTCCACAGCATCTTCTGACGGGAGGGGCAGACTTCCCAGCAGCCACTTGACCGTTGCTTCGCTTCTCCAATGGGGAGTTTCACACACAGTTTTCATTTTCTGATGGAAAACAAATTCTATGCAATTTCTGTTTGTCAGCTTAGAAAATCCAGAGGGAGGGAGAGCTAAATAGCTACGACGATCACCTCCCCCACCGTCAACACCTTGAATCAAAACTGTCCTCCCGTTGTTTCTGTTCTGAATGTACTAACATAAAGACACCTTTGGAAGACGACGAGCTTAATTCCATGTTTTTTCCATCGACATTAGGTTGACATCTTCTTTGTGCCAGGACAGTTGGTTAGAGCAGCCATCTTGGGGGTACCCTGAGGAGTCAAATAAAGGATACCGGCTTTGTACTAGGCTGACCTCTTCTCTCATGAATTTGAGTCCTTTTACTTTTTCCTCTTAAGTCATCAAATGTCAGCAAGCTCTGCAGACACGAGTCTTTTTTTTTTAAACATTGCTCGCTTGAACCACCTGAAGAAACATGGATTTGGCGGGAAAGGCACCTGGAGGCCGACAGACTGCAGACCAAAATGGTGCCACGCTGCCCTCAACTCCAGCCCTGGCTTCTAACAACGTGGTCCCTCCTGTCAGGTCACATGTGGAGCGGGAAGGGTTTTTTTTTTTTTTTAAAGACAAATAAAACTCATTTTTATGAGCAAGACATTTTGATCAATAACAAACTTTTTTTCATGGATTAGTGAAGTAAATGTCCCCATGAATCATTTATATAGTCTGTTTCTTTCATGAAATAAAGATAAGACTGACAGCGCAAGGAAGTTTCTATCAGCTGCAGAAACCATTGTGGCACCTCGCTCAAGCTGCTGAGTGAATTTGCAACCAGCTAGTTCTCTTCCTTGGTTCGTCTCCACTTTTTATCTGTTGGTTGTTGGCTTTCTTTTCCATTCTGTATTTTCTATCTGACTCTGTATACTGTATAAAGCTGTTTTTTCTTGTCTGTTTATCTTTCTTCGACTGGAATATTTACAATAAAACAGAAAGAAACCCTGAAATGTTAGTGATGGATGAAAGCTGTCTGGGTTTCGAAAGAGTGGTCTGGTGTGTCTAAGATCCAGGTACTCTGAAAGCAAATAAAAATATAAACCCACATTTTGTCTTCCCCTCCACCTGCCCTTCTCTCTTGCCCTCTCTCCAGTTCCCACCCCCTTCGGCTCTTTGTTCAGACCCCAGAAAAATCTAAGTGGCTTCTTTCAGTTTGTAATCCTGGAGACAGAGTCAATCCCCACCTCCCACCCCCAAACGGATACACATGTTAATGAAGTTCAGGATTCATAGGGTTTTGTCTTCCTAAATGCACTTTCAAGAATAGTCATCTATTGATGCCTAGGGTAACTCTAGTCAGATATCACCCCAGATTCCACTGGGAGCTTGAAGATTGCATCAATTAAAATATAATACTTTGCTTTATTTCTTTTAATTGCCTTGCAGGGCCCCAACGGTCACAAGATCTCTACCTCAGAACCCAGGTCGGGTGTAAGTTGAGTATGTAGATGGCCAAAAATCTTTTGGCTTCCTCTAATCCAATGCTCATATGAGAATATTCATCCTGGGAACTTGCCAGCCGGCCCTCTTATTGGTTAGGTGAGACCGAAATATCAAGATAACCAATCCGCCTGGGGCTGCTCTGTGAAAGTTTATTAGTTTGGAATTCCAAGGAGTTTAATTTTCTTTGGGAATCCAAGGGGGGACTTCCCATGGTGCAGAAGGCCAGAAAGGGCTGGGGCACTTCAGACTCGGCAGGTTGGTGGTTTGAGTGAAGCTTGAGAGAACCGTTTGTAACCCTCCCTCCAGTGGGGTGTGCGCAGCAGTAAAGCAGTCTGGACACGATAAGGGGGATTTGGTTCCCTGATGGGTAGGCGACTCTCTGGAGGTAATAACAAAGAGGCCTGTTGGGAAAATTCAGAGAAGGAATCCTTTCATAAAGATTTCACTTAAAGCTAGTGCTTCCTATGGGGCCTCTCAAAGAGAAAAATTAAGCCTTTAGTTGCTTTGAGTTGTTCGCTTGTCTTTCTGTGAAAGGTGGCTTCTCTCCACAACCTCACAGGCAAATCCTCCAACATTAGCCAAACGGAGTGTCCTCAGGGGCTGACAACCTGGGGATACTGCTGCATGCCTCAAAGATTGGTGATGACGTGCCTTTAGAGAACTCCTCTCATAGAAAAAATATTTGTTGTTGCTGTTTAGTCGCTAAGTCTTGTCCAACTCTTTTGCGACCCCATGGACTGTAGCCCACCAGGCTCCTCTGTCCATGAAATTCTCCAGACAAGAACACTGGAGTGGGTAGCCGTTTCCTTCTCCAGGGGATCTTCCCAACCCAGGGCTCGACCCAAGTCTCCTGCATTGAAAGGCGGATTCTTTACCGTCTGAGCCGCCAGGGAAGCTAGAAATAATATAGACCCACTCTATCTATCTGTCTCTCACAACAGGTGTTGATTGCAGAGGAAAATGTGTCTAAGTTTTAAAACTGAGGAGGTCAACAACCCTACTGTAATTTAAGGGCAACCTGGAAAGAGCAGTTCTGTCACTATCAACAGAATGTTATCCTTCAAATTCTATTAATTTCATACTAATTTCCAAATCTGAATAAAAAATATTAATGTTACCATAAGAACTAGCACGAAGATCAAGAAAGAAAAACGTTTGTGAAGGGAGTAGAATGGAAAACAAACCCTCTGATCAGAAATGGCAGGAAAGTTGATGGCCTAGGAAGAGACATAAGAGGTTGAGTGTAGGGACTTCCCCAGCAGTTCAGTGGTTAAGACTGCCTTCTGATGCAGGGGGTGAGGGTCCAATCGCTGGTCAGGGAGCTAAGATCCCATGTAATGTGCAGCCAAAAAGCATAAAAGAGAAGTAATATTGCAGCAAATTCAATAATGACTTTTTTAAAAAAAAAGGAGTTGAGCATATAATCTGCTCATATATTACGTGAGACCATACACGTAAATATTTTAGTGGTCAGGATTGAAGGAAATGAGTCAGAGAACCAATGCATTGTAACTGAGTTGTATCTGGGGAATTGAACTTATTTACAAAGGTAAATATGTAGAGTCTTACTGCAGATATGTAGAGTCTGTATTATAGAGGATGGAGGTCAGACACATAAGCGCAATGATCCTCTTGCCAGAAAATTAGCTAAAGAATCCTGCTCACCCTTCAGAATCCCTTGTACCCAATCCAGTGTTCTCTCTTGACTATGGCAGAAAAGTCAGAGGGGAACAGGGACCAAGAGGCCTCTCATCCTGTTGGGAATTTTTCTTAGATTCGTGAGTGACCTTGAGAGGGTGTTTCTTTAGTCTACAGCCCCATATTAGAGTCTGTGTCTGTCTTCTGTCTGAGAAGACAACAGTTTCCTGTAAGAAACAATGACGATAAAGCACAAAATATTCAAGTGCTGCAGTGTGTGATTTGGAATCAAATCATGTAGACATTCCGAGAGGCTGAGGATTCCAGGTAATTGAGATCGGCTTAGTGGAGGAAGCAGGACTGTTTGTGACTTGGGGTTGTTAATAGTTTATTTATTTTGGACATCTAGAAAAACAAGAGTTCGCTTTTTCTGGGAATGAAATATGGTTAATTCATGTTGACGGATTCAGCACCATTCTGATAAGACATAGCTTGTTGAGGCAGTTGTTTTGTTTCGCCCACAGTGTTCTTTTTCCTAGGATTCCAGCTCACCTATTATGCTTCTTCCTATTTGCTGCCAGTACTATTTAGAAATTTTGACCACTAGCTCATTCCTGGGCTTCTTTATGTTGTATTAGCGGGATTAGCTATAGAGACAAGCAGCCTAGACCTACAGAATACAGAAAGGCTAACTGTGAAACAAGCAATGAGATGATCTGAAGTGGACTATGAGCTCTTTTTAAAAAAGATTACATACTTTTAAAATTGGGAAGAAGGAGGGTGAAATACAGAACTGAAAGTGTGGAACCAATGTGAAAAACTAATACAGAACCAAATGCCCAAATTTCTGATGTACAGGAACACTCAGAATGATTTTCTTTTTCAGTCCATTGAACCATCCAGGTATCCATTTGGCTTCGCCGAAGCCCATGGAGCCTGCATGGAAAATTATTCTACTTGGATTGTTCTGATTAGATTCTTAGTAGCCTTTCCCTGAAAAATAACAGAATGTAGCTTCCAATTCTACATCATCTGTAATCCTATAGCTCCAAGTGGGCCTAGAGAAACATACTAAATCACCAAAAGCAGGTGACATGTGACAGTCACAAGCAGGATAACACACACACACACACACACACACACACACACACAGAGGACAGCATTACTGGAGATGTTCATACCCACACACTCAAATGTGGCGACAGTACTTAAAAGTAGCTTAAAGAGAATTTATTTCTCTGTGCTTCTCTTGCCCCTGTTTATTCAAGCTAAGCTGGTGTGTGTGTGTGAGTTTAGCACAGACTGGGAGATTCCCATCAGGGCTCTTATGTCTATTTTGAAAGAGAGAAGACAGTTTCCACGATCACTTCAGGGTTTGTCGGTGCTTCTAGATAATATTCCTGGGTTTAATCTTCTGGCTTTTAGTGGCTTAGTTCTCCCTGAGCAGTCTTGGATGTAATTTATTTCTAAACCAACATATATGTAGATGCATGAGGTAAAAGGTGCTTTTTCCCTATTCCCAGTTGAGGGATAAGATGCCTGAGCTAACTTCTTAAAACCTCTTCTCCCTCCACCCTCATCAGATGCAAAACAGAGCTCCTCCAGCATGAATAACTGACCAGGCAAAACGTTCTGGTGATTGTGTAACGGAACACAGTTCGTGAGAACAAGAGCAGCACAGGTTGACGTTCCTCTGCTCGACACTTGTCAATCACTTTGTCCATTGTAGGCAGGAAACAATTTTCAGAAAGGTCACACAATGAAATTGTTAAAATGTAAGTGGTTAAGTTGACTGGTGAGCTATAGATATCTGAAGCCACGTTTTCATTTAGCTAGTCTATTTTCTGTCACAAATAAAACTACAAATTTGCTGAGGCTGCCATGATTTCTAGAGGATGAAGTTCCTCATTGATTCAGCCCCTGCTGATCTTTCAACCTTCTCCTGACACTTTTCTCACCTTCCCTCCATCCCACCCTGCAGTCAAACCACACTGCTTTCTACTCTACGTATACCCTCTCCATCCCATGCTTTACTCCTCCTCTGCCTTTACTTTGGCAGTTCCCAGCTCTTGCCTTCTCTTTCAACTCTCCACTGTCAAAGTCTCCCTGTATATATGAGTCACCAATGGCTCAGATGGTAAAGAATCTGCCTGCAATGCAGGAGATCTGGGTTTGATCCCTGTGTCGGGAAGATCCCCTGGAGAAGGGAATAGCAACCCACTCCAGTATTCTAGCCTATAGAATGGAAAAGAATATGAAAAAAGATATATGTATATATATATATATGTATGTATAACTGAATCTCTTTGCTGTACAGAAAAATTAACACAATATTGTAAATCTACTCTTCTTCATAAATACATTTTAACTTCTTAAATTTAAAATATTAATTTACTAAAGAATAGTGGATTTACAATGTTGTGTTAATTTCTTCTGTATAGCAAAGTGACTGAGTTATACATATACGCATTTATACATATATTCCTTTTCAGTGTGTTTTGTCACGGGATATTGAATATGGTTCCCTGTGTTATAAAGCAGGACTTTGTGCTGTTCTATTCTATGTATAATAGTTTGCATCTGCTGACCCCTAATTCCCAGTCCATCTCCCCTTGCCCCCTCCCTCTTGGCAACCACAAGTCTGTGCTCTGTGTCTGTGAGTCTGTTTTTGTTTCATAGATAAGCCGATTTGTATGGTATCTTAGGTTTCACATATAATGATATCATATTCGTATTTGTCTTTCTTTGTATTTATCATTTCATCTTTTTAGAGCAAATCATCAAGGGGAATTTCTTTCAGTTTTACTGGTGAGTAAGGAGGAAACTGAACTGGTTTTGATTATTTTGGTAAAGTGAAAGTAAAAGTCGCTCAGTCATGTCTGACTCTCTGTGACCCCTTGGACTTCTCTAGGCTGGAGGACTGGAGCCGGTAGCCTTTCCCTTCTCCAGGGGATCTTCCCAACCCAGGGATCAAAGCCAGGTCTCCCACATTGCAGGCGGATTCTTTACTAGCTGAGTCACAAGGGAAGCCCAAGAATACTGGAATGGGTAGCTTATCCCTTCTCCAGCGGGTCTTCCCAACCCAGGATCTCCTGCATTGCAGGCAGATTCTTTACCAACTGAGCTATCAGGGAAGCCCCTTGTGTTTCTCCTGAGCAAGCACTGCCTTGATGGACTTATATTGAAATGGAGAGCCCATGAGCCAAATTTTGATCATTTTATTTTGGAGCAGAAATCACTTTTTGTATGTGTCTTTCTCTTTCTGACTTGTTTTGCTTAGTAGGATAATCTCTAGATCCATCCAAGTTGCTGCAAATGGAAACCTGCCTATATTTAAGATCCAGCTCAAATATCATTTCCCTGTGACATCTTCAATGATCCCCATCCCCAAGGCAGTAATAATTTCTCCTTCTCCTGAACATTCCCAGTCTTTCTTTCCCTGATCACTTCCTGAACTAGGCTGTGCTTAGTTGCTCGGTCATGTCTGACTCTTTGTGACCCCATGGACTGCAGCCTGCCAGGCTCGTCAGTCCATGGGGATTCTCTACTGGAGTGGGTTGCCATACATACCTTCCTCCAGGGGTTCTTCCCAATCCAGGGATCGAACCCAGGTCTCCTGCATTGCAGGCATATTCTTTATTGTCTGAGCCACCAGGGAAGCCCTATCACTTCCTACACTGAATCATATATGCTTACTCCCACCTACCAGATAAGTAAGGCCCTTAAGGTACAGAGAAAATGCCTTTTCCATCTTTAATTCATTCACAGTGCATAGGATTCTTTGCACGTATTTGGTTCCCATGAATGAATGCATGAATGAATGAGGCAAATTCAGCTGAGAGCAAATGTACATAAAAATGCTGCAGGTTTGAAACCGAGTAGCAGAAATAGCTAATACATTCCTGATTTAAAGCAACTGTGCACAGAACAACTTAAAATTTTACACCAGGCAAAAATATTACTTTGTTTATTTAACTGGATGTGAACCTGATGGGGAGAGCAGGTTGATAATGTTCGTTAGCTGGTAAAGAGTTGGTTCCAATTGGGAGGTACAGGGGGATGTTTTTTTCCAGTTGTTTACATGCCTTCTAAACAGGTGATAAGAATTCAGCCTCTTGACTCCCATACCAGCTTTGGAAAAAAAAATCAATCATCCTTCTCCCTTCTCTCCTCATTATTTTCAAAAAGTGATTTCTGCTCCAAAATAAAATTATCAAAACATAGCTCATGGGCTCTCCATTTCAATAGAAGCCCATCAAGGTAGTATTTGCTCAGGAGACATGCAATCATCTTTATCAAAATAATCAAAACCAAATTCAGTTTCCTCTTTACTCACCAGGAAAGCTGAAAGAAATTCCTCTTGGTGATTTGATGTTTAAATGCGAAAACATCATAATTGTTTAAAAGTTAACAAAGTAGAGATCTAGTATGTAGACTGATTACCATTCTGGGAAGTCTGGCAAGTTTTGATGAGCTGAGAAAAATGCTATTATTTTCCTAAAATAGTTCTAGATCAAAGAAGTTAGTGTTTAGATCAAAGAAGTAGAAAGGGAGCAGATAGAAAGAACCAGCTTTTCTCCAGTATCTGCTACATACCGAATACACTACAAACATTTGTTTATTTAATCCTCGTGACAGCCCTTATGAATTAAATATTACTATTTTCAGGAGAGAAAAATGTAGGGCTTTGGAAATTAAATAACATACCCAAAATTCCACAGCTGGTAAAAGACAAAGCTCTTAGTGAAAGGCAAATATTCAAATCCAGTTCTGTCTATGTGCTTTACCAGTGTATCTCCCGTTACATCCTATCACCTGATCCCATCTGTGGGGTTTTCCTCCAGGAAGAATAGAACTTACAGACAGGGTTCTGCATATGCTTGCTTTTCATTAGCTAGGATTCTTGCCTTTTTGTTGTTGAAGCAGACAAATCACTCTAAATCTACAACTTTGTTCACCACTAGTATTTTGCATTCGTTTTTGAAACAACCCGCTTCAATACTGAGAAATCATCAGAGATGCTCAATATATTACTTTAGAGATGGAATTCCAGTAGAAGGAGAGTTTTTATTAGTTTGGTGATATTTCTTATTATTAACAACAATGAAGTTTGATGGCTTTAATACGGCATGCATCACTGAACCAGAATGATCATTTAGTTGATGCAAACATCCAGCTGCTCTGTTTTTGAATACAGAGAGAGTCCTGTTCAGTGATCAAAGATAACAATGTAAATGAGGAAAATTATGCATAAAGCCCTGTGGATCTAGAAGTTTGCCCCCTAGACTTGTAAATCTGGAAGGACTCTTATTCAGTGATCAGGTACTCCATTTTAGTTCATACCCTACGATTAAAATGATACCCAAGCCTCTGTGACCAAAGAAGTGACTCTGATCATTCAAACCAATAAAACTTTATTAAGTGTTATGTTTGCCCTGATGGGAAGGGAGCAAGGTTTGTGGGTGTTGTTGAGGGATGTGAAGATAGATGAGGTCGTGTGGACTTTTTATCCTTTGTAACCCCTAGAACTAATTGTATGTGTTGCTGAGATACAGGATACAGATCAATGAAAGAACTTGTAAACAAATGCTGAGTTCCCCGTCATCGTGAGTATGCAGAATTGATGATATCAGAAATATCTTCATGGATTAACAATATGGTTGTATTTTATGATGTCAGACTAGGTGATGTGCTATAATGATCCCTTATAGGAGAGGGAGATGATCATAATAGTAATATTTTATCTTTTACTGAGTGCTTAATAATCACCAGATAATATGCTCTGTGTTTTGTAGATGCTATTTTTATATTCACGACAGGGAGTTATTACTTTCCTCCTGCTACAGAAGAGGAAACTAGTTTACTTGGCCAGCAGCAATTTAGAAGTCAATTGTGGAACTAGGATTTGAACACAGCTGCCCTGCTCTAGAGTCTTACAATTTTTAGTGAAGTCTTTTTCATTTCAACCTTGAGATCCTGTGATTGTCAGGCATGGGGTCTGCCTTCAAAGTGTCACTTAAAAGAGGAGACAAATGTACACAGCTATAATACAAGGGGGGATAATACAGAACACAAAATATTATGATCTTGTTGAAGAAATAGGAAACAGAGTTACAAACTAATAAGAGAGATTTATTTAAGGATGAAAAATGTGATTACAAAAGACATAATAAGGAATTATTTCATCAACAAGCCTTATATTTAGCAAGAATTTATTATTATATAGTCCAAAAAGTTTGGCATCTCTTGTGTGCACATTTCTATCTAGATACTGAAGGATTCAAGAACAAGGCATTTAAAACTGAAGGAACTCATTTTCTGGGCTGCTCATTTGACCCTGAATCTTAATTTGATTTTGTGACATTTCTGTTACTGTTTTTCAACCGAATTTATACTTTTAAGGTTTAGTGTTTTACGATTAATAAAGTAGTACACATGTATTACAGAAAATTTGGAAAATCCAAAAAGTATAAGAAAAAACTACCCCAAATGTCAATAACTAAAGGTCTTCATTTTTAAAATTTTGTCTTCTAGTCATTTTTCTGTGTCTTTGAATCATTATGATTTTAATGTATGCTATTACATTACTACCTAACTTTCTCTCCATATACACTGAGCTTATCCAACAAGATTCTGAACTAGTAGAAGGCAGGAATGAGGCATCACACTTTCCTGGAGTCCTTGGACTACATACAGGTAAGTTTGCACTGTTCTGTCAACACAATAAGTGCTAGAATCATGAATGGATTGATTACCAATCAGTCAATGAATGAACACAAAATATAAAACAAAGTTCTCCACCTTTAAGGAACTGACAGTCCGTATTAAAGTTCTAATTGCACAAAGCATTTTACTCTAAGACTTGCACGCATGCCTGCTAAGTTAACGTCAGTTGTGTCTGACTCCTAGGGACCGTATGGGCCTTACCTCTCCAGGATCATCTGTCCATGAGATTATCCAGGCAAGAATACTTGAGTACAGAGTGGGTTGCTGCACCCTCCTCCAGGGGATCTTCCTGACCCAGGGATTGAACCTGCATCTCTTATGTCTCCTGCATTATAGGCAGGTTCTTCACCACTAGCGCCCCCTGTGAAGTCAACATATGGCTAAATACTAAATGAGTCACTGCAGGATACTTTTTAGAAAAAAGTGATACGTGGTGAGGATAGATGGCCTGGGACATACCTGTGGGGTGATAACTGGGGTGGAAGAAGCTGAGCTTAATTTTTTTGACCATCCAATAGGCTCCCTATAGACATGGGTTCTGTCTCTAGCCTGTTCCCATTATCCTACTCGGTGCCAAGTGGCCTCTCCACCGACAGTCTCAGAAGACCTGCTATATTCTATAAAGCAAAAGAAACCAAAGCCCCTCTCCCTGCACAAGGGAAAGTACTTAGCTAGTGTTTCCTCTCAGCTCTGGGATAAGGAGGGAATTCTAGGCTACACAGCCTCATGATGGATAGCTTTCTCCAGTGGTAAACTTATGAGGAAGGAGTTTTAAAACTCTTTTTTAGAGTTCTTTCTCTCCTTTAAGTGAAAGACGGCTCAGGGGGAAGTGCTGAAACCATACTCTCTCCTGCCTAGTTATCTGATGATTGGGGTCCCGGAGCTCCCATTATATAACTTGTGCTGAAGTGTATTGGAGCTGAGTGCCTTGGTTACAATGGGCAGCATGTGAGAGGGACACTTTGGGGACGTGGGGGCTTCTCAGATGGCCTGAATTCAATGAACAGTTTGTAGCAAATCAATAGGGGCATAGCAATCAGGTGGATGTAAGTAGAGCTGGATTTGAAGGATTTTCACGTAATCGGTTTGGAGAATTACCCTGGGTATAAAGAGATGTGTAACATCAAGCTGCATTTGGTATACTTCAGCTCAGGTTGTGGCAGCTGGTCTGACAGGCTGCCTGCCCCTTCCACAGTTCTGTTAATTCCAGATGAAATGAAAATACCCTCCTTAGTAGTCATTAAGGTTCCAATTTTATTTCTCATTATTAAACCATGAAGTTGGCAAAAACATTTAAATTAAGCAAAATGAAGAGATTTATGAGTAAATTGGAGTCAAGGTGAAACATTGAAGCTTAATCTCCAAAGATTAAGACCGGCACAATAACCAGCCTATTGGGAAAAAAAAAAAGCAAATCTCGGAGTAAACAGGAGGAAATGTTCTTTCTTATTTTTTTCCAAAGAAATAACCCTTTAAAATTGAGTTCTTTAGATGATGACTTCATGCTTGGTGATACCCATCTGACTTGAGAAATGTTGGAATAAGGTTTAAATGGTATTTTAGTCTCTGTGTAAAACTAGAAAGGTATGTCACACTGATGGCCCCAAGCAGCTGACAGTCTCCTGCGGAGGCAGAGCACTGTGAGGAGAGCAACATGAATTATTTCAGATCCCCCTTGCCCCGAAGACAGAACCCTGCTCGGTGGCCGGCGTGAGGGTCAGAGATTAAACTTGTTTGATCTTCAGTTTCTCCACTGAGACTGTCAGTAAGGAGCTGTTGTGCCAGAAGGAAGGATGTTTCCAGCCAGCTGAGTGTCCCATGGGTAAGCACAGGGCTGAGACCCAACTCGAATTCCTTATCGGAGGATGTCTTCTTCCTTGAGAATGCCATAGCAGGGGCAACCTTGAAAGGGGATGACAGACACGAAAGGTTCCATAGGCGGCCACCTAAGCAGGCCATCAACCACTGAAAACATTTTAATTTAATACCAAAGAGCGTCACGGACAATCATAATCCCAGCTATTGATCCTAAACCTCTTTCAGCAGTAAGGAGAGGCAGTTACTGTAAGGGCAGTAAGGGCAATGACTGTTCCCTGGGGACTTTGACAGAAAAATCCATTCACTTCAAAGCTGAACACCAGGGCTTTTCTGGAAGGTAAGTGGTATGACCTGGACGTTAGTGTTGATTACTGGGAGATTCCAACTGTCCCCTCAGACTGCGTATCCCCCATAAACCTGTTCTGATACCTGACATAGTCAATAGAGTGGCTTCTTTGGGTTCAGCAGGTATGACATTGAGTTAATCATTATAAGTCAATGACACCATAGCAGAAGCAAGGTCTGGGAGAGGTCAGCTTTTATGAAGGTTATAGAGGGTCCTGCCTCCAAGGATTCTGGGGTTTCTGGGGGTGCTGGGTCTATGGGAAAGCTGGTCCCAGAGAAGGAGGGGTGGGGGTGGGGTGGGGCAGGAGAGCAAGGAAACTAATGTTTCTTTAGTTTTAATTGTGTCCCAGGTATGACACTAGGTGCTTTCGCAGCAACCCTCTCAGGTAATCTTTTTCACCCTCATTTTAGAGCTAAAGAGTTGGGGGCTCAGGGAATTGAAGTAATTTGCACAAGTTCACCAACCTTTCCCAATACGGATGTGAAAAAAAAGAGCTGGCTGGCCTCAAAGATCATGCTTTCTCTGTGACATCATGCCAAGTCCCTGGAAGTTAAGAACTAGGAGCCTTATTGCACAACTGGGTCAGCCAGGAGTCACCTGTCCCAGAAGCCTATGTGGGAAATTCTAAGTGGGAAAAACACCCAATCTCCTTTAATCAAAATGCATGGTTGTTCAGTCGCTAAGTTGTGTCCAACTCTTTGCAACCCCATGGGCTGCAGCATGCCAGGCAGGCCCCTCTCTCCTCCACTATCTCCCGGAGTTTGCTCAAATTCAGGTCCGTTGAGTTGGTGGTGCTATCTAACCAACTCATCCTTTGTTGACCCTTCTCCTTTAGCCTTCAGTCCTTCCCAGCATCAGGGTCTTTCCTATGAGTCAGCTCTTTGCATCAGTGGCAAAAGTATTGGACCTTTAGCTTTAGCATCAGTCCTTCCAATGAATATTCAGGGTTGATTTCCTTTTAGTACTGCCTAGTTTGATCTCTTTGCAGTCCAAGGACTCTCGAGTCTTCTCCAGCACCACAGTTTGAAATCTTCAACTCTTCAGTGCTCAGCCTTCTTTATCGTCCAACTCTCATCTGTACATGGCTACTGGAAAAACCATAGCTTTGACTATACTGACCTTTGTTGTCAAAGTGATAACTCTGCTTTTTAATATTTAATACACTGTCTGCATGTGTGCATGCTAAGTTGCTTCAATCATGTCCAACTCTGTGAGACCCTATGGGCTGTAGCCCTCCAGGCTCCTCTTGTCCATGCGATTCTCCAGGCAAGAGTACTGGAGAGGGTTGCCATGCCCTTCTCCAAAGACACTATCTATGTTTCCCATAGCTTTCCTTTCAAGCAGCAAGCGTCTTTTAACGTGAAATGGAGGGAAAATCTCTACTTGAGAATGGGAGACTAGACTGACTGGACCTGATCTCTGCCCTCTCAAGATTCACCTTCACCTTGGGAGTTTTATCACAAATCATTCTTGCTGCCACCTTTGTCTCTGGGGCTAATCTGATCTTTCACAAAAGGACTCAAGTGGACTTAGGACACTTAATTTGCTGTGGCAGCACTGCAGCAAGGCTAAAGTGATGACATAGGACAACAAAAGGCTCAGAGATAAGTAAAGGAAAATAAACATGGATTAGAGGCAGCAATTAATCAGACTCAGGAGCTGTGGCTGCTTTCCAGAGCATGGTCCATCCTCATTGGTGACTTTGCAGCCACCGCCCTACTCAGCTTCCAGCCTGAGTTCAGGTGGCAGAGGCCAAATCCTCTACCCCACCCTCTCCCACCCCAAGCATCTGGAATGTCTTTCTTAAAAAAACCTTATTTTTTAATATTTATTTTATTTATTACTTATTTATTTGGCTGCACCGGGTCTAGTTGCAGCAAGAACGATCTTTGATCTTTGTTGCAGCATGCAGGATCTAGTTCCCTGACCAGGGACCCAGGCCTCCTGCATTGGGAGTGCCGAGTCTTAGCCACTGAACCAGCAAGGAAGTCCCTGGAACATCTTAAAGCACGTTTAAGGAAGTTTAGGCCACAGTCTAAAGCTTCAAATTTCAAAGAAACTACTTGCCCTGTGTAGATGAGCACCCGCCTTGACTTATTTATTGGTAGCTGCAAATTCTTAACCCAATGTGAACAGAAAAAGGTAAAAAGGTAAGTATTATAGGAAACGGAGAACTTTTTACAATTTGTCAAAATATGAACACCAGTGACATTTTTATTTTAAATACAGCTGCTCAAAGCATTGGCAGCACTCTCCTTAACCACAGTTATCGAGTACAATGAATAAATTCTTCTCACACATCAGTGTATCTAGAGCAAGGCTATGTTTTCACAGAGCTACCAAATCAGCTGCTTTTCAAAGACCAGAAGATCTTCAAAACAACACTAAACTAATATTTCACACCTACCAAGGAGGCTAAATAAACAAATAAAAATTTGATAATGTTAAAAGCTGGTGAGGATGTTTGCTCAAGAGAAGTCTCAGCTGCTGGTCAGAGTGTAAACTGGAAAGAAAAATTGGCAACATCCAATAAAGGTAAAGATGAGGAATATTCTATGAATCAATTGCAGATCTCGGTATATACCCTAGAAAAATTCTTGCAGATGTTCACAAGTAGACATGAAGAAGAATATTCACTGCAGAAGTTTATAACAGTAAAACACACAGATTACTTTAAAAAAAAATCTGGACAAAATTTAAATGTCCACCAATAAATGGATGGACTTTTAAAGTTATGATTTAATTGGTACAATGGAACAGTTCACAGTTGTAAAAGTGAATAAGGTGCCTTTACATATGAATAAGTCTTTACCATATAATATCGAGGGAAAACCCCCATATCTCAGGGGGTTTAAGATGTTCCAGGGACTTCCCTGCTGGTTCAGTGGCTAAGACTCGGCACTCCCAATGCAGGGGGCCTGGGTCCCTGGTCAGGGAACTAGATCCCACGTGCTGCAACAGCCCCCTGAGATATGGGGGTTTTCCCTCCTATGGCATCTCTCAAGTTTAACCATTGACCACAAAAACCACTCATTCATTCTTTAAAGTAATATTCTTAATTATATGAATGCAGCCTCTGTTAGATATTTTGGGAGACTGAACTATTGATCTAGGGCCGACAAGGATACTTTTTCTTAAGATCTCATGGTCTGAGTGCATCTGTAACATAAATGGAGGGCTTCTTGTAGCAGTGCTGGCGCAGTCTTGGCATGTACTGATTAAACAAAACAGATACAAGCAGGAAAGCAAAACCAGAAAACAACTCCCTACTACAAACGGATGAAAGGAAGGGTAACTTTGTTAGAGAAATGCAGATAAGTGGTTTTTAATGAGAATGTGTTAGTAGAAATCAAGACTGTCCAAGAACAACTGTCCAAGAACAACTCACTATTGCTACCAACAAAGTAAAAGGATTTGGAAGTGCTTCTCTTTCTTTCTCTCTCTCCTGGAGTATTAAACCTATTCAAAAGATCAACAGAGTGATTTCTGTTTTCAAATAATTTTTAGTCCTATGTGCCACTGGAAGGAAGGCGCACAACATCAAAAAGGTTTATAAGAAATCGGTGGTGTTGGTTGTGGGGAGGGTGGTGACCTAATTAATCGTAGAAATATAGAAGTTGTATGGGGAGATGGAAAGTCAGAACTGGAGTCAGATTCTGGCTGTACCACTTATGAGCTGCTGGCGCTTCAGGCAATTCATTTAATGGTTATAATCTCCGAAGTCTCTTTTTAAAAAACTTTTAAATTTTGTGTTGGGGTATAGCCAGCTAACTATGTTGTGATAATTTCAGGTGAACAGTGAAGAGACTCAGCCATATACATATCCATTCTCTCCTAAAACCCCCTCCCACCCAGGCTGCCACATAACTTTGAGCAGAGTTCCCTGTGCTGCACAGTAGATCTGTGTTGGTTATCCATTTAAATGTAGCAGCGTGTTCCTGTCCATCCCAAACTCCCTAACTTCAATGTCTTTTTGATAAAATAAAATGTCTTGCAGTATTGCTGGGAGGATTACAGAGGTAATACAAGTGAAGTACATATATATGTGTGTGTGCTCAGTTGCTCAGCTGTGTCTGACTCTTTGTGATCCTATGGACTGTAGCCTGCCAGACTCCTCTGTCCATGGGATTTCCCAGGACAGTGGGTTGCCATTTCCTACTGGAGTGGGTTGCTATTTCCTACTCCAGAGGATCCTTCCAACCTAGAGATCAAATATCTCCTGCATCTCCTATATTGGCAGGCAGATTCTTTCCCACTGTGCCAACCTGGGAAGCCCCAAAGTGTATGTACAAATATATGTATATATATATGTGAGTGTATATGTGTGTGTTGTGCTTAGTTGTTTAGTCATGTCCAACTCTTTGTGACACCATGGACTATAGCCCACCAGGCTCCTCTGTCCATGTGGGTTCTCCAGGCAAGAATACGGGAGTGGGTTGCCATGCCCTCCTCCAGGAGATCTTCCCAACCCAGGGATCAAACCCAGGTCTACCACATTGCAGGCAGATTCTTCACCAACTGAGCCACAAGGGAAGCCCATATATAGAGAGAGACCTCAGTAAGTGATAAAGACCCAAGAAATGGAAGAGCTTGTGATGATGATGGTGACGATGTTGATGAAGACAAGAACACTTTCCCAAGCTGCTACTGTGCACTGCTATCAACTACAGCCTCCTTCTGGTATTTATATGCTGGTGGGAAAGGCATAGGAGACTTCAAGGTGAATAAAACTTAACTCTGTAAAGCATTTCACAGGAGAGTGAAAAAGTTGGCTTAAAGCTCAACATTCAGAAAACTAAGATCATGGCATCCGGTCCCATCACTTCATGGGAAATAGATGGGGAAACAGTGGAAACAGTGTCAGACTTTATTTTTCTGGGCTCCAAAATCACTGCAGATGGTGATTGCAGCCATGAAATTAAAAAACGCTTACTCCTTGGAAGAAAAGTTATGACCAACCTAGATAGTATATTCAAAAGCAGAGACATTACTTTGCCAACTAAGGTTCGTCTAGTCAAGGCTAGATAGTGGTCATGTATGGATGTGAGAGTTGGACGGTGAAGTAGGCTGAGCACCGAAGAATTGATGTTTTTGAACTGCGTGTTGGAGAAAACTTGAGAGTCCCTTGGACTGACTGAAGTGTAAAGCATTTACTGGAAAAACCTAACTTCTTGCACATAGATGATAACTAGCCAGTCTATTTTAATAATAAAAGCTTTTTTTTGGTTTCAATTTCTGGTTACCCTTTGTTGATCAACAGAGAACTGATTACACAGTCTATACTGGGCCCATAAAGAATTATTCTTAAAGAATTCAGTTCAGTTCAGTTCAGTCGCTCAGTCGTGTCTGACTCTTTGTGACCCCATGAATCGCAGCACGCCAGGCCTCCCTGTCCATCACCACTCCCAGGGTTCACTCAGATTCACATTCATCAAGTCAGTGATGCCATCCAGCCATCTCATCCTCTGTCGTCCCCTTCTCCTCCTGCCCTCAATCCCTCCCAGCATCAGAGTCTTTTCCAGTGAGTCAACTCTTCGCATGAGGTGGCCAAAGTACTGGAGTTTCAGCTTTAGCATTAGTCCTTCCAAAGAAATCCCAGGGCTGATCTCCTTCAGAATGGACTGGTTGGATCTCCTTGCAGTCCAAGGGACTCTCAAGAGTGTTCTCCAACACCACAGTTCAAAAGCATCAATTCTTTGGCGCTCAGCCTTCTTCACAGTCCAACTCTCACATCCATACATGACCACTGGAAAAAACATAGCCTTGACTAGACGGACCTTTGTTGGCAAAGTAACGTCTCTGCTTAAGGAATTACCCTTTAGCAAGATGCTATTAGCTGTGATGGAGGGTCTTTACGAGACACAGCCCAGTGAATGTCACTAACTCTATTGTAAAGAATGTTTGTGAGTCGGATGTTCACTGTATCACATAGTGTCCATTTTACCTGACCTCTAGGGAAAGAGCCCTGTCTGATCTTGGTGCCAAAAACAGTTTAAAAAACCCCTTGGGTACTTGATTTTATCCTTTTGATGCTGTGAACAGACAAAGTTCATTTCTTTTTTTGAATGAATATCTGGGAGGCTCAGTTTGAGACCCAACAGTAACTGTACATCATCACTGTGTACATTATTTAAGCATCACCTCGGAGTCACCTTTTTCTTACCCTTGTTTTTTTCTTCTCTTTTCACCCTGCTTTTTTTTTTTTTTTACATGTTGCAATGCCATTCTCCCATCTCATCCCACCCTCTCCCTCTCTCTCTCCCCCAGAGTCCAAAAGTTCTCTCTATAGATCTGAGTCTCTTTTGTTGTCTCGCATANGTAGGTGTGTGGGTTTATCTCTGGGCTTTCTATTTTGTTCCATTGATCTATATTTCTGTCTTTGTGCCAGTACCATACTGTCTTGATGATTGTGGCTTTGTAGTAGAGCTTGTCACCCTGCTTTTATTTTATTTCTTTTGGTTGCAGCATGCAAGCTCTTAGTAAGCTCTAGTTGCCTGATCAGGGATCAAACCTGTGTCCCTTGCATTGGGAACACAAAGTCTTAGCCCCTGAACTGCCAGGGAAGTCCTTCGCTCTGCTTTTACCTGGAAGAACACTCATACCTAGACGTACTGTGCTGTACATGTCTGACTCTTTGTGATCCCATGGACTGTAGCCCACCAGGCTCCTCTGTTCATGGGACTCTCCAGGCAAGAATTCTGGAGTGGGTTGCTATATCCTCCTCCAGGGGATCTTCCCAATCCAAGGATCAAACCCAGGTCTCCTGCATTGCAGGCAGATTCTTTATCAGCTGAGCTACCAGGGAAACCCTCATATGTAGATACATCTATCTATCTATCTATCTATATATTTAAATACTTACATATACATATACATATATATATATATCAGTACTTACATCTATGCAATACAGTGCTCCATACTAATCTATAAAGGAAGTTATGCCAAACGTCGTTACTCTGGGTGGTCCAAGGGTTGATTGTATTAAGTAGACTGTTCTAACGTTTTGTTTTTCCCACAGAAACATCATCTACACTGGTTGAAATGCAGCTCTCTAAAAGGCAGTTAAATTATTAACTCCCATCTAGATCCTAAATGAGTGTTTTTCCCAATACATCATTTATAATATACTGTTGCCCCTCAGGAGTTGAGGTATTAAAGTGTTTTTTGAGACATGCTGGGAAAACTCTGGAAAATAACTTGCTAAAAGAAAACCAGTTCGGGAAAGCAATTTGATGTTCCATTTTCCTGCTGGGATACTATCTGGATGGGATGGTAGTGTTTATGTGTAAGCAAAAATCTGTTCCGTATGTTGAGAGGAAGACAAAAGCAGTGCCAATGTGCGATGCTGGGCAGTGGCACTGAGCAGACAATTTATGAGGCGGAAAGTCAAGGATTTGCACTTGGCAATCACCATCATCTTTATGCATGAAGGATCACCACCACGTTTTCCACCTTCCTTTTGCTCTCTGCCGTGTCGTTCTTTTAAAAAATTATATATATTAAGTCTTGCCATAGGTTCAAAGGTACACCTTAACTCACTCAAATCATAAGTCTTGTCTCTGACTGGGAAGAGTGCTGATAATTCAGCATTATTACCAAAAGTGAGGTGATGGAACTCAACTGAACCATGCTGAGGCCCCTCTTTTAGGAAAAGCACATTGAGGCTTCCCTCCTCCAGGACTGTTTTGCTTCTTGGTAATTCTGTTGAAATGTGCTTTTTTCACTTTTTTTTCTGGGTCAGATCCCGGTGAGGTGTTGTGCAGATGGGTGTAATTTCATGAGGGAAAAGCATTAATTTTTTACCTGAGAGGAAGCTGAGGAGGGACTTCCCTGGTGGTCCAGTGGCTAAGACTTGGCACTCCCAATGCAGGGGTCCTGGATTCAATTCCTGGTCAGGCGTCTAGAGCCCACGTGCTGCAACACAGAGATCGTGCACACAGCAACTAAGACCCGGCGCAGCCAAACAAATAAGCACATAAAAATAAAAGGTGTTTTAAAAAGAGAAAAAAGTTGAGGAAAGGTCTCTTCTCTCATGCCTTCATTTTCCTCAAAATGTTGTATTGCATTTTTTTTTTCCCTTTTTAAATTGAAGAATTAATGAAGAGAAGGACAGAGTGTGGTCTGGTGAAGGAGAGGTCCATGGACAAGTTTCGCAGGAACAGCATCAGCTGCTGTAAAACACAGAAATCTCCATTCTTCCCTGACAAAGCTGAAACTTATGGCTTGTGCCTTATCTCCCCCAGGACACAGTGTCCTGATAAGGGGTGACAGCCCAATGGTTAAGACGTAGGCTTTGGAGTCACACTCTGGATTGAAATCCCGACTTGAGCACTTTTATTGTGTGTTGCTCAACAAATGCCTCCACTTAATTTCACTAAGCCTCGTTTTTCTCAACTATATTATGAGAATAATCATGAGTACCTACCTCACAGAATTGCTGTAGGATTAAGTGAGACAATCTTTATGAAGCATTGAGCACAGAACCTGAATATTAAGCACCAAACGATATCAGCCGTTATGGATACGATCAAAATCATTTTAAGGTTGGTTGATTCACAAACTTTTACTTATGAAATTCCTTTTTTTTTTTTTTAAATAAGAAAATACTCTTTGCCCTCCAAGCAAGATGGCTGAGGAGTCTGGGCTGCAGCTCCCTCCCTCGACTGCTCCTGAAGCTGAAGGCCCTAAGGAGGTCTCCCCAGAAACAGCCACTCCAGAGCCCTCTTCTTCAGCTACAGTCTCTCTGGGAACAAAGAACCTTTCGGTGACACCAAGAAAAATATTAACATCCTGCTAAAGGCTGTGGGAGACACTCCTATAATGAAAACAAAGAAGTGGGCTGTAGAGCGAACCCGAACCATCCAAGGACTCATTGACTTCATCAAAAAGTTCCTGAAACTTGTGGCTTCAGAACAGTTAGTATGAAACCAATGGTGGTCATTTCCCTACAGAAATTCACAGAGCGTTTGTCTCTCAGTACCCAAGGTGGGGGAGGGGATTGATTCCAGAACCATCTTCTGTAGATGCTCAGGTTCCTTATATAAAATGGCATATTTGCATATAATCTGTGCATATTCTCCCATATACTTTAAATCCCTTTTAGATCCCTTATGATAGTTTGCTGCTGCTGCTGCTGCTGCTAAGTCGCTTCAGTCGTGTCCGACTCTGTGCGACCCCATAGACGGCAGCCCACCAGGCTCCCCCATTCCTGGGATTCTCCAGGCAAGAATACTGGCGTGGGTTGCCATTTCCTTCTCCAATGCATGAAAGTGAAAAGTGAAAGTGAAGTCGCTCAGTCGTGTCCAACTCTTAGCGACCCCATGGACTGCAACCTACCAGGCTCCTCTGCCCATGGGATTTGCCAGGCAAGAGTACTTTGCTGTTGCTAAGTCGCTTCAGTTGTGTCTGACTCTCTGCAACCCCATAAACGGCAGCCGAACAGGTTCCCCCATCCCTGAGAGTCTCCAGGCAAGAACACTGGAGTGGGTTGCCATTGCCTTCTCCAATGCATGAAAGTGAAAGTGAAGTCCCTCAGTCATGTCCGACTCTTCGCGACCCCATGGACTCCAGCCCACCAGGTTCCTCCATCCATGGGATTTTCCAGGCAAGAGTACTGGAGTGGGGTGCCATCGCCTTCTCCGCAAGAGTACTTTAGGATATGTAAATAGTTGCCAGTACCCAACAAATTAGTTTTGCTTTTTGGAACTTTTTTTTAAAAGAAAATATTCTTCATGCTCCCATATAATAGGATCATGGGATAATTAAGAATTAGTATTTTTAATTTTTTTAATTGGAAGATAATTGCTTTACAATGTTGTATTAGTTTCTGCCACACAACATGAATCAACTGTAAGTATATATACATCCCCTCCCTCTTGAACTTCCCTGGCCCCCATCCATTCCACCTCTCCAGGTCATCACAAAGCTGAGCTCCCTGTGCTATGCAACAACACCCTGCTAGCTATATATTTTATACAGAATTAGTATTTTAAAAATTCCACATATTTACACATTTTTAAAAAGTAGTATGTGTATATTTGAGAACTGTCGTTTATTCAGTGAAGGTTTGGGGTACACAGGGATTTGCAGACCCCTCTTAAATAACTCCCTGGGACCCATGGAGTCTGAATCTGTACCCAAGGAAACATTGTCTCCCTGTGGTCCTCTGTTTTGGGGAACAATTGGGTTCAGTGACACTTTATAAGGTATTTCATGACAAAGGGCTCTGAGGCCAAATATGTTTGGAACATGCTTCATGAAATGGCTAAACTCTTTTATGTACTGCAGAAATTTTTGGACCATTTATAATATGAATAGGTATGGTGGTTCTCTAAGAGGGTAATAGAAGATGCTGTTTTTCCCAGATATTTTTTAACAAAAAGCTGTGTGTGTGTGTGTGTGTGTGTGTGTGTGTGTGTGTGTATGAAAGCACCTGCAGCAACTTGGGCACATGAGGGCTTGCAAACTCACCTTCACAAGCCTGTCTTTCACTGGCAGGGTCCCCATCTCATATGTGCTCACTGGCTTATAAAATTTCTCTGCTGCTTCAGTATTACCCCTAACCTCCATGCTACACACCTCAGTGCTGCTTTTCTTCTTAAGATGCTTCAGTCCTTTAAATAGTCTCCCTAAGGCATTGATTGCCTAGCTCTCTGAGTTTATAAAGCCTCTATGAAAAAAGTTGGGGAAAGTTCCCAAGGTGTGAACTCTAGGGATTTGATACTATCCTGAGAGAGCATCCTTCCCCCACACCACAATATACTGACTCAGAATGATCTCAGCACCTTGACTCTTATCTACTCCCCAGACCAAGTTTCCTTCCTATGCCAGAAGCTGGGGAGATCTTTTCCCCACTTCTTTCTAGCCTGCTGTAATTCCAGTGTCTTCTTACAAGAACATCAACTTTTCATTCTATTCTATAAGACTCCCAGCAACCTGTTCCAGAATTTCCTAACTGGACAAACAGACACCTTTTCTCTATTCATTGTTTGTTAAACAGGCAATTAAATTAAAAAGGCAGTTGAATTTGTAAGCCTAGGGGCTCAGAGAAATCTGGGCTGGTAAAGCATCTGCCTGCACTGCAGGAGACCTGGGTTCTATCCCTGGGTCGGGAAGATCCCCTGGAGAAGGAAACAGCAACCCACTTCAGTATTCTTGCCTGGAGAATCCCATGGACGGAGGAGCCTGGTGGGCTACAGTCCACGGGTTTGCAGAGTCGGAGATGACTGAGCGACTTCACTTCAATGTAGAATTCATCAGCTTGGGAACTTCCCTGGTGGTCCAGAGGTTAGGACTTTGCCTTCCAATGTCAGGGGTACAGGTTTGATCCCTGGTCAGGGAGCTAGAATCCTAAATGAACTTGTGGCCAAAAAACCAAAACATAAAACAGAACCAATATTGTAACAAATTCCAGATTTCAAAAATGAAGACATTAAAAAAATCTTCAAAAAAATTTTTTTAAATAAAGACTTTATCAGTGTGAAGATGTTATTTAAAAAAGTGCAATAGATGACATGACATAGGGGAAAGACTAGAGAAAGAAAGGAAAGAAGAGGCCTTGGATAAACCCTAAGAAGTTCTAACATTTGGAGGTAAGGTAGAGGAGGATAAACTAGTCAAGGAGACTAAGAAGGAGCAGCAGGTGTGACAGAGGAAAACTAAATGATGCCCCAGAGGCCAAAAAAGAGGGAGAGGCTAAGCGAAGCAAATGCTACTATGAATTTAAAATGAAAACAGAAGTACTAGAAGTACTCATTGGTGACCCTCACAAGAATGGTTTCAGTGGAGAGTGGTGGAAAAAGAATCAAGACTGGAGTAGACCAAAGAGTGAATATTGAGAGAGACAAGAGACAGCATGTATAACAACTATTTTAAAGATGTTTTGCTGAGACAGGGGCAGAGAAATAGAGCGGTAGGAGGAGGGGCATAGAATGTAAAGTCAAGAAGACGGGAAATACTCGAGTACGTTCCTGTTGTGATGGGGATGACCCAGTAGACAAGAGACTCGTGAAACATATAAAAAAGGAGGAAACCAAAGGGTGGGAGACCCTGAATGGATGAGGGGAGAAGAAACCCAGAACACAAAGGGAGGGTCGGCCTCTGGTAGGCGGAGGGGCAGGGTCTCCATTTTAGCAGAAGAAATGGGGACAGGTGCAGGCTGACTTTTAGGGAAAGGTATAGGAAGACAAGTGAGTTCACACCAATGGTGTTTATTACTTTTCTTAATGAGGTTTGAAGTGAAGTCATCTGCTCAGCAGGAGGGAAGACAAAGGGGTATAGGGAGTTTGAACAGAGAGAAAGGAATCTTAAGGAGAGGGAAATCAGAAAAACTCACCAAGATGAGTGAGCAATACTGAGTGCCTGTTAAAAGTCAGAAGTAAAGTCAGCTCAGGTATGTGAATTGCTCCAGCAGTACTCACCTTCTCTAGAACTGGCACGGTTATGTTCATCCTTGAGTTTGCCAGACAAGAAGGACAGAGGAAAAAGAGAGGCTCTGAAGTTAGGGATATTTGCAAGGGAGCACGTATAACGGTGGACCACGGAGTCCAAATTGCACAGCATCCACCACAATGGCTGGGGCACAAGGGACAATGATGAACAAACAGAAAGCAAACATCTCTCCTGAAAGGACTTCCACAGTTCATTGATGTTTCCTTAACAAAGTTACAAAGTGTTAAGTTTGTGAATGGAGACAATACCTCCACAGAAACTGAGGTTCTGTAAATTCTTGAGTCTTATCCAGTCACAGCCATCTAATCAATTGCTCACATTCTCTTCCCCATTATGGTATTTGATGTAGTTATATACCAAATATATATACAGCAAGTCCCCTACAAACAAATAAGTTCCATTCCAAGAGCACATTCGTTGAGTCCAACAAAGTAAGTCTAGGAACCCAACTAACACAATTGGCTAGTACTGTACTGTAATAGGTTTATAATACTTTTCACATAAATAATACATGAAAACAAACACAAAAAATAAGGAAATATTTTTAATCTTACAGGACGGCACTTTGAAAAGTACAATAGCGCCAGTCACATCATCACTGCTTTTACTGATTGCTTCTGGACATTCTGGCCTTGAAATAAAGATACTGAACTACTGTCCTCTATACAGTTCTGTACAGTAAAGCACACAAAAGCGCAGCCGCTTGTAGATGACCCATGTGCCTAACAATGGACACCAGACACATGGACCTGCTTATGTGACTGGACGTGAGAATGCATGGTCACCAGTTTAAAAGTTTGTAACTTGAAGGTTTATATGTAGAAGACACACGTATGTACATATACATATATATACACACATACACTCACACAAGAGACAAATACAGGATATTTTTTCCTTCTGTGAGGCCTTTGCTTAAATGGATTCCTTGAGGAATTTGAGGTCTAATAGTAGATGGGGAAACAGTGGAAACAGTGTCAGACTTTATTTTGGGGGGCTCCAAAATCACTGCAGATGGTGACTGCAGCCATGAAATTAAAAGACGCTTACTCCTTGGAAGAAAAGTTATGACCAACCTAGATAGCATATTCAAAAGCAGAGACATTACTTTGCCAACAAAGGTCCGTCTAGTCAAGGCTATGGTTTTTCCAGTGGTCATGTATGGATGTGAGAGTTGGACTATGAAGAAGGCTGAGCGCTGAAGAATTGATGCTTTTGAACTGTGGTGTTGGAGAACACTCTTGAGAGTCCCTTGGACTGCAAGGAGATCCAACCAGTCCATTCTGAAGGAGATCAGCCCTGGGATTTCTTTGGAGGGAATGATGCTAAAGCTGAAACACCAGTACTTTGGCCACCTGATGCGAAGAGTTGACTCATTGGAAAAGACTCTGATGCTGGGAGGGATTGGGGGCAGGAGGAGAAGGGGATGATAGAGGATGAGATGGCTGGATGGCATCACTGACTCGATGGACGCGAGTCTGAGTGAACTCCGGGAGTTGGTGATGGACAGGGAGGCCTGGAGTGCTGCAATTCATGGGGTCTCAAAGAGTCGGACACGACTGAGCGACTGAACTGAACTGAACTGAAGCGTCATGTATATCATAAGTTGCTTGTTAAGAGCTATAATAAAATAATGTGAAAAATATTAATACTTGGAAGCATAACAGAAGAAGCAATTTGATTTTGTTTGGTGGGTAGGGATGTCTTCACAGAGAAACTGACACATGAGCTCAAACTTAAAAGTCAAAAGGTTTCATTTAATCTTTGACTGTTAAATAGAAACTCACTTTTGTTGTTGTTTCTGTTGGCAACGCTATGGACTGTATCATGCAAGGCTTCCCTTACCTTCACCATCTCCTGGAGTTTGCTCAAATTCATGTCCATTGAGTTGGTGATGTTATCCAACCATCTCATCCTCTGGTGCCCTCTTCTCCTTTTGCCTTCAGTCTTTCCCAGCGTCCGGGTCTTTTCCAATGAGTCAGCTCTTCACATCAGGTGGCCAAAGTATTGGAGGTTCAGCTTCAGCATCAGTCCTTCCAATGATTATTCAGGCTTGCTTTCCTTTAGGATTGACTGGTTTGATCTCCTTGCTGTTCAAGGTACTCTTAAGAGTCTTTTTCAGCACCACAATTCAAAAGCATCAATTCTTTGGTGTTCAGCCTTCTTTATGGTCCAACTCTCACATCTGTACATGATTATTGGAAAAACTATTTCTTTGATTATACAGGTCTTTGGCAGCAAAGTGATGTCTCTGTTTTTTAATATGCTGTCTAGGTTTGTCATAGCTTTTCTTCCAAGGAGTAAGTGTCTTTTAATTTTGTGGCTACATCACTATCCACAGTGATTTTGGAGCCCAAGAAAATAAAATCTATCACTGTTTCCACTTTTTCTGCATCTATTTGCCATGAAGTGATGGCAACAGATGCAGTGATCTTCATTTTTTGAATGTTGAGTTTTAAGCCAGTTTTTTCACTCTCCTCTTTCACCCTCACTTTCTTACCACTAGAATGGTATCATCTGCTTGTCTGAGGTTGATGATATTTCTCCCAGCAGTCTTGATTCCAGCTTGTGTTTCATCCAGCCTGGCATTTTGCATGATGTACTCTGCGTAGAAGTTATGGAGCTATTAGTAATTGCCCTCCACTCTTCTCCAGTAGCATATTGGACACCCTTTGACTTGGGGATGGGGGCTTATCTTCTGGTGTCATATCTTTTTGCCTTTTCATATTGTTCATGGGGTTCTCACCATAAGAATACTGAAGCAGTTTTCCATTCTGTCCTCCAGCAGACCATGTTTTGTCAGAACTCTTTACTATGACCGATCCATCTTGGGTGGCCTTCCACAGCATGGCTCATAGTTTCATTGAGTTACACAAGCCCCTTTGCCATGACAAGGCTGTGATGCATGAAGGGGAGAAACTCACTTAAGAGAATATAAAGAACTTATAATAATAGCTAACATTTATTGAGTGTTTACTATGTCTGAGACACTAAGCACATTATACATTTTGGCCATTTAATCTATTAATAGGTTCTGTCTTTATCTCTATTTTTCTAATGAGGATTAGGGAGGTTGATTATTGTGTTATTGAGAGGCCCAAACAGGATTCAAATCTGGGTGTCTATGATGTTCAAGCCCAGGAAGAAGGATTAGCAAAGGCCCAGGGAATGTGAAAGAGAGGCTCATGAAGGAGAGCAAACTGGGTGGGGTTGGGGGAGAAAAGAGGGGCATGGCAGAGGCAGAGGTAGGAAGAACCATGGAAGGTGAGCCAGGAAAACCAGGTTGCGCCAAGATTCTAGTCCTCAACTAGTGAAGTGAAGTCACTCAGTCATGTCTGACTCTTTGTGACTCCATGGACTGTAGCCTACCAGGCTCCTCAGTCCGTGGAATTTTCCAGGCAAGAGTACTGGAGTGGGTTGCCATTTCCTTCTCCAGGGGATCTTCCCAACCCAGGGATTGAACCCGGGTCTCCCACATTGCAGGCAGACGCTTTACTGTCTGAGCCACCAGTTATCTATTTCTCTGCAACAAACTATCCCAAACTTGGTGGCACAGAGCAATCATGCCACGTGAGCACAACAAATTTGCTCATGGATTTGGTGGTAAGGAATTCAGAGAAGACACAACACAGTGGGTGACTCACCTCTGCTCCATGACGCCTGGGGCTATGGTCAGAAATACTCAAAGGCCAGGGGACTGGAATCATGTGAAGACTCACTCACTCACATGTCTGGTAGGTGACGTAGTTATCTGAGACCTTAGCCAGGGCTGTTGGCCAGGTCTGTGGGGATACCCTCCTGTGAGCTCTCTATGTGCCTCCACTGGCTTCCTCACAACATGGCTGTCAACACACGTGTCCCAAGAGAGCATCGAGTATCCATGGCATTTTACTCTGCTGGTTGAGGCAGTCCCAAAGCCCCATCCAGGTCCTAGGAGAGAGGGTGTAGACCCCACCACTCAGTGGAAGGAAGGTCAAAGTATTTGTAGCCTCTTTGTTTTTCATCATCTTTAACCATTTTATAAGGGTACAGTTCAGTTTTTTTTTTTTTAATATTTATTTATTTGGCTGTGTCAGGTCTTAAGGTGGCATGAGAGTCCTTCATTGTGGCTCTTGGGTTCTCTGTTCTGGCTTTCTGGCTTCTCTCTAGTTGTGGCAGGCTCATGGGCTAAGTTGCCCTGTGGCATGTGGGATCTTAGCTCCCCAGCCATGGATCAAACCAGCATCCCCTGCACTGAAAGGCAGACATCCAACCACTGGACCACCAGGGAAGTCCCTGTAGCCTCTTTTAAAACTACCAAAGCATCAGTGAATCGGGTCATTAAATAAGGAGAGACCTTTAATTTTGTGGAAAGCCAGTCTACTACCTGGAGAAGGCAGTGGCACCCCACTCCAGTACTCTTGCCTGGAAAACCCCATGGATGGAGGAGCCTGGTAGGCTGCAGTCCATGGGGTCTCGAAGAGTCGGACACGACTGAGCAACTTCATTTTGACTTTTCACTTTCATGCATTGGAGAAGGAAATGGCAACCCACTCCAGTGTTCTTGCCTAGAGAATCCCAGCGATGGGGGAGCCTGGTGGGTTGCCGTCTCTGGGGTCGCACAGAGTTGGACACGACTGAAGCAACTTAGCAGTAGCAGTCTACTAGCACTGTGGTGATGTCTATTGCAATACAGCTTTTACGTGTAAATGTATTGTGGGGCCCTAAATGGGAAACCTTAAAGAAGAGAAGGGCTAGCTTTGTGGTCAGAAACTAAGATGGTGCCTGGCAGAAGAGATAGGGGCGTGGTCCATGTTGTTTGTCAAAACTTTTGATTGGCTCTCTTAATTTCCGTGCACATGGACAGCACGTGATCACCATAGACTCCTGTTATAATGATGGCACATGACGATTTGACCTTTAACGTGATTGGTGCAACTATGGAAAGTCCCTCGCAACCCCCCGCCCCCCCCCCCCGCTTG